>CAJQZJ010032097.1:3231734-3370519 GCA_907164525.1 Lophiomys imhausi
CTACAATCAATGTCTGTCAGAGAAACGGGGCCAAATGGCTGAAGATTGATGCTGTAATGTATGGAGAGAAAATGGGAACTGTCCAGGCAGCCACTGGTATGTCATTTTTTAGTTTTGGAAGCTGCAGGCCCTGCACTTTCTATATAATCAGATATATTTATCCCTCTCAGGTCTCTGAGGTGGTTGAAGAATAGATAGCCAGAGTCTCATAGTTAAATTTTGAGTTGTTTAGGAATCAAGAGGGTGTTCTGGATCTAAGAAGATATTTTTAAAATTGTGAGGCAAGTTAGTATGAAAGCTGAGTTAGATATAGAACTTTAAACTCATGGAGATGGTTAGATAGTAGAATGCTAAAGTCAGGTGCCAAATACATATGGAGTGGACATTGGGAATGTATGCTAAGCCATATAACTCTTATAATTGTGGCCTATTTATTTCTGTTGTTTTGTATTGTATTTATAGTTATAAGAAAAAGAACCATTTTTTGGACTGAAAGGGAAAGCTGATGGGGGGAAAAAGAAATACCTTAAACTAAAAAAAAAAAAAGAAGGGAAGAGGATGGGGGGGTTGAGGGGGAGGAGGGTGGTAGGGTGGGACTGGAGGTGGGAGTAAGGAGGGGATTGTGATTGAGATGTAACTTGAAGAAATAAAAAATAAATTATTAAAAAAAAAGATAAAAAACAACAAAAAAAAGAAAACCCTTCTATATTCCTTGTTCAGCAGAATTAGTATTAGGAAAAAGCTCTATTATCAAAAGCAACCTACATCTTGAATATAATACCCATTAAAATCTGAAAAACATTCTTCAATTAATTGTAAAATTCATATGAATATCCAAAGAATTCTTCAAAAATAGCAACACTCCAGAGTCAGAGAAAGGCAATCTCTCTGAGTTTGGGGTTAGCCTGGTTCCAGGACATCCAGGATACATTGAAAGACCCATTCTCAAAAAACAAAACAAAACAAAGCAAAAAACATACAAAGAGTATGCTTCTGATTTAACAACACCTAACTTCTAATTTCACTGAAGAACCACAATAAAATTTAACAAAAAACACAGCAAGATATAAAGGAAAAAATACACGTATGACCGTATTAGTTAGCTTTTTCTTAGTAACAAGACCCTTGGTAGAACAATTTTAAAAGATTTATTTTGGTTCAAATTTCAAAGTCCATCATAGCAGAGAAGGTATGATGGCTGTGGCAAGAAACAGAAAGCATCTTCTGCTTTTTCCCTTTTTATTCCATCTGAGCTTCCAGCCTACAAATTGGTGTCCCACAAACTCAGTCAGTCTTTTCCTTTAGTTTATCCTCTGAATTTTTTTTCAGACACACCCAGGAATACGCCTCATAAATCTTCCTACATGAGTCTCCATAAAGCTCAGCTGACAATATAAAAATCACCACAACAGAAGAAACAGGTTATAGAAAAAAACAAACAAAAAGCCTTTGTCTTACTTAAGGTTGTATTGCTACGAAGAGACACCATGACCAAGGCAATTCTTATAAAGGAAATGTTTAACTTGGGCTGGCTTACAGTTCAGAGGTTTAGTCCATTATCATCATGGCAGGAAGCATGGTGGCATACAGGCAGACGTGGTGCTGGAGTAGTTGTTGAGGATTCTACATCTAGATCAGCAGACAGCAGGAAGAGACAGGGAACCACTAGGCCACAGGCTTGATTTTCTGAAACCTCAAAGTCCACTGCCAGTGACACATTTCTTCCAACAAGGCCACCTTCCAATAATGGCACGCCCTATGAGTCTATGGGGGCCATTTTCATTCAGATCACTACAAACCTCAGGAATATGCAGCCATTTGATTCACAACTAGGTGTAAAAAAATACAACGGAAATATGACAACTTCAATAAACTATGCCTGGTAAAATGGGTGAATATCCACTTAAAGTGAAACTGGTTTTTTTCCCCCTCTTACTTCATAAAACTTAATTAAAAGTGAAATCAAAGAACTTAATGCAAGATTTGAAACACTGAAATTAATAGAAGAAACACTTCAGGATATAGACAATTATTTTCTGAGAACTGACAATTGGATTTTATCAATTAAAAACGTATGCACAGTAAAAGAAAAGAACTGAGTAGAATATTCATCTCACAATTGGAGAGTATCTAGAATAAATAAGAACCCAAAATTAAACACCAAAAACATAGTACAATCAATAAATAGAAAAGTGAACAGAACAAACAGGTTTTTTGTTGTTGCTTTTCGATTCAGGGTCTCTTTTTCTCCTCCCCCCAGTTCTGGCTGCCCTGGAACTTGCTCTGTAGACCAGGCTAGCCTCCACCAAAGAGATATGCATGTCCTGGTCTCCCAAGTCTTTGGATTAAATCCACATGCCACCGCACCCAGAAAGCAGGAATACTCATATACTATTGTTGGGAATATAAATTACTACAGCCACTTCAGAAACATGACATTCTTCAAAAAGCTAAACTAGGATTCTCTTTACCATATCTTGGTTACATTGCTGAAGGAATCAAGTCAAAACACAAGGGATACTTGCACATCTACATTTAACAAGACACCTTTGAAGCAGACAGTTACCTTGGGTTCCTATAAATGATGGGAGAACTTACATAAATTTGTTTATAAAGTTAAGTCATAAAGAAAAATAGTCATTTTGTGCGCAATAAAATGAAAGAAACTAGAGACCATAATTTAAAGTGATATGCCCCACTGATAAAATTGTCACATGCTATCTCTTATGTGAAACTTAAATTTATAAAACAGAAAGATGGAGACTTAATTGAGAAGAGGAAAGGGACAAAGGGGGATAAATATATCCAGTTAATTACATGCATATATAAAAAGGTCATAAAAGCCATTATTTTGTACATTATGTTAATAAAAATAAAAATAGCATTTTAAGAAAATTTATGTATTTTTATTTTTGGCTTTTCGAGACAGGGTTTCTCCGTGGAGCTCTAACTGTCCTGGAACTCACTCTGTAGACAAGTCTGCCTTCAAACTCACAGAGATCTACTGACTCCCTCTGGCTCCCAAGTGTGCGCTTGCCACCATCACCACCAGCTTCAGGAAAAATCTTTAATTAAATTATCTGTTTACTATAAGTTGAAGAGTTTAAATTACTAGTGTGTAAATGAAATATTTTAACAACTAGAATGTTTTCTTTACAAGATAAAGCAAGTTACTAATATTTGCTATATTAATGTCTACTAATAAAAACACGAAAATAAATGAGTAATCTTCTTAGTAAATTATGCAACTTTTTAATACAAGACTTTTGAAAGAAATAAAACTCCCTAGAAGAACTTATGACTATGTATAATCCAACTAAAGCTTATTTTGTAAAATCTAATAAAGACCTGGTGAACAGTTTGTATGAGGCAATTCTAGGAAAGTACTTGAGCCTCTGAGACATTATATGGTTATATAAGATTCTTTCTAAAAAAGTAAAATATTCTACTTCAACCTTTCCTGGCTTCACCTATCCCTTAGCCATGATTTGTTCCACATACCATACTTTTCTTACATGTGCACCAATGTAGTATCTTTGGTCATGTTGTTATGTAGCTGAGTGACTCTAACCACAGCCCAAATAAATAGAGTGGCCCGATCTTGGATTTGCCTTAGATGGGTAGGCGGTGGGGCTCTATGCTGTACACACACCATTGCAAATGCAGATATAGGCCAGGGAGTTACTCTACAGTCTCTATCACCCTCTGCCTTACTCTCTAATCTAGAAGTTTACCATTTTGTTTGGCTAAGCTGACCAGAGAGCTATTAGAACTCACCTTTCTTGGCCCCCATGGCTGGGATTCCAGGCATGTACATCCATGCCTTGCTTTACACTGATGACAGATCTGAAATTGGGTTCTCATGATTGCAGAGCAAGCACTTTTACCCAGAGCTATCTCTCTAGCTCCAAAACCCCTTTTTCCTCTCCTACCCTTACCCCAATTCTTATCTTTTTAGTAAATCATGAACAACTCTTTGTCTTCTGGCTTGCTGAAGCAGTAAATCAGACAACACTTGCCACAATGACATCTGTCAAAGTGACTGACCATGAAATCTCCAGCACCACATTCTTCTGAAGGACACTGTGGACAAAGGCAACTAATTTTGCATTTTCATCCATCTTATAATATTTCAGCACCGCAAACTGAACCTTTCTCTTATGCTTATTCTTTTTGGGAGTGGTGTAAGATTTCTTGCTTTTCTCAGCACCACCATGAAGTCTCAACACAGGATGAAGGGTGGACTCCATGTGAATGTTGTAGTCAAAGAAAGGTATCTTCCAACTGCTTACTAGCAAAGAGTAGCCTTTGCTGAATAAGAGCAATTCCCTACTTATCCTGGATCTTGGTTTTGATGTTTTCTAGAGCAGCTGAAGGTTCAATCTCAAGGGTGCTGGGTGCATCTTGGTGGCGATTCCACCACCATAGTCAATTGAAAAGCCAAAAATCCGTTTTAATACAACTGGCCTTGGTATTTTGAAACAGTCACATAAAATAGAAACAATCTCTCCTAACTCTCATCAAAATTATTTTTTTTGTTGTTTTGTTTTTTTGAGACAGGTTTTTCTCTGTGTATCCCCTGGCTGTCCTGGACTCACTCTGTAGACCAGGCTAGCTTGAACTCAGAGACCCGCCTGCCTCTGCCTCCCAAGTGCTGGGATTAAAGATGTGTGCCACCACACCTGGCAATTACAGACAGCTGTGAACTGTCATGTGGGTGCTAGGATTTGAACACAGGACCTTTGGAAGAGCAGCCTATGCTTAAAAGTTTAACTGCTGAGCCATCTCTCCAGCTTAAAAAATAATTTACTTTTATTTATATTTTACCTTTTGTTTTTTGAGACAGGGTTTCTCTGTGTAGCCTTGGACTCCCTTTGTAGACCAGTCTGGTCTTGAACTCACAGAGATCCGCCTGCCTCTGCCTCCCGAGGGCTGGGATTAAAGGCATGAGCCAGCACACCTGGCAATTACAGATAGCTGTGAACTACCATGTGGGTGCTGGGATTTGAACCCAGGTCTGTTGGAAGAGCAGACAGTGCTCTTAACCATTGAGCCATCTCTCTATCCCAAAATTAATTTTTGAAAGAGAAGTTTCAATATTTGGCATGGAAAACTGAGGAGTGATTTAGCAAATAATCTTTAGAAAATAAGGATCAACACAGAATGTTAATGAAACACAAGGAAGTAAATGACAGGGGTTTAAACAGTACTTACTGCACCAGATGCTGCACCTAAAAGACAAAATATTTACAGTGATAAGTGAAATGCTTCTTGAGAGTTCCAATATTATTATTTCTTCCTCTCTATTCTTATTAAGGTTATGAGTTGTTCCATATTACCTGCTTGTTTGTTTCCCACTCCATAAACAAAAGATCTATAGCATTTTCAGAACTTGAGCATTCAATCTCCAAAGTTAACTGTCAGATGCCAAAATAAGAAATATTCATCTTGTTTTCTGGCTATTCTAGGTGTCAATCTCACCTAAATTCCTTTCTTTGTTATATATGCTACTAAAGTTCAATAACACCTCTATTCTTGGACCCTTGCCAAACTCAAGTTACTTTGATACTATACATGTGCTACTGTATAAGGAGACACCACATACCCTTGCTTAAAATTTAAATTACAGCCGGGCGGTGGTGGTGCACGCCTTTAATCCCAGCACTTGGGAGGCAGAGGCAGGCGGATCTCTGTGAGTTCGAGGCCAGCCTGTTCTACAAAACGAGTCCAGGACAGCCAGAGCTGTTCTACAGAGAAACCCTGTCTCGGAAAAACCAAAAAAAAAAAAGCAAAAATATAAATTACAATCAAATATTTCTTTTAAAAAGTGACTCCTCAATTGTACTAGCCACATTTCAAATATTCAGCTACATGTAGCTAGTAGCAGCTGTATTTGACAGTAAGTACAGGCAGGCTTCAGAACATTCCCAATAATTGCAGAATGTTTTGTTAGTGATGACCTATACTACCATATACATGTGTATACACACACATAATGCCTTTATGATGTAAGGGATTTTAAGTTGTTTGTTAGTGATAAAGATCATATAAACAATGTTTAACTTTAGAAACTAGTCAACTTAAAATACATAAAAGAGAAAGCAAAGATTGTAAAACGGAAGTCCAAGAATAGTAAATACTCCATATCTGACAAGTGGAGCTACTAGCCATTCCCATGTTCTCTAAATAGAAATATGGACTCAGTCGATTCATTGTACAAATAGTCTATGAGCCCTGACTATGTTGACAGGATTGTTAAGCACTGAAATTCAGATCAAATGTTCCGATATAAATTATAAGTATTTAATAATAATTACAAAACATAAAAAAATTATACCAGCCGGGCGGTGGTGGCGCACACCTTTAATCCCAGCACTTGGGAGGCAGAGGCAGGCGGATCTTTGTGAGTTCGAGGCCAGCCTGGTCTACAAAGCGAGTCCAGGACAGCCAGAGATATTCAGAGAAACCTTGTCTCGAAAAAACCAAAAAAAAAAAAAAAAAATTATACCAAAGACTGTTTTCATAATAAATTTGGGAGGCAGAGGCAGGCGGATCTCTGTGAGTTCGAGGCCAGCCTGGTCTATAAAACGAGTCCAGGACAGCCAGAGCTGTTATACAGAGAAACCCTGTCTTGTTTGTTTCCCACTCCATATTTGACGTAAGGATTCAATTACAAATGCTATCTGTCTTTTGACAGATGAGAAAATATTAAGAACTGATCATAAAGATCAGTTTAAAAAACTATTTAATGTGCATGAGTGGTTTGTCAGCATATACGTACGTATACCACATGCATGCCTGGTGCCCGAGGAGGACAGAAGAGAGAATCAAATCCCCCTGGAACTGGAATTACAGGTGGTTGTTAACCTGTCAAAGTGGGGAATGGATGCCCGCTCCTCTGAAAAAACAGCATATGTACTTAATCGAGACATCTCTTCAGTCTCAGGGAGTACCCTCAGTCCTTGGAATAGGCTGCAACTCTACAAATGAGGCCCACCATACACTGTAGACATACCTGCTGCTACATCCATGCTATTTACTCCAGGCTGAAAGAAGAGAAAATAAATTACTAACATTCAAATCATTCACACTACATCTTATAGGAACAATGTAAATCAGTTTCACGTGTAATCTGTAAGCCACTAACTCAATGAATATAAAATTTCTAGTGGTTTTTTAACTCCCAGGCTTGCTATATATTTCAAGAGATCAACAAAGTTGGGCTAAATTAATAATTACTTTAAGACATTACATAGTTATCAACTGTATATAAAACCACAATCTTTCCCTCTCAATTCTGATAGCTACAAAGCTCTGAAAATCAAGTTGTTTTTTTTTTTAAAAAACCATACAACCAATCTTACCAATATTAGTATATTAGAAATAGGGCCTCAGACTCCTCAGGACTTTATCTAGTAAGTGCAATAAATATACTAGACTGACTAAATCACTACAAACTTTACACTTTAATTAAGTATATCATACCTGTTCATTAAAAACAGTAGGCTCTCAGGAAATAAACAAGCTTAAACTAATATTATTGTTAATTATATATAACAAAGTGTGACAATATGTATTCAAGAACATTCTAAGTCAATTTGTAACAGTTGAAGTTTCAGTAAAATGGGAATTTCAAAAAGTCTCTTCATTTTTAAGTTGACTATCAAGTTTTACTAGCACTTCATAAAATATCATCTTTGAAAATATTACTAGACTACTAAAATGGTTTTCCTTCACAAAATGTTTAAGCCTTGTTTATTATAGAATTAATTTAATCACTGAACTTGTACATATGTTGCAATGTAATGCTCCATTACAATTTCCATGCTACCCTGTAATTTTGAAGTGGCCTATAAAGTACATGGAGATTACTATTCATATATGAAAGTAATCAAAACCCAGAAAATAATTATTTTTGTAAGATTACCAACCGGTAAGGCAGGTTGCATGGAAGCCTGAGACATATGAGACATCATCATTCCTGACATTACTGAAGACATCATTCCAGGCATCTAAAATAAAAGTTTAAAAAAATGGTTACCATATAAGATCAAAACACTTTACCAGACTGTAAGTATCATACAACTTAAGAATATAAAACACTGAAACTATGCTACATTATACAGATAATATGCTTAGTAAGTGCTTGTTGAATGAATGAAGTATTCTATCATGATCCTGTTCCAGGGCTTATGCCATAATTCATATGTACTGTAAAAATATTTTAATTAAATTACTTTAGAAGAACAGACTGTTGTATTATTCTACCTCAAACTTAAGCCTATTCATTTCCTTAAAAATTGTTTCTTCTTTAAAACAAAAGCATAAGACAAAAAAAAAATCTTAGTACTTTCAACTTTTATTCCTACTGTGTACTGGATAAACTTTACAGTAGTCTGGTCCTTTTCAAAATGTTAGATCAAAGGTACTTAAAATCTAAACACTGACTTAAAATGTATGTAAAAGACCTTTAATCCTAAGTACAGAAAAGTACATAAATACCTGGACATACTAGTTTGACACCTTATTTTAGTCTACTAACAACTGCAATTGAAATCTGAGTAAGTATTAAGGATGAAAAAAATCATGAAGATTTACTTTCTAAAGGATTTGATCAAATATTCATCCATGTTACAAAAAATAAAATATAGCTCCCTATTATAATTTTGACTTTAATATATTAAGAGTATCAAAAGAATCTATGGAAACTTGTAGGGTGACAGAATTTGCAATAACCACAGGTACAAGGACAAGGAAACTGGTTATTCAAATTTCAAATTAAATGAACAAATTACAATACAGGAACAGAAAAATATAAACACATTGATTAATAGAAAAATATACAATTAGGTAAGAATATCCATGTTCAGTTTTATTACTTGTAAAACCTGAAAGTGAAATGGGCTGGAACACCTGTAAGACTAGCATGGAGGTAACAGATTAAAAAAACAGCTCAACATTATTTAAACTATTGGGCAGAAATTATGGTTAGAAGAATGTGATAGATTACTCGGAACCTATGGTCAAAATAATACTTCATAAAAAACACAGGATTTGAAAACAAGCATGGACTCCTTTAAAACTTAACCAAGTGACTAAAAAACATAACATATATGTTAAGAAAGAAGAAATCCAAACAAGAAATAACTATGCTTGCTCCCAAAACCATCCACCCTTCAACTGTTTTAAGAAACAACAGCAAATCAAACTGGTAACATGAGAAAGCCACTCCAAAAGCACAGTGGGGAAATTTATAATATATATTGATTGCATTCCAAACTAGAATCCTAAGATAACTTCATAAGTGGAAGCTTAAAAAGCTAAAAGAAAAAAAGTAATTTCTCTTAAAGGGGGGGGGGAGTACTTTAATTAAGAGACCATTATCTGCACCACTTCAGTAGACTGAGTAAACTAATACAACCTGAGTTGAAATATTTTGACTATAACATAAAGGCAAAAATACCACTAACAAACAAACACAAATCAAGAAACTAAGCCACGAAACTCCCATAATAGAGGTGCAAAGTTTTAGTGCATATCAAAGAGACAACAAATATTAAAAACCATTAAATAAAGAACATAAAGACTTTGACAGAATTGTCTCTTTCATTATCCTTCATATTTTTCAAAATTTAAAACACTTCAGAATTGTTCACTGGCATGAAATTCAGTTATGGGAAGAAAATGAGATGTGATAGGAAATACAAAGCTACGATGTTCGTTAGCATTTCCTAAGTCCTGCAGGCAGAGCTTAGTTACCCTTGCTTTACCTGACAAACTTATTTATGAGCTTTTAAGATTTTATGTAACTAAATATTCTAAAGTGACACTGAGGGGATGAGCATGGCCATCATTATGAAGATACTGTATTTCATATATTTAAAGCTTTCTGAGTTTTGGACATGGCACAAAGAACCATCTCCCTGAACACCCGTTAATTACTTAAGAAATGTTACAATTTTATGTCTATTATTCTAAACACAACATAAAGAGGCTGATTTTACATTTGCTATCGTTGAAGTTCTTTGCAAGCAGTTGGATTCAGTCATACTAGTTACTTGGCAGCACCCCCAATGAGAATAATGAAATTCTCTATAATATATTCCTTTGCTGTTTTATCATCAGTGTTAACAAAAAGTGAATTCAGGCTGTAAACTTAAAAGAAAAGTGGCTTGTGTCATAAATCCTCAGTAGTGGTTTATCTTCTCTTCCCAAACCAAAAATGAGGGAGCCAAGTTTCTTTGTTGTCTTTGGCATGGTAAGTTAAAGTTTTTTGCTTCACATGGAGGGTATAGCTAGGTCTAACTGTAGAATCTTTTAGATTTTCTATTTGCAACCACCACCATTGTTAATAATCCTTTATGTTCAACAAAATGACATGCTTGTTAAAAAGAAAAATTCTTAGCTTAACTGCTATGATAATGCCACAACACATTATTTTCTAAGCACAAATGGCCAATCACATTTGTTTAATGTGAACTGTACTATAAAATCAAAATGCTGCTACTTATTTTTTTTTTACATGTTTCCATTTGTACTACTTTGGCCAATATATAAAGTACTATAATAACTTTAGCTTTTAGTTATAAAGACCAGAGACAGAGTGTTTGGAGAAAAGCAAACACTGAGGAGTAACAGGCAATGCTCCTTAATAGCTAAATCATCACTCCAGTTCTGGACTAGGGGGAGTTTTAAAGCCAGTTATCAAGATGTATTCAAGCTAGGTATTGCGGATAACACTCATAATAAATTTGTTACTACACAACTGGTTGAGGAAGGAAAACCAACAATTCAAGATCAGCATGAACAATTTCTCCAACAAAATCTTACCTACAAATAAAAGTAGGACTGCAGAGATAAGATTAATAGTAGAGCACTTGTCTCGTATGTATGAGGCCTTGCACTCAGTGTGAATACTGGAGGACAGATATTCAGAAGCATGAGTTTGAGGACAATAATAAACAAGTGAAAACGAGTGCCCACCACACAACCTGTTCTACTGCTCTTAGCATCCCAGAAAGTTTCTAATGTTAGATATAAATGAGCGTTTATCACTTTATGTATTTGAAAATAAAGACAGTAATAAAAGCAGCAAGAATGCTACAGAAGCTGAACAAAGGACGGGAGAGATGGCTCAATAGTAAAGAGCACTGACTCCAGAACCCGGTTCTACTCCCAGTACTTCTACGGAGGTTCACAATCGTCTGTAACTCCAGACATAGGGGATCTAATGTCTCTGTCTCAAAATAGCAAAAATAAGTTACAAAAGAAAACACTAATATAAGGTCAACATATTTTCTGTTAAATATCTTTATAATAGGTAAACAATATTTTTCCAATTTGTTAATATGTAGAAAACATATAGTAAGACATCTCCTGGCTTTCAAAATTAGTTTATTAAATACAACCTACAGAATTTAGAAACTCTAAAGTAGTCCCCTCCACCTCTTATCTGTGGTTTCACACCTCAGATTCAGTAACCTATGATCAGTGCAGGTTGAACATATTACATGAAAACTTTAAAAACAAATAAGTGTTTTTCTTAGTACACATACATGCCATAGCTGGAGCCCTGCCAACAAGTCTTATAGATTTACCTTTGAGGTATTGCAACGTGTGTGCAGAAGTTCAAGTAACCTTCATTTACTTAATAAATGGCCACAAACCTTAAGTATTGTGGTGATACAAAGGAGTTATTAGGGCACAACATATGCAAAGACAGATGCACTCTAGCATTACAAAGCAACACAAGAGGGCATTTTGGGAAGAACAGTACACATGCATATATGGTTTGGTTTTAGGAATCCACAGGGAATTTTGGACCATAGCTATCCAATAAAAGGAAAACTTTATAACTACCCTTCATGCTCTGAAGTGGTTAACTGATTAAATGATTATATAATTTTACAATTTTTTTCAGAGACAGAGTTTCTCTGTGTACCCTGCTGTACTGGAACTCACTCTGTAGATCTGGCTGGTCTCAAGCTCAGAGACTGCCTCTGCCTCCCTAGTTTTGAGATCTTTGGCTGCCATGACAGACTTCACTGGATCTCAATTTCTCATAACAGTAAAAATATTACCTGACAGGTCTTATTGTAGTTAATCAAATGCAATAATGAATGTAAGGCAACTGAAATAGTGCTCAACCAAAGATACTGGATAAGATAGCTACGAGAAATGTCTCACAGTATCCATAGTTCTAGTACTACCCAATGAGTAACAAAATCTCCAAAAAACAGTTTATCTCATAAAATGGCAATGTATTTATATGTAATCTATGTATACTACTGGCAAAATTTAAATCACACCTATATTTCTTATATTACCTAATAAATATTATAGGCTACGTAGTTATTATATTGCAAAAATGTCTGAATACAGGAATATAGACTTTGTTACCTATTAATGGGACAATTTGCCCTAGGGGTGCTACCATGTAGGCCCCCAGTGCAGAAGAAGCTCTTAGCTCTCATATGACTGTTGAACTGAGAGGGGCTGATATGTAGGGATACTCCACATGGGAGGAATGGATGTGTGGGAGAGGGAGAAGAGGGTGGGAGGGTGGAACCAGGAGGGGTGGAAAGAGGGTACTATCATGGAGATGTAACTTGAAGTAATAAATATTTTAAAAAATGTCTGAACACATTCAGTATAGACACAAATCTTTCTCTAAATATTTTTGATTAATGATTGAATGAATCGATATATGCACCTGAAAACAAGAAACACTAACCAGTAATATTTTATTACTGCTGTTCTTAAACTTTTACAATAAAAGAACCTTCTACATAACCCTTTCCCTCAGTCATTCTTTGTCTATTTCTCAGGTTTTTTTTTATTCATTAAAAGCATCTAGTGAACAGCATAAACTTATTACTTCAACATAAATCAATACATGTAATATAAGTCAATTCCAGGTTAAGCATCACATTTAATGCTGGCTCTGCAATGTTAGTGTACAATTCACTAAACTCTCTAAACCATTCAGTTACCAAATATAACCTGGACAAATAGAGTCAACTCAGTTTTTAGACAGGAGGATTAAATTCAGGAAGGTATAAGAATTTCTCAAAGCTTATACAAACAGGACAACAGAATTATAATCTTTTACAACAGACTATGGAACATAAATTTAAAAGTGTAGTAGAACAAAAATAAGTACCAATGTTTTGTTTTGTTCATTTCAAGAAAGTTCTAAATTCAACTAGAAAGACACAGAAAATAGCGGCTCTTAAGTTTTATGGAGTTAAGGACTTTAAATTTTATACTAAAAACATCATCTAAGGTTGTCCTTGGGATACAAGACCATTATACTTCCCCTTCCATATTCTTCAAGCTAGATTCAATATTACATCTAACTGAACCTTTATACTGTTTTAGTACTAAAAGGGTAGTCTATAACATTAAATACAGCATGCTTCACATAACAGCAGACATACTCACTGACAAATATAACATGCGATTTTGTTATTATGCCATGTGTACATACAGAAACCTAGATGATACAAGTCAGTCAATCACTGGATGTAACCTTGTCATTTATCAAGAGGCCCTAATGAATAAAAAAATGTATGAGGCTACTGTTCATGTAACATGTAATTATTTTATTGCAATGAGCTTGTTTTTTTAAGTATATTCTAAACCAATAAAAAAGCATAGTAAATACATAAACCAGGAATATAGTCTATAAGAATATGAATTAGCAATAATCTATTGATACCATTAATAATTCAAGGATTATGCACTATAAATGACTTATGTGAGATAATCTTTAATATGACTAGTACAGAAGTACATTCCATAAACACACGAACAGTATTTTGTGCTATGACCACAAGACAGCTATGTTACTGGGTCATTACTGTACTGAATACTATAGGAAACTGTAACACAAAGTATTTTTATATCTAAATACAAAGTATATAGTTAAAAAAACAGGTCATAAAAATTTTAGGCTCCACTGTAATCCAATGAGACTACTATCATACATGTAGTCATTAAGCTGACTGAAACATTATGTAGCACATAGAAATTAATAAAGTCTCCTAGGAACAACAACCTTCCTAGACTACATGATGAAATATGTGATTCAAAACCCATGTTGTCAAAAGGACCTTACGGTTCTGAAGATCAGGACTTAATGAGTAAGATTAAACAATCATATTCTTTAGTTTTCAATTTTCTTATACTGTAATGACAATTTTCATTTGAAAAAAAGAAATCAAAGTTTAAGATAAACCATACACAAATTTTAACTGAAAAAATTAAAGAAATACTAAGTATAATTTTTATACTAAGAAATAACAGATTTAAGTCCACCAAAGCAAACAAAATATCTTTATTAACTGGTAATTAGAATTAACCATTGCTTAAAGTCAATGAAAGATAACACATGGTAAGTTGACTAGAGAAAGGAAAAAAGATCAAAGACTACACTTCCACGTGCTGAGGAATATTCTGACACTTTCAGCACCATCAGTCACTCCACAAATGATGGGAGGCTTTTAAAAACAAGATACACATCACACATTTACATTAAGAATATCCATAGGAGACACAGATGTCTATTGACAAAAAGAAATATGAAGGTATAAGATAACCAAATGAAAAACTATGGACTTCAACAAGAGGACATAATTTACATTCTTACTTATAAACCTTCAAAACACAGGCCTAATTTCTCTAGGTAAACACCAAAAAAAAAAAAAAAGGAGGTGGATCTTCTAGGACACATCTGTATCAAAAAGTTTACTAAGTATTGCTAATACTTCTTATGATTGAGATTTGAGATGCTACTCGGGAAACATGGTGGGGAAGACAGACAAAAACACCTAGCAGCGCTTTTAAAATGTTCCTGCAAGACTTCCCAATAACTTTTTGTGCATCCCAAAGAAGAAGAGATACAGATACAGTCCATTCTATCAAACTAAGATAGTCTTATATCATTCCAAACATTAATAGTTAAAAACATTACTGTATCTCATCTCAAGTTTTGAAAGAGTTCATATTTCAATGAGTTACTACCATCTAATTAGTAGCTGAAATATACACATCTGTACTCTTACTAGTAAAATCTGTCAAAATCTAACCACAATATTAAAGTGAAGACATTTGCCCTAGGTTAATGTTCTTTATAAAGGAAAGTATTTACTTGAGAAAAGTAAATGCACAGAAATTACCTACACTTGGAAATTTCAAGTAGATAACTTAAAAAAAAATTATGTGCCTTTTAATGATTGGCTAATATTAAAAATAAAACAAAAAAGTATCTCATCAGTAAAATAAATTTAAATACTAATGCACTAATTATCTCTCAAAGATCTCTATCACAAATCACCTTTGTTGTTTGTTGTTTTTTCCCCAAGACAGGGTTTCTCTGTGAAACAGCCCTGGCTCTTCTGGTGCTTGCTCTGTAGACTAGACTGGCCTAGAACTCACAGAGATCCACCTGTACTGCCCCCAGCATTAAAGCCTGTGGCACCACCAAGCCGCCTACAAATCACCTTTAATGTCATAAAGGCATATATGGTTAAGATTTCATCCTCAGTGACATGACACAGCTAGAAACACACATGTCTATCATTAAGTGGAAGTATGATTACTTTACCAAAAAACAAAAAAACCCCAAATTTATTTCATTTTATCTGTTTTTTTGCTAAATGAAAAAGCAATGATTAAGATACTAAAAGAAGAGATAATGTAAAGTCACAAGTAACCTCTAGACACACATGTATCAGTTACTTTCTAGCTTGCATTGTAGGAAATAGTATCTACTCATTTCATTCATTCAACAAGTATTACTGAGCATCTACAACCCACCAAGAACTGTGCTCAGCGCTGACAATTCTTAAAAAGAACAATTTAGTTCTTGCTCTCTAGGAGCTTATAATCTATTACTTGTTAGGAAAATAGCAAATCAGAAAACATTAAGGAAAAAATAAAAGAGGAAAATGTCACTAAGTGCCAATAAAACAGTAAAAATTCCAAGCATATCAAATAGGTGTTAAATAGAGAAGAGGTAAACCTTTTTCTAAATTATTTCTGAGGAAATAACTTACACAAGCAAAGATGTCATGGTGACAGTGATCTTGAAAGCAAGAGGGCAAGGACAGTTGTATAAGCTTAAAGTAAAGAGCTAACATAACCATTTAAGGCACCATGAAAAGATTAGTATGAGCTCAAAGTAGGTATTATAAAAACATGCACCACTGAGTGTTGCTCTGACATGTATTACAGAAAATCTTTCAAACTTATGCTGTGGAATTTAGATACTAGGCCACAGATACAGAACAACATTGGAGTTTTTTTTGTTTGTTTATTCTTAGGCTTTTCGAGACAGGGTTTCTCTGTGTAACAGCCCTGGCTATCCTGGACTCACTTTGTAGACCAGGCTGGCCTTGAACTCACAGAGATCCACCTGTCTCTGCCTCCCCAGTACTGGGATTAAAGGCGTGCCTCACTACTCCCCACCAACATTAGAGATTCTTAAGCAAAGAAATACATTTTACTTTTTTTTTTTTGATAGGAGATAGAAGCACTCTTGAAACAAGAAAACAAGCTGCATATCCAAGGCATAGAAAAGGGACAACCTGGGTTGTTACAGATCTGTGAGTCTGTATTAGTATTAAAATAAGAAAATAAAATTCATTTGTAAGATGTAATTACTAATATATTATCAAAATTCATACTCCAAACCTGAATAAATAATTTAAAAGAATTTAATTTCCATATCAATCCATAAAAGTTTGATCATGTCTGAATTGAATCACAAGCTATTAATTCTGGAAAAGATGTCAAGACTTAACTTCATTCTTTTTATAAGAGGAGGGAAAATAACACTTAAGGAAGAGTGGAGCCAGCTAGTAGGACTCTGTTGGGCAAAGGCAAATTATCAGCTGATGAAGATAACTGAATTTAATGTCCTTGATGATTAAAAAGCACATAAAAAAGAAAAAAGAAAAGAAGGAAGGAAAAAAAACACTTTAAAGACAAAACATGTTTTATTTTAAATGGATAGAGAGGAAGACAGTCTTACACATGATCATATTTTAACAGAAATTTCTACTGGAATATTGTTACTATGCAGAAGAAAATTTCAGTAAATTCTTACAGAAAAACAAAAACCAAGAAATTCCCCCTCCAAAATCTACGAAAAAAATTTCAATACTTAAAAAACAAAACAAAACAAATCATGACTCTTCCAAAAACGACTACTTATATCACATATATTTAAAGTTCATTCATTTGTAAGGTCCTTTCCAGCAGTATTATCTTCTAATTCTATAACTGACAAGTATAACTCTTCCCAAAAGTTAAGTGCATCAGGAGGTAATTTAATCTAGGTATTTACTAACAGACTCAGCCTGAATGGGAGAAAATGGCATCCTAGTTCATCTTATAAATTAAGGGGAGAAATCCCCGAACATATCACTTCTTGAAGTAACTAGCTGCATTTCAATTTTGCAAACACCGTTTTAGCCTTAGATCGTTATTGTCTAGTCCACATAGTTTTATAAACAAGCTTTAAAATATTTTGTCATATTTGGTAACATTTCAAAGACCGCAATCATTCATCAAATAGACTGCTTATTTTAGTCTTTGCAAGTTTAAGAAAGATAACTTAAATATGGTGAGCACAGCAGATATCTGACAGAAGACTGTTGTGTTCCAGGACCTTGGTACATATCAAAAATCAAATGGTAAGTCCCTTGCATAAAAATAAGTCATAATATATGCATATAACTTATGGACATCATGTATAATTTAAATCATCTCTATATTACTTATAATACCCAGCATGATATTCATTGGTCCATATATAAGTAACTATATAGCTGTTTCATGTGTTGAATAGGGAATATGATAAGGCAAAAAGTCTGTTTACAGTCTGGAAAAATGTAATTTATTTCCCATGTACTATAAGCCCACTATAAGTTAGTTGAAACAATGGAAACAGAACTCTGCAGTTATAAAGGGTCAACTATTTTTGATAATTTTTTAGCCCTTAGTCCCAAAACCTGAAAATTTTTTAAATAAACTTTCTAAAAAATGGATGGCAAAACTATACATTCACTGCCATGAATGATACAGGCTTCTTGTCAATTATCTTCTCACTATAATTACTGTTTATTATTGATTCTGAGCATATGCAAACAGAAGACATGATGTAGGAAAATGATCAGTTCATTATTAACAGAAAGTTTATAGAGCTTCTAGAAAGATTCCTAGTGTCCTTAAGGACTCAGCTTATCATGCTTTCCCACTTTCATAAAGCTGAAAAAAGGCTAACTAGCTTTACTGTAAGTTAGGACTCATATTTGTTACGTAGGAAGGGGGCACTAGATAATGATCTAATTTTGAGAAAAAAATGGCAATCCTCTTGAGACTTTTAGAGCTGGTCTCCTAACATACTAATTCATTACCCTCAGAGAGGGAGGAAGAATTCTAAACATTTAAATAGTCAGGTGTACTTAATGGTGCATAGAACGTAGTGGACTAGAAAAAAAGTAGTAGAAAACCATGAAGCAAAAATTCAGAATATCTGAAGTATATACGTAACAAGTAAACTTATCAGGAAGGTGGTCACTGGCACAGCAAAAGAGAAGGGCCATAAAACAAACTGTGACCAGTGTATGCCAATTACTCAAAAAAATAAAATAAAATCAAATCTGCCCTGTTCTGAAAATGACTAGCTGGCATCTCAGGTTTGCTAGTGCAACAGCACCATTACAGCAAGGGTAAGCAGGTCAACCCCTTGCAAAACTTACCTTGATTGGCCCAATGGAAACAGAAGGCCCCAGAAAAGAGAGAAGCATCTGGCAGTAGCAAATTGTTTTATTTTATCTTTCTGTGGAAAGAAACTAATTTTAAATAAGAACCAGAGCATTTAAAGAATAAATATTTTTTAAAGCTCATTATCTAGTTAGAGCAGCTCTACCAAGAAAACAAGAAGGGCTTTATGCTGCTTAGAGATGGAAAAATACAGAAGAATCAGAGTTGTCTGCACATCTCCTAGGGAGCTTTAAAGTACTGTTATTCTAGAGTAACAGAGCAAAAGAATCTTTTATATAAGGAACTCCTGCAGGCAGAATCTTTTCAGTCTGGTGCCTTTGAATAAAAATTTTTATACAAAATTAAGGGATATATTCCAAATATTAAAGAAAACCAGTTGACAATGAAGCATTCTACTCTTAAAGATGAAAAGAGAAGCACAACAAGCCCCTGTTTCCACTGAGATTTCACCAATGACTTTAGTCTTCTTGCCCAAACCATTACCAACTCAGCCATACTCATTAGCAAAAGAAAATGTTCGACTGGCTTTCCAAAGTATTTTGCTACCTGGAAATTTTCATGACTTCTCAAGACATTCAATTGGAATAACCCAGCCTGCCCAAGGATCGGTGTATTATAGAACCTAGCATAGGACACACTGTTCATGGAACTGAAGCGCTTGCCTTTCTTGAGCACTTCTTTAGAAATTCTGTCTACCAGTCAGAGTCAGCTTAAAATCTTTTAATCCAAATCACTCCACAAAATGTCCATTTACAATTTGTACGAGGGATGCAATGGGCAGTGCACAAACAACAATCATTTTAAAATTTAATAGAGAATGAGTTACCTATTTGGCACTGTCCAGGGAAGAATTAGCAATAGAGCAGAAAATCCCTCCACACCCCAAACAAGAGAAAGATATTCCAAGAATAAAATTCATTCTAAATGAAAATCCCCAATAATTACTATCTTCTGATGCTATGCATTTACACAGTTCACCAAAATTATCTTTTAATACATATTTACTCCTAGACCATTAATAATTAAAATGTGTGGGGAAAAAAAAAAACAAAAACCACTACATGAAAGAGCCTAAATGTATACTGTTACTTTAAAGATTATATGTTTGTTTTTCAAGAGAGGTTTTCTCTGTGTTGGAACTCATTCTATAGACCAGGCTGGATTTGAACTCAGAGATCGGTCTGCCTATGCCTTCCAAGTGCTGTTTTTTTAAATCTTAGTTTTATTGAAGAAATCAGTACATTTTTTACGCAGTCTTACTACATTCAAAATTTGTTTACAGTCATGAACACATTTTTCTTGTTTGAAAACATTTTGTGGACATAAACTAACCTTTAAACAGCTGCAAGTCCAGCACTGACCTACATTTCAACATCTCGAAACAATTAAAAACAAAAATAAACAGGCCAAAGTAAAAAGCCATATTCTTACTTGTCCCATTGGAGGCCCTCCCATAGGAGGCATCATCTGTGGCATCATTCCATGAGGTACAGGAGGCATGTTTGCTCTCTGACCCATAGGGTGCATTCCCATTGGTGCATAATGCATGCCAGGGTGCCCCATCTGAAAAAAAAATGATGAAGAGTGAAAAGTAAGCAAGACACAAAACCAATTGACCTATAAATAGCACAATATTAAGTCAATGGGATTAAATTATCGGATTAGCATATATTAATATTAATCTTAAAGCAAAATACACTACAGTGGTTATAAGGAGCCTGAGAACTAACAAAATACGGAAAAGTTAGTGGATTACAGACCCCTCTCTCCAATGCTTTAACCAACTGACTTAGTGGGTATGTACTGAACTCCAACTTAAAAATTGTTACAATGAGCCGGGTGTGGTGGCACACGCCTTTAATCCCAGCACTCTGGAGGCAGAGGCAGGTGGATCTCCGTGAGTTCGAGACCGGCCTGGTCTACAAAGTGAGTCCAGGTTAGCCAGGGCTACACAGAGAAACCCTATCTTAAAAAAAAAAGAAGTTACAGTGAACAGAACTTTGTTTCATTTATACACCTCGAGTTACTTAAAATTAGATTAATTTGGATGAGCTTTGGCCATAAAATCGTGTGGGTAGCCAAGAGTATTTCACTAAGCACTAAGAATATTCTAGTTCCCAAATCAACTATGTTTATACAGTTGAGATATCAAAGACAGTCATTCTATCCCAGAAACTAGATGCAAATAAGAAATTCATCCGTTTTAACGAGCTTAAAATATAATAGGTTCTTTACATTTACATGTCCATTGTTCCTGGCCTGAAACTAAGTATCCGCTACTAATTCTCCCAACAGAATAACTCACGCCTGCAAACCCCATCTCTTCCCGAGAAAACAAAAACTATAGCAGCCTCACTTTTAAGTCGTACAGGCTGAAGTCTCCCTCCTATAAAACAGGCTTCTAGACGCACGTCCGCCCGGGGCCAGCACCTTCCTGCGGCATCTCTCTCTCAAGGCCAAGGCCACTGAACGTCTAAGGTCCCACATCCTTTCTGCATTCCCGCCCTCCATTTCTCTCCCTTGGGGCACAGCCCACCATCTGGAGCTCCTCCCGGTATACTCTTCTCCGTTTGGAGAAAGCTTCCTGTTTCTCTGACTCGGTTTTTCATTGTGCCGCTTTTCCCCTACCCCGCCGATCCCTTACCGAGGGCCGTCTCCTCAGGAAGCCGTCAGCAGAGACCCAAGAACTGGAGCACAGGTTTGAGCCGGACAATCTCCGCTCCCCGTCCCCGGGACCCCGCGAGGGAGGTTGGCTCTCCATTTCACTCACCATGAGGCCTCCACGCTCGGCTCCAGTCCCCGGCCTCATCGTCGGGCTCAGACTGCTCCGTCGGCGGCCACTGCCGCTACACATACCAACAAGAAGCGATCTGAGTGGCTGGCGCCCGCTGGGGCCAAAGGGTAAAGGCTGCCCTGAGCTACGGGGCGGGGTCAGCGGGGCCAACAAACTGACAGACTGCCCTGCCGTCCAATCAGAGCGCGCAACGGACGCGCAGCTCTGCGACGATTCGCCCCTGGCTTCAGCCTGGCTCGGCGTCGCCTGCATGGAGAGGGGGAGGGGGGCGGAGGAAGTTTCTTCGTCGAGCACTCTGCCGGGAAAACTCCACTAACTTCCCCCAGGGAAGGGGGCACGGCCAGGACCCAGCTTCCCGGGCTTGGGCCACCTCACCCGGCCGCGGGTGGAGCAGTGGCGTCTTGACACCTTCGCTACCCCCCCCCCCCCGCCCTAGTTACGTTCGCCCCACCAACCTGAGGCCAGCAGGGGTGGGGTGGGGTGGGGTGGGGTGGGGTGGGGGCGGGGTAAGCGGCGCCCGGCGTTAGCGGCCTAGTGCGCGCGCGTGGTTGGCGTGGGGAGGGGTCCGGCGCCCGGGGATGGGGGACTCGAGCGCCTGGGCGAAGGGAAGGTGGTGCAGACTGTAGGTGGCGGGGAGCGGTAGAGGCGGAGGTGAACTGGCCCGAGGGAGGAAGCAGCGGCGCTGAGCGGGAAGCTGCTGCTATGAGGGGGATTGGGGTGGACGGGCGGCGCGTGCGAACAAGACTAGAAAGGGCCGCCTATGTTAGGCGATGTGTAGTCATGGGCCCCGCGCGCTCTCGCGGCGCGTCCCCAACGGGAGCCCCCCCCCCGGAAGCCGCTCGCCCGCCCCCACCACTCTGCGCGCGGTGGTTGGACCCGCCGACGGCCGCCGCTGATTGGTCTTTGCCGGGGCGGGGCGGGGCGGTGGTGGGCGCTCGACCTTCGCGGGTCTCTCCGTCTTTCCCGCCATGTCGTTCTCGGAGAATGCGAGGCCGGTGTCCCCGCGAAGGCGCCGCCAGGTTGCTCCAGGCCCTGCGACTCGGCTTGTGTATTCCGACTTCACTCATGGGGATAGCTGGGGTGAGGACGAGGTCCACGAAGACGACGGGTGCGACCGAGTGGCCCGCGACTTGCGAGCTGAGTTCTCGGCCGGGGCTTTGTCGGAGCCCAAGAGGGCCCCGCTACCTCCACGGGTCGTGGACGGGTCGCTGGCCCTGCGGGATAAACGCAACGGTATCTTCCCGGCGACTGCGGCCAACCGAACGCAGGCTCGGCGGTGGCCCATCCAGGTCCTTTCCATTCTCTGTTCGCTGCTGTTTGCCGCCCTCCTTGCTTTCCTCCTCGCCATCGCCTACCTGGTCGTTAAAGGTACTGAAGCCCAGGCCTTGGAAGTCTGTGCAGAGTAAAGTCCCTCCAGAACATCACTCGCTCCCTTTACAGTTTTCTCCCAAAGCTTTCCCTTGAAATTGTGTCTTTCTTTGCTCTTCCCCCTTTTGTCTACTCTCCCTAGATGGAGGTTCATGCCCCTTAATATGAACCATTTAGAAAGAATCCTCGATTAAGTCCACACTCTCAAATGCTGTAAAGGCATTGAACACACGAGTTGAAACATTAGTACAGCTATTTAATCAGAGCCCCTACTTTTAAAAGTACCAGGAAAACCGCATTGTAACAATAATAGGCTGTATGTATTCCAAGGCTGATTCACAAATATTTAGAGATGTGCTATGTATACACTTTTCTCCGAACTTAGATAAATTGAAGGACAAGGATTTCTCCCCCGCATCCCAAAGTTCTACTTTTGAAAACAAAATAGTTTTTCTATTTTGTGCTTGTAACCAGATAGTTATTACAGGACAGAGTCTATTCTACTGTGTCAGAAATTGACATACCGGCCAAATAGGAGTGCTCTGAAAAACCCTTTCCCCTTGCCCCCTTCGGATACTTTTGTCTGGTTTAGTATTCATTATAGTGGAAAGAGAAATAGAAACCTTAAAAAAGAGTGCCTTGTATTAAGAGGATTCAATATTTTGTCACTCTTGTGTTACCTTTACTAATTGAAATTAAATCTCTCCACTTCTGGTTTATTTCCCCCAGAGTCCCTAATGGGCTGCATGTGGCCCTTGAACAGGTTACCACTGTTTGATTTGATTTTCTTGGGGGAGACAGATTACTACTTCACAGTATAATTTTGGTTGTTAACTGTGGATCTTACTGCTATTGCTTCAAATTTCTGTCATACCCTTCAACTTTTTATCACTTCAATCCTGATAAATTTGTCCTGTACACAGTTTATTTTTCTTTTGTAGCACAAAGTAATATGCCCATAAATAGTTTATTGCAGAGGACATTGGTATTTTGGAGAGAGGAACAAGGAACTGAAGTCAAAATCTTCTACAACCTTAAGTTTCGTTTGTACAAACTGTCTTCAACACAAACCAACTGATAAACAATATTCTCACATTTATGGCAGTTGATTCTTGTAAAGATATTTGCTCGCTGAAGGTAATTATGTAGGTAGTAAATCAGAAGTTGAATCTAGCTCTGACTCCAGGGTACTTTTGATATTTGAACAATGTCTTCGACACCTTTGGATATTCATATCATGAAGAAATACTACTCTGCTACCTAAAACCTCTCTTTGTATTCACAGAATTACATGCAGAAAATTTGAAAAATGAAGATGAAATAGATACTGGGCTGTTAGGTATGAACTGGTCAATTTATTTATACAATCATTTTTGTTTTTCCAAATTATATTTAAGTTATATAGGCTTTAGGATAAATATTTTACATTTTTGATTTATATGTTTGTGGTAAATATTATTAAATTTCCTTTTTAGATTTATATTTAGATATTTTCCATTATTTTATAATGGGCCACTAATGCTTATATACAGAATTCAGCATAACTGGGTGACTTGGGTCCAGTAAATACTTAAAGCAGTTTCTAATTATGTTCTGGAAGAGGCTCCCTATTCTGTTTCAGGAATTTAGAACTATGAACTTGCTCACCAATCTAGCCAACATAAATAGTCTCTGAAACAGATGTCAGAAAAATTTAATGCCCATATGTTTTTGTAAACAGTGTGTCTTGAGATAAGATTAAGGTAATTATTTGCCATTAATGCTAGGTGAGCCAGCTGAGTTTCTGTTGTCCAAAATGTCATACATTGTGTAGTTTATAGCTTTCTACGGAGGAGGGTTATTGATGGTGTCTGACTCCCTCATAGATGATTTTGAATAGTTTAGAACTTTACATTTGATATATTTTACTATTAAAATCCAGGAATCAGGAAAACAAGCATAGTTTGGCTTATAGAAAGTATATTTATCATTGCAAGTAGACAGATCTTTTTCAACAGAAAAGCATTCTTTAAAAAATCTATTTCAAGGTTGAGTGTAGCTCGGTGGTGGTCCCTTTGCTTATCACACACATATTCCAGTCTCCAGTACCACCTAAATAAACAAATAGATAAACGAACAGACACACACTTGTTTCAGAGGAGCACTGCAAGGATTATTAAGTTACTGATAAAATTGAGGCGATTGTGGTGATGCTTGTCCTTATATTTCTCTGATCTTGAATTCTCATCCGTTTGAGAATGAATGCACATCCAGCTTTACAAAGTGTTATGAATTGACAGTAGACCTCCAAGTACATTTTTCCTTGAGACAATGGAGAGGAGTTAAAAAGAGAGACAAGTTCCACCAAGTTTCCCTCAAATCAACTTATTAAGGTACGAATTAAAAAAAGATTATCTTACCACAAGGAAGTGCCAGGAAATTATATCCTCATCTCTTTATAATTGATATAAAAGTTTGAAATGAAGAAACAGCCTGTTCTTAATAAACTTACTGAAATTTTCCAATAGGTTATAAGAAAGGTATTGTATATTGTCTTAGTTAGGGTTTCTATTGCTGTAAAGACACACCATGACCACAGCAGCTCTAATAAAGGAAAACATTTAACTAGGGGTTGGCTTACAGTTCAGAGTTTAGTCCATTATCACCAGGGTTGGAAGCATGGAGGCTTGCAGGCAGACAGACATGGTGCTGGAGAGGTATCTAAGAGTTATGCCTACATCAAGATCAGCAGGCAACAGGAAGATAGAGACCTCAACCCCCCCCCCCCCCCCCCGCCCTTGCTCATGACATTCCTACTCTAACCAGGCTACCCCTCCTAATAGTGCCATTCCCTATGAGCCTTTGAAGGCCATTTTCTTTCAAACTACCTCTTTCTGGCCCCACAGGCTTGTATCGGTATTATAATGCAGAAATACATTAAGTCCAACAGTAGGAGTCCCCATAATTTATAACAGTCTCAGCCCTGTGAAAGTCTGAAGTCTCTTCTGAGTCTCATAGCAGTCTCTTAACTATACTCTCCTATGAAATCAAAATCAAAAAACAGATAACATATTTCCAACATATAATGGCACAGGATGTCTATTACCATTCCAAAAGGGAGAAAAGAGAGCAAAGTAGGAAATACTGGAACAAAGCAAGACCAAAAACCAACTGGGTAAACACCAGACTCTGTAGGTCCATGTCTGATGTCAAAATGCTCTTCAAATCTCTTAACTCCTTTCAGTTTTGTTGACTACAGCACACTTTCCCTTGGGCTGTTTTCACTCCCTGTTAGCAGCTTTCTTCAATAGAACCCTCTGGCATCTCTGCCTCTTGGGATTTCTAAGGAAATCAAGGCTTCATCTTCACAGATTCATATAGTGGCCTTTGTAGGCCTCAGTGCAGAAACACCCCTGACATATGCCTAGCCTCAGTGGCTTTTTTTAGTTGAGGAAGGAGGATTCCCTTTCTTGTATCCTTGATTCTAAAGCCAAACCCAAGTAGCCGAAGCTGCCACATTCTGCTGTTTTCTGGGGCTGGAACATGGTCCACTTGTTCAATTACATTTTCACTAGGCTTCTGTTTTTGATGGTTTCCTTTACTGTGTAAGCTTGGCTGACTTGGAACTCCCTCTGTAGACCAGGCTGGCTTTAAACTCAGAGATCCACCAACTTTTCCTTTTGAATGCTGGGATTAAAGGTGTGCACTGCCACGCCTGACTCTAAATTATTTAATTCATTTTTACTTTTTTCTAATTCCTTTTTACAAATTGGAAACTTAGCCAGGTGGGGTTTTACCCTGAGGTCACCACTCCCTTTATTCCACTTAGCATCAGACTTTTCTTTAATCTGTTTGTGCTTCGAGCTGTAGGTAATGTATTTTTTCTTGCTTAGCTTGCTCCTTTTCAGTATTGATCTGTATAAGTATGGCCATCAATAACCACATGGCACAGTCTACACTAGGCTGTTTTGAAACCTCTGTAAACCCAATCCACAACTCTTCATTTTAGCCTCAGGCAGAGTTTTTGAATAAGGGCAGAAAGCAGCCACATTCTATACCAAAATATCACAAGAATTATCTCTAGGTCACATATTTATATTCTCCTCTGAAGCGTCTTGAGCCAGGTTCCCACAGATCAAATCACCCTGAGCACTACTGTCTTCCATGCTTCTAGTAGTGTGCTACATTAAACCCCACTTAAAATGTTAAACTGCTTTTTTAAATTCTAAGTCTAAAGTTCCCATTCCTCCAAACAAAAGCATGGTCAGACCTATCACAGCAATATCCTAATCCCTGATACCAGCTTCTGTTTCAGAGTTTCTGTTGCTGTGAAGAGACACCCTGACCACAGCAACTCTTATATAGAAAAACATTTAATTGGGGGTTGGCTTACATTTCAGAGTTTAGTCCATTATCACCAGGGTGGGAAGCATGGAGGTTTGCAGGCAGACATGGTGCTAGAGAGGTAGCTGAGAGGTCTACATCTGGATCAGCAGCCAGCAGGAAGATAGTGAGGCACTGGGCCTGGCTTGAGCATCTGAGCCCTCAAAACCCACCCACAGTGACACATCTACTCTAACTTCCTAACATCTACTCTACACTTCCTAATAGTGCCACTCACTCCCTTTGAGCTTATGGGGGCTATTTTCTTTCAAATCACTACATACACCCTTTTTATGTGAGAATGATTTCATCATTTTGCATTATTTACTAGATATTTTTATTTATTACTAGTTTTATGCTATTATTGCTATTAGATCTGTTACATTAATATTTCAGTGAGACACATTTAAAGTTTGTCATAAAACTACCTCAATATTTTGATAGTAAGTTGATTTTATTTTCTAGGAAAAAAATAATATGAGTATAGTAAGTATTCAACCATGAAAAGATTTCTCTTTCTGTAGCCATAAAAATTTGAAAAGTCCATATAATTTTGAATGCTAGTCTAGGGCTAGGATAAAACTCAGTAAGGTAAGAATGCAGCAGCATTTCTCATTTTGGCATGGGTAAGAATCAATCTGGCGACTTGCTTCTTCTTTTTTTTTTTTTTCTTTTTAGGTGCTTTAAAATTATGATTTGGCCCAAGGTTGGGTCCAAGGATATTTAGCTTTTATGAATAGTTGATATGTGGGTACTCAAAGGACCCATGGTGTTGTGTCACTTCCCTTTTCTCTCCTTCATACACACACTTTTCTATCCACTTTCTGAACCCAATTTTTCAAAAATGTATTCAAGGATGATTAAAATTGTGAAAAGTGGGCCGGAATGGCTCTGTGGTTAAAAAGCACTTGGTGCTCTTGCATAGAATCCAGGTTCGGTTCCAAGTACCCACATAATGGCTCACAACTCAGTTCCAGGGCATCCACCACTCTCTTCCTGACCTCCAAGGGCACTAGGCATGCACATGATTCATAACAGATATTCAGACAAACAAATAATAAAGTAAAATCGGAGAAAAATTCTGAATGGTAACAGATTGATAAGGCAGTGTAAACCCTAATGCCTGTTAGGAAATCTTTACTTCTAAAGTTCTGCAATTGCTTAGTCATCTTTTTTCCCCTGAAAAAAATTCTTCATGTGGAGTCTAATATACAGTATTTGGGTCTTTGTTGTTATTGTTTACTGTTTTGTTTTGTTTTTAAGACTCGGTTTCTCTGTGTAGCCCTGGCTTTCCTGGAATGCTCTCTGTAGACCAGGCTGGCCTCAAACACAGAGATCCGCCTGCCTCTGCCTCCCAATTGCTGGGATTAGAGAAGCATTTGGGAGAGTTAGTTGATCTGGAAGACTAATATGAGGCATTAATACAGCACAACTTTACTACAGAGGTGTGGTGATTAATGCTGTCTTTGAATTGATCACACTGCAGAATTTATAGATATTGGGCTCTTTTAAAACTCTTACAAATCATCCCATACACTTTTCCAAGAGACTAATACAATTACTTATTTAATAGCACATTTCACTCATTCCTCTTTAAGATTGTTCTCAGGCCAGATTGATTGTGGCTAAACACATACAACGTTGAGCTATGTAATTTTGTATGTTGGTTTTTGCATCTGTTCTAGTTTTTTGGGTTTGACAGTATTTCCTGCAATCTTTAATATTTCCCACGGTATAGCATGATAACCTTTCATTTTAGACAAACTTGGAAAAATATTTAAGGAAGTATATGTAATTACCTTTAGCATAAAATACTTAATATGAAACATGTAGAGCTAGTTTCTTTTATATGTGTGTTCATACCATACAAAACTTATATTGTGAGACTTGGTTGGCAGCTTTTAGTGAGTGACTTATGAAGCTTCTAGATTGGGTCTGTTACATTCCTTTGACTCAGCTACTTGGAAAGCTTAAGATGATGGTTTGCTTGAGCTCAGGAGCTTGAGACCAACCTGGGCAACATAGGAAGACTCCCTAGATCAGAATAAAACAAATCAACCTACCCATACACACATTCAAATACAGCTTGTAAACATGATTGTGCATGTGTATGTGTATGTACCTGTCATTCTTTATCATTTGGTATTTAACATTAAGTTTCTTTGGCCAAGACCAGATTTGATTTATTTTTCAATAACAAGTTCTTGGTTTTGAGCTACACGAATAGTCTGTATACCTGACAAATTTCCAGGACTTTGTCTATGTTCAGGGAAAAAATAATTGACAAATACTGAGTTCATTCTTTTTTGTTGTTGTTTTGTTTTTGTTTTTTGAAACAGGGTTTCTCTGTGTAACAGAGCCCTGACTGTCCTGGACTTGCTTTGTAGACCAAGTTGACCTCGAACTCACAGAGATCCACCTACCTTTGCCTCCTGAGTACTGGGATTAAAGGTGTGTGCTACCACGCCCCACCAAGTTCATTCTTAAGAAGTGAAATCATTGAAAAATTCAGCTTTCTTTTTCAGAGGTTCCTACCACCATGACTTTATGCTACAATATTTTAGAAATACAGTTAAAGTTTCAAAGAGTAGTCAAAGTTCTGGAAGTGACCCAGAGTAAAGTAGATGTTAAGAAGAGCTCATTTCTTCCTTAAGGTAAAAAAAAAAAATTTAAACTCAGAATTCGATTTATCCAGTGTATGATTCTTCTAATTAAATCCACAAGCTATTAAAGAAAAACACAGTTATTTGCACCTGTGTGCAATAGCACAAATATTTCACCTAAACATCCACTGAAATGTTACCTTCTGCTGTAGTTGTGTAAACTCATTAAAGAATAACTAAGGAAAGGAGAAAACAAAAGTCAACAGACTGGAAGGATGGTACACTACAAAAGTGACAGTTTATCAGGGTTTTAGATTATGGGCTGTTCAATATTTGTATCAAATGTAACTATCAAGAAGAAAAATACTTTAAAGAGAACAAACTTTAGCTAAGCCTGGTAATGCATGTTGAGAGGCAGAGGCAGGAGAATCAAAAGTTCACAGTTATCCTCAGCTACATACCCATATCAACTAGATCAATAAGACCTTTTCTCTAAGAGTAGCTATGAGAGAAAAAAAAGACACTATTTTAAGTTGACTTAAAATTGTATGATTCACAAGTATATATTTTAAAGTTTAACATTCTACAGTGAGTATGCCAAAAATGTTTTTTGTTTTGTTTTTTGTTCTGTTTGTTGTTTGGTTTTTTTCAAGACAGGTTTTTGTTTTTTTTGTTTTGTCTAATAGCCCTGGATGTCCTGGACTTGCTTTGTAGACCAGGCTGGCCTCTAAGAGATTCACAGAGATCCACCTGCCTCTGCCTCCCGAGTACTGGTATTAAAGGCATGTGCCACCACTCCCTGGCTCAAATGTTAATATTTTTAAACCATTTTATGTCCATCAATGTATTAGTCAAAAAACAAACAAACAAAAAAAAAAACCCAATGAGGAGACTGTTTGTTCTGGCATATTGAATAAGCAGATGCAGAGAACAGTGAACAGAGTTGGCAGTTAGTTGGCAGTTAGTTGTTTAAAGCTGTGTGATAGAGACATATGAATTCATCATACTATTTCAATTTTTTAATACAAACAGTTTATAGGAATACAGACAGCCGATAGCACAATTATTTGAAAAGGAACTACACCTTCAAACTACTTTCAAAAGTATTTTGAAAGATGTACTAACAATAGGATTTGAGTAGGAAATCTGCACACTCCCTGTTTTTGCATTAGTTGAAAACATTGAGTCTAGTTTCAGCTGATGGAAAAGATAAAGTTTCATCATTGTATCATCTGAATTAAAGAGAAGTTAGATGCATGTACTTAGTTCAAGGTCTGTACCTTTGATAGCAGTTCATACTGAACATCTATAACATAGGTCTTTAATGTGCTAAGTCCAGAATGTTATGTGCAACATTTATTTTGTAATAGTGAAAGGCTGAAAGATATGTGGTGAGACTGTAACTGTGTGTACTGATAAGAAAAGCCTTCAACATAGATTGCTCTGTGAAAAAAACCAAAGTGAGAATCTTATTTCTAGGCAATACACAGAAAAAATAACTTAAACTGATTACTTTGTGTGTTTTGTTTCAAGAATCTACTAGCTTTACAAAGATGCCAGCAAGCTCTGAGTTAGTTGTAGCGATGGTGTAAAATCACTTTGGAAAGAAAACTTTAACTTTGTTCTATGTGCCTTCAGTTTTTCATCTTAAGTAAATACTAAGTTACATGATTCATAAATAGCATTAAAATATTACATGAGGATTCATTTTGGAGCTATCATGACAAAGTTTCTAGAGTTAACTTCTGTGGCTTTTCTACTTATTTATAGATGAGTTTTGTAATGTTCAGAACCATAGTCACTATGAGATTACAGTTACAATATAGCCATAGCTTTGTTATTATTTCATGACTTCCCTTGCTCATGCAGCTTTTTTTATTACTTTATATTGAATATAAAAATAATTAAAATGTCTATGATGAGGTAGCACTGATATTGTACAGTAATAATCATTATGGACAATCTCAAGAATACTTTTTGTGTGTTTGAATAACAGCTCTTTTTATGATAAAATTCACTTATATAAATAAATAGTAGCCAGGGGGAAATGAGATCCCTACTTACAAGAAAAGTTTTAGTAAGTTTGACAGTATGCTCTGAAAACTCTGAGATGGAAACTGGGTTGGTTTTAAGTAGCCAGATATTGAGTTAGTTTTAAATGTTATCTCCTTCTTTACCTTTTTTAGGTATCTAGAAGCTTCATCATTTCATAGCAGTCTGTAATCTTGAGTTTTTTCTTGATTAGCATATTCATTTTAGAGACTTTATATAAATTATACTAATCTTGGAGTAAACTTTTATATGTTTACCTCCTTTTGGAGATACTCCTTTAAGCAATAAATAACACCTATTTACCAGTACAAACGTTGCTAAACTGTAGTTCATAAAATTTTGTAATTTCTGCCATGTTCTCACTAGGTAACAAGAAGGTTGAATCTCAGCCTTAATCCCAGGTTGGGCTAAGATCGTAGAGCTGTACTGTGGTACTCTGCCAGAGTTTTGAAATTGAGGTGCATTCTGACAACATTTGCTGAACTGTGTTACTGTCGAAATATCTTGCATTTTGTTTTGGATGCCCTTTTAGATGTACCACTTAAACCACAGGGCTATCTGCTATTTCTGTTCCTCACTTAGAAGCATCTGCAGAATGATCCTTGGGCCATCGGCCAAGATGTACAAAACCACGTTCCTGTCTAGCTTCTTCTGGAGGGCAGTGTCAGAACAAGTGCTCTTCCTCCTTTATAGCACAGGTTCAGTGCAAGCACAACCACATTTATTCCAAGTAGGAAAGTCTTTCTCTGGGTTCCACATAAACACTTCATCTGTATCACAAACAGTTTGTTATGTTTTCTCTTCTAGAAGTATGTTTACCTTTCTATCTCTGATTAAATCTGTATACTTGCTTTGTAATTTTACAAGATAAAGTCAAAGACAAGGTATTTCTCCTTTCTGCTTTGCCACATATTTCTCATGGAGTAATGAAAAAAAGGAGGTGGGGCAGCAAAAGGGGAGCTATCAGGAGAAACCGTGTAGTTCAATCTTTCAAACACTTCTACACTTCTCTTGTTTAATTACTTTGCTTTTTACATGTGAACATAGTTGTCACTAAGCACCATGTAATTTATAAACAGTGCAATGCACATATTTATTACCTGTCTTTTGATAGAATATTCTGTGGTACATCATTTTTGGATAGTCAGGAAATTGCTAATTCTTGTCATCCTTTGGTGTTCTTTGTCTTTCCCTTCTGGGACAGTGAAAGCATCTCAGATGAGCTTTTTAATAAGAGTATCCCTTGGTAAACTTGCCTTATCAAGAAGCAGTCGGAATATGATGATACATACATTATGGTACAACTTTTCTTCCTCTCTTCTGGTCAAAAAGAGCTATCTTACTATAGAAGCAATTTTGGTACCCGGGTTTACTTTTACATTTCTGAAATGGGGTTTCATGTAGGTCAGGCTGGCCCTAAACTTCCTGTACATGGGAGAATGACCTGAACTTCTGATCCTTCTGGTTTTGCCTCCCTACTGCTAGATTACTGGGATCCTCACCACTGGGGATGGATCCAGTACTTTGTACATGCTATACAGGCAGTCTGCCAACTAAATCTATATTCCCAGCTATGTTTCTTCTCTAATTTTTTGAATACATTGAATAATCAGTGGATCAGGTGTGGTGCATGCCTTTATTCCTAGCACTATGGAGACAAGGGCAGGTGGATGTCTGAGTTCAAAGTCAGCCTAGTCTACATAGTGAGTTCCAGGATAGCCAGAGCTACATGGTAAGACCCTATTCACCCTCTCCCCCAAATCACATGAGTTAAAATTTAAAATACTTAAGAAGTATACCCATAATAGTCTCCTGTTCACTATTTCTTCTTGCTACAGAAGACCAATGTCAAATTCTTAATCTTTCTGGGATTTTTTTATTAACATCCCAACTGAAATATATATTTGTCCATATATAGCACATGTACATATGTATCTTTGTATTAGTTAAATTTGCAAGCAGGTTTGCCTGTGTAGCTCAGGTGAAGACTGACTTCAGGCTCATGATCCTACTTGTCTCAGTCTCAAAAGTCCTCAAGTTACAAGTTTGTTTTTATCACCCTGCCATTTTGTACCTTGTTCATTGAATTTATTATGTATAGTGTGGAACATGAATTCAACCAGTTTTCCATTTTCTGGGTAATATTGAAGTGTTTAGTGACTTAGGGAAATTACTAGTTATTACATTCCATCTGCTAGGCAAGGATCTTACAATGGACTACATTCTTAACCCACCATTAACATTTTAATTGTTTTTTTATAACAAAATTTTGCTCTGTTACAAGCTAACTTACTTGGCTTTTTTCCTAAATGTTGTATTTTGATAGTGTTCCTCCTAATTATTAAATACAAGGTCCTGTATTTAACAGTGTAGCTTTTAGTATCTGGTAGCAATCTGATGAAGAATATTATTGTTTAATATATAAACCTTTTAATATATTTATTTATATATATTATATATATTATATATACTTATATATTATTTATTTATTATATATATTTAATATATAAACCTTTTGAAAGATCATAGAATTTTTTCAAGAACCACAGCCTGGATCTGAATTCTGATGTTATCTGCTTAGAGACCTTACAGAATATAAAATGTATTCCCCCCCCCCACACACACAAAAAATGTTATCACAGTTTGTAGCTACTAATTTTCTCACATTCTTATTTTATTCTGACTAAAATTTCTGTGAAGACAATGTGTTTTCTGTTTTGTCCCATTAGGTAGCACTGTACCAAATACAAGGTAGTTCCTCAGTATATTTTGTTGAGTAGATGTAATGAATTAGATTTTTGAAAGTCTTCTAAAAAACTTGAACTTGCCGGGCGGTAGTGGCCCATGCCTTTAATCCCAGCACTTGGGAGGCAGAGGCAGGTGGATCTTTGCAAGTTCCAGGCCAGCCTAGTAGTCCAGGACAGCCAGGGCTTTTACACAGAGAAACCCTGTCTCGAAAAAACAAACAAACAAACAAAAAAACCCAAAAAAACTTGAACTTAAAATAAACCTGAGGATTGGAGAAATGGCTCTGCAGTTAGAAGCACATGCTGTGATGCTCTTGCAAAGGAGCGAGGTTTGGTATCCAACACCCAGTTTATAATTGTTTATGCCAGTTCCAGAGGATCTGAGACTCCCCTTCTGATCATTGCAAGCACCAAGCACACATATAGTACACATCAATATATATAGGTAAAATTCTCATACGCATGAAATGTAAATAAATAAATTTTAAGAAATAAAACTATATTCCTACTAAAGAGAATTAGATTAACAACAGTTCATTATCCCTTTAATATCCTTAATGAGTAGTATCTAAAAATCTTCAGATCAGTTTATTCCTATGTCCTGTCACTGTGTCTCCTGCTTCCCTTATCCATCAACTTGAGTTCACTCTAACACCATGCTTTTGACTTGATTCCTGTGAGAAAAAAGTTCTTTTTTTTCCTTTATTTTTTATTTCTTCAAGTTACATCTCAATCGCAGTCCCGTCCCTATTCCCCCTCCAGTCCCACCCTCCCACCCTCAACCCCCCATCCTCTTACCTTTTTTTTTCTTTTAAGTTTAAGGTATATCTTATTTTCCCCTACAGTTTCTCCTTTCAGTCCAACAAATGGCTCTTTCTCTTATAATAATAAATACAATACAGTACAACAGAGGTAATTAGGCCACAGTTATGAGGGTTATATGGTTACATTCCCAATGACCAGTCCATATGTATTTGGTACCTGACTTTAACATTCTACTATCTAAACATCTCCATGAGTTTAAAGTTCTATATCTGACTCAACATTCATACTAATTGCAACACAATTTTAAAAGTATCTTCTTAGATGTATAACACTCTCTTGACTCCTAAACAATTCAAAATTTAATTATGAGACTTTATCTATCTGTTCTTCAGTCACCTCAGAGACCTGAGAGGGATAAATATATCTGGTTTTATAGGAAGTACAGGGCCTGCAGCTTCCCAAACTAAGAAATAACATACCAGTGGCTGCCTGGACAGTTCCCATTTTCTCTCCATACATTACAGCATCGCTCTTCAGTCGTTTGGCTCCGCTTCTCTGACAGACATTGATTCTAGAGCAGGGGTTATGAAGGACTTACCTACCCTGTCTTGGCAGAGCTAGGCTGTCGACTTACCTGCTTCCAGGTTTTGTCCTTTTTGGACAGCATTCTGTCTACAGTTGGAGCAAGAGATAGGCTTGTGACTAATTCAATCATCTCCCACTGGAGATTCTTCGATGCTCATATTCTACTTGGAGGAGAATAGGGGGTGCTGTCAGAAGTTGATATGTCTTGATATAAAAAAATCTAAAGTTACGAAAACATCTTTGAATGCCATATTCTGCAGATCTCTTGAGGTTTTTGAAGAGGCCCTATCTATTATATTAGGGTAAGCAGATGTTGCTTGTCTCTTAGCAGGTTTATTTCTGATTAGCTTAGCAAGTGACTATAATAGGCTGTCATAGTACCTAACAGAATGACTGGCTTGCATAACCATTAGTTTGCATGAGAAAAAAGTTCTTAATTGACCAATTTAAGTTCCCAAATCCTTGGTAATTTGGAAATCAACTTTTATATACAGAGCCAGGATATTTTCATAGGACAATTATAAAGAGGAGGTATTCCACAATTGGTTGATATATCAAAAGTGCTTGTGTTGGAATGAAAGAAAGCACTACAAAGCAGTAGCAAATGCCAGCTATTTATTGCTCATGAAGTTAAATGAAAACTGCTAAAGACATGCTAATGCTAAGAGTTAAATTATTTTGACTATTTTGTTGTAGTTGAATATCATACAACCAAATTTCCTATATTTTTAGGTAGATTTGCCTTTGCACATATAATGTCATTAAACTATTTAATAATACAACCTATAACTAACTGTTCTAATAATTTGTACTTTATATAGTTAGCATGTACTAAGCTCAAGTCTCTTAAGAAATTTACATCAGCATCTGGACATGAAGATCGTGGTTTAAATTATTTTAATAAATTTTTCCCTCTCTTTCCATTAAGGATTCTGGTCTCTGCTAATAATATCTCTAACTGCTGGATTCTCCTGCTGCAGCTTTTCTTGGACAGTGACTTACTTTGATTCTTTTGAACCAGGAATGTTTCCGCCTACTCCTCTTTCACCTGCTAGATTCAAGTAAGTGTTTCTGGGTTTGTTTGTTTGAGGTGTGAGTGTCTGTGTGTGTGTGTGCGCGCGCGGAGCAGAATGTGTGCCTGTGTGGGTTAATCTCAGTTCTGTTAAAGACACTAATGTTGTGAGAAGTAATAAAGCAATAGGATATGGTGAAGCTCTAGATTTCAGTATATATGACAAAAACAACACAAGAATTTTCAATATCTGGGACTCACCTTTAGGTAATTGAAGAGTGATATTTTAAGTTCCCTATCTAAATAATGTATTTTTTTAATATTGAAAATTATCAAAAAAGTGAGAAAATTTCATGACTGTTCTTTTTGGGTGGAATTCCATTTGTAACAGTTTGCAAAGTCAAAATGCAAAGTTTGAAAAGTTTTAGTTGTGTGTGGTCAGCCTCAACAACATTTCAGTTTTTGTTTTTTCTTCGAGACAGGGTTTCTCTGTATAGCCCTGGCTGTCCTGGACTCACTTTGTAAACCAGGCTGGCCTTGAACTGCTAGAGATCCACCTGCCTCTGCCTCCCGAGTGCTGGGATTGAAGGCGTGCACCTCCACGCCCGGCAGTTACAGACAGCTGTGAACAACAGTGGGTGCTGGGATTTGAACTCAGGTCCTTTGGAAGAGCAGCCAGTGCTCTTAATCGCTGAGCCATCTCTCCTGCCCCAACATTTCAGTTCTTGATTTAGAACTTTCTTGAGGGCTTGAGCCTCATGTTTTAAATAACTTGCGTATTTGGTTCCTAGTATAGAGATCCAGAATAGAGTAGATGTGTTTTTGTAGTGGAATTTCTATGCACTATATTTTCTGTTTAAAGAATATAAGAAACTAGTGCTAGAGAGATTCCAACCTTAATTGGTATTTGCAAAGAGCTTCAGAGATCTCTAGTTTTCTACAAATAGAATTGGGAAGGAGGGTGAAGATGTGCAAATGAATTGAGTTAAATTTATGTGTATCATAACAACTGTTACTTACTATGTTACTGCCAACTTTATCCCACCTCTTAGACAGAATATCTATTTGAGGGGCTCTGTAAAGACAAAGCCATGATATTGGTAATTGTCGCCTGGCGTGGTGTCGCACACCTTTAATCCCAGCACTCCGGAGTCAGAGGCAGGCCGATCTCTGTGAGTTCAAGTCCAGCTTGGTCTACAGAGTGAGTCCAGGACAGCCAGGGCTACACTGAGAAACCCTGTCTCAACAAACAAAACAAAAAAAATAGTGGCAATTGTTGGTATTACTATAATAGTAACATGTATAATTGTTGATATTACTTTCATTATTAGTAAACTTCCATGTATTTTCCTACCTCAAAATATGTGCTTAAAAATTTTGGTTCTACTTAAAAATATGAAAATCTATAATCTATCAAAAAAATGTATACCTATATACATGTTTTAAATGCTTCATAAATACTTCTATCTGAAATGTAAATTGTATGTCTGGATGTACATTTGATGTGGATAAATATTTAATTCATAATTAAATATACTAAGAGTTACACCTAATAGTGAAATACCATGCTATAGATCACTTGGGTAGCATTTAGTCAGAAAGTGTATTTGGCTAAGACATAAAAGAATTCAAATTTATATTGTTTTGCTGCCCATTAGCACCCAATACCTTTAGTGGAGACTGTGAATCTTGCATAATATCCTCAGTTTTTCTTTCATTTTGACTTCTTCCATGCATGCTAGTCCTGTATTTCCAGCTGTTTAAGCAATTAGAGTTTTGAGGATTAAAGAGTTTTCGTGTTCTCTTAAAGATCTATTAACTAATTATAGTGTATTAAGTTTTAATAAATTAATCTCTTTATTGTAAGTAGAAATAAAGAAACTATTGTTAAATGTTTAGTGATCATTAAAATGAAATAGCTTCAGATCACGTACTTTGTGTACTTGGTCATCTAGTCTTAAAAAGTTTTTAAACACTTATATAAAATATACTTCAATATGCTGTGTTCGTGTTAATTTTACAAATAAATACAAAATATAAAATACAAAGTTATCTTATGTTTATTTAAGTGAAATTTAAGTATACATTCAAGTATACACATAAACACACAAAGTGATGTTTGAAAATTAAAACATCGCCCTCTAGTGTTCATGAAAATAAACAATTACTTCATAAATGTCTTAAGTATATTTTCTCTGTGTAGCCAGTAGAGTGAGCCCTTGCACAGGAATATAGACTCTTAAGAAAATGTTGAAATCTTCAGACTATTTACTTAGAAATCAGATATACCTCCCTAATGTATAATATTTTAATTAAAATAACTTTATAATAGGGTATATGTTATCTTACTACCTAAAATAAGATTAATATGGGCATGTTTCTTGCTTGTTTAAAGACAATTCTGATTCTTTGTTGAAAGATATTAAAATCGCCTTGCAGATATAGCTCAGTTGCCAGAGTGCATGCTTAATATACATGTGACCCTGGGTTTCATCCCAGGCACTGCACAATACTTAATACTAGAGATATCTTAGGGATTCCAAATAAAGATCAAAGAGGAGCCAAGTCTCTAAGCCACCCATAGATGTTATTATTACTGTTTTTCTATTTTATAACATTAAAAAACCAAGTCCCAAGAACTGAAGCAACTTGCACACTCAGATTATTTGTGTGTAACATAATGCATCTGACTATTTTTGGTTTGCCTCATTAAACTCACTTCTTCATTATAAAATAAATCAATAGGTGTTTTACTAATTTTTATTCTATTGACAACTAACTGAGCTATTATAATATGGCAGTTGTACCTCTGTGGTATTGCTAAATAGAGTAAAAACTTTGTTTTTAACATCTATCCTCATCTTCATTGTTTTCTTCAAGTCACTTTCTACTCTAGACTGCACACATTTCACATTGCCTCTGTATGGGCACCATCTAGTGGTAAATGGTCTGTCTGTAGGCTTGCTATTATTTCATGTGCTAAATATAAAACTTCTTAATTACAGAAAATCCCACCTAGAATACACATATTGCTTTGTAGATTAGTGATAAATTTAGTGGAAAATTGAAAAAAATCTAGTTGCTAACTTAAAGAAAATGTCCATTGTTTACCTCAGAAGACAAATGTAATAGCTTATACCCCTAAACTTTTTGTAGAGTTATAAAACCAAAATAACCCAGGTATTCCAAAGTAAGTCATTTCTGGTTTATTGGTTTTACATTTTACATTTAAAATTAATTTGTATAACCTAAACATACAAAGTGGTGAGCACTCCTAGGTCTGGTGGACTTCCTTAGTTAATTAGCTCAAATCATTGTGAAGGGAGTTACATGTTATACTACGAAGCCTTCTATTTTTCTTCTAGTACTGAGCATTGAGCCTTGGGCATTTTACTTGTTAATGAGTATTTTACCATTGAAATATATTCCCAGCCCTATGGAAGTATTTTATGTCAGAAAGATAGATTATTATTTTATACAGTGGTTATACATCAAGACTTTCAAGGAGAAAAAAGTTTGTGCTTTCAATTGCAAGAATAGAACTTATAAAAATGAAGTGCTACTAGACATGTCTAAATTTTAAGGTTAAGCTGATCAAAGATTATATGAAAGGAATATTTATCTTTAGCTAACAAGATGGCTCAGTAGGTAAAAATACTTCCTGCCAAGCCTGGTGACCTATTTGATCCTCTAAGAAGGAGAGAATCAACCCTCATAGGTTATCCTTTACCGTAACTGTTATACCATGGCATGCACCCCTCTCCCCATCTAAATAATGAATATCTTTGTTTACAATATGGACATTTGTTAAAAGAAAAAGACTTAAATGTTCCTAGATCACTTTTTAATCTGTTCTTAAGTCATTCTGCAAAATTTGAAGCCATTTGGAGTTAATATAAACCAAGAAAAAGTATTACATTCTTAAAACTTGACTCACTTCTAAATCACAGTATTTAGACCTCAGATGCATCTTGGATAGTAATTTATTTCCAAGAATAAGCAAATTGGAACCCATACGTTCATTTTATAGAAATCAGCATAAATTCATTCCTGTTTTTAGAAAAGTTTGAAATTTGTTGCTTTTCAGTTATATTACTGGTTTTATTGCTTATTTGATATGAGATTAATAGTCAAAACAAACCTTATAATTATCAGATCAACAATTTCTAAAATTATAAGGTTAAAAAATGGTATGGTCTTTCCACAAAATCCTATTTAAAATACAGTCTACAGAATTAGACAGACAGACTGTAGTGTTTTCAGTTTTGAGATACAAGAAAATGGATATCTGCTGCCTTTCTGACATTGTTGTCTTTTTTTGGATCTAAATAATTGAGTTACCTTTCAATTGTACTTTGAACCACAGATATTTGATACATACCTTGATCCAGAAAGTACATTTTAAATTTTATTAAACTTCGCATTATGCATGCCTTGTATTTTTAAATGCACTGCCTTGGGTGTTATTTAGAATCTGCAGAATTGGGTGTTTGAAAAGAACAAGTTTGGTGGTTTTTTAAATTACTTTATGAACTTATTTTGATAACTCTTTTATAAAATTGTGAAGCTTTTACATGTTTTACTTCCCCTGGAAAGCATTCTATATGTAAGTAGATGCTGAGACAGTTAAATTTTCATGGGATTTGTGGGTGTATATTTTAACTTTTGTTATAGGTAGCAACAGAAAAAGAATAGAATATTGAATACAAGTTTCCTAGAGAATTCTGGATTTTAGGGTTGCCATTACTGTGTAATAGTACTTGTCTATGTACCTTTGAGGCCTTGTTTGTTTTAAATGTGTTACTAGGATTATTCTGTTGCTTCTCATTGCTTTTCACATTGTAGTTAAAATATAGAATTAGTAGAGTAATAGAGCATTATAGGAAAGTGTTGTAGGTTATCTTGGGCACTAATAAAAACCTTGTGTAGATCAAGAAAAGTGGATGATTTAATATTTAAATTAGAAGTTTTTTTTCTAAGCATCCAAAATGTAATATTCATTGATCACAATAAATTAACTCTATCCTCTTTCATACAGATTTTGGAGAGCTGCCTCCTTGTTGAATCAGATGTTATTATCATGAACTAATGGAACAGATGTCAGATGGTTAATTGCAGTAGGAAAGGAGAAATTACTGACAAAAGAAATAGATCATGGACTTAGCTTTGATTTCTGAGTGTCATGAAGTTTTATTAATTAGGGACTGCTTGGAGCTGTCAGTTGAATGAATATATTAACAACTATATTGGTGGTAGCATAATGTGGCTTCTGGAAGAGCAGAGTTAAAATATATACATGTCTTAATAAAATATATTCCATTACTCCTGAGTGGAGATATATATAGATGAAACAAAAATCCTATAAGAAATTTTGTTAGCATTCATTCTTGGTTTTCTTGTTTTCATAACATGATCTAGCTGTATGTTTGCTTTTCAGGTCTTTGCTATTGTACTTGGTGTGCTTTTAATGTGCTATTTGTGAGCTTTAAGAAGCACAAGCAGCACTAAGAATACTTAGGCTATTTAAACCACTTTTTGTGTGTTCAGCGATTATCTTAGGGTTTCTATTGCTGTGAAGAGACACCATGACCATGGCAACTCTCTCTTTTTTTTTTCCAGTTTTTTGAGACAGGGTTTCTCTATGTAATATTCCTGGCTGTCCTGGACTCACTTTGTAGACCGGGCTGGCCTTGAACTCACAGAGATCTGCCTGCCTCTGCCTCCCAAGTGACGGGATTAAAGGCGTGCGCCACCATGCCCAGCTGTCCATGGCAACTCTTATAAAGTAAAGTGTTTAATTGGAGCAGTGTGGTTTGGTTTATCATTATGGTGTGAAGAAATATGGCACAAAGGCAGACATGGTGCTAGAGAGGTAGCTGAGAGTTCTACATCTGGAATAGCAGGCAACAGGAAGAGAAAGTGACACTGGGCCTTGGTTTGAGCTTCTGAAACTGCAAAGCCTACTGCCAGTGACACACTTCCTCCAACAATGGCATACCTACTCCAATAAGACCACACCTCCAATAATGTCACTCCCTATGAGTCTATGGGAGCCATTTTTATTCAAACTACCACAATATTTATAAATTATGAGAAACAGCCTATTTATTAGAAAGTGTTTTGAAGTCAGAGGGGTGCTTTTAAATCCAGCTTATGCTATATACTCCAGAAGAATTCTTGAGCAAGTCAGTCAGCAACTAATATAAGTTTACTGGTTAAACCACTGTTCTTGTAAGGATTCTTTTAAGATAATTTTTTTTCCTGTTTAAAAAAAAATGCATGCCTTGCCATTCTCTTCACATCTAAATGTCTTAGAGTACTGGAGAAATTGCTCTGTCTCCAAAAAGACTGGAAGCACAGGGGTCCACTCTCATCTCAGCTCTAACTATCTCCATTTTCAAATCACTGCACACTTCTTAAATATGAAGCCTAGTCTTTATTTTCTAATCTGTTGAGTGAAGCTCTTTGCCATTTCTTCCTCTTTGAAATGCTTTTTCTTTTTAAATTCAGTGCTATCATGGCTGCCTGTTTTTCTTTTTAATAGATTATTTGTATATTTAAGGACATCTCTTGATTTCATTAGCCTTTACTGTTATTTCCTGTTGTTTGTTGAGGATTTTTAATTCAGTGTAATTACAGATATATTTAGCCGGTCTCAAATTGATTTCATTGTCTGTCTCTGCCCACCAACCTGTCTCTTTTTGTAGGTTCCCTAACATGGAAAATAAAATGTAGTTCATTGAACCAGTAACTCAAATGAGAAACATGGCATTCTACCTTAAATTATTTTTTTTCAACAATTCCAATCAATCAAAGGACCAAGAAGAATGGTTGATATTTATTTTCTTCTTGAGTGTACTAATTCCAGGTGCTGCACAAACTCAGTATGTTCTCCTGGAGGCTTTAAGTCATCTTTAGATTATTTAGCGTACATGATAAAATATAAATGCTATATTGTTTAGGGAATGATGACAAAAGAAAAATACTACATGTTCGAGACACATTCCTTCCCCTTTTCTCCTCTCTTCTTAGAAGTCCTGTCTTCTACCTAATAACCACAGTCTTTAAAAAAATTTTTTTCATACAGTATCTTTTCCTTTCCCCTCCCCAAACAACTTCCATATTTTCCCCTGTTCCCTACCACCCAAATTCATTGCACCCTTTCTTAAGAAAAAAACAAAACCAAAAACAGAAAAACTTAAAAAAAAAGTGCAGGAAAAACATGGAAGTCTGTTTGTGTTGGCCTCATCATCCGGTCTGCCCTGGAGTGTGGTTTTTACACCTTTTGTCTTAGTTACTTTTCTACTGCTATGATGAAACACCATGACCAAATCTGGAATCAACTAAAACCCTAGTGGATGGGGGTTCACCTGTAAGAGATTTTTTTTTCTTAATTAAATCACTTGAAGTGGGAAATGCCACCTTTAATATGGGCCACATCTTCTGCTGGCAGTCACAAAGGAAGGAAGCTTGCTCTATTTTTTTCCTGCTTGATCTTGCTCTCCCTAGCAAATCCATTCCTTCACTGGCATTAGAGCCTACTTCTTTGGGATTCTACTATACACTGAAGACTAGCTGAGACATCCAGCCTTGAGGACTGAACAACTACTGGGTTTTTGGAACTTTCCTTGGCAGACTGTCATTGTTAGACTAGTTGAACCACAACCTGTAAACCATTTTAATAAATCCAGTGTGTGTGGTGTGTGTGTGTGTGTGTGTGTGTGTGTGTGTGTGTGTGTGTGTGTGTGTGTGTGATAACAATGAATATATACACCCTAGTGAATAAAAGAGTAAAGAACTTTTTTTGATTTACATATCCTGAATCACAGTCCATTGAGGGAAGCTGAGGCAGAAGCTGATGCAGAGGCCCTGGAGGAGTGCTGCTTACTAGCTTATTCCTCAGGGTTTGTTCAGCATGCTGTCTTGTAGAAGCCAGGACCACCAGACTAGGGGTGGCACCACCCACAATGGACTGGGCACTCCCCCGTCATGAGTCATTAATTAAGAAAATGCCCTACAGGCTTGCCAACAGCCTGGTCGTGTGGAGGCATTTTCTCAGTTGAGCTTCCCTCATCTGGGATGACTCTCTCTGTCTTGTGTCAAGTTCACATAAAACCAGCCAGCACACCCAGTGACAGAATTGGAGAAAACTGATTTTCTGTTTGCCAGCATTATCAGTTGTAAATATCTTTAGTTAGGGGTGACCCACTTCCCCTTCTCAGTGCTGAGATTTTATGTGGTTTGAACCTGTGCAGTTGTGTGCTTTCACAGTCTCAGAGTTCATATGTATATCAGTCCTATTGTGTCTGTGTGAAAGATGCTGTTTCTATAGTTATCTAGCACCACTAGCTCTTAAAAGCTTTCTGCCTTAGAGTATAGGAAGGGGACTTCCTGAGATTAGAACAGGAACCCTGTGCTTTAGACAGAGGATTACTTCATTCCAGCCAGGAGCAGGAAGGACACACACCTTGGGTTAGAAAAAAGAACCTCATTCCATGTGGCCTGGAACATCGGCATAGTGTGGAGAATAGGAGTCCATAGGGACGGTGTATGTGTATTTGGGGTCATATTTGGATAACAGAATTATGAGCTAGCTTAGATGGGCTAGGGTTTGCATAATTCAGGCCAAGGCTTGTTAAAATCCATGTGTCTGTGTGCTCATTTATAATGGTGGGTTAAGGATTAACACTGCCGAACCAATTAATATAATATAAATACTAGTAAATAATTTAATTAGCCATTTTTTTCTACATCTTATTGTGATAGGGAAAATTTCAGGAGTGAAGGTCTCACCAATGTGTTTCTTGCACTATACAAAAGAATGAAAACCTATTTTGCCAGTGTGACCTGGGCTTTAGTTACCATTGCAAGAGGGTCTGGGGCTGAATTTGATGCAAACAGCCTTTCAGGAAGGCCATGGTTCTTGTTTCATTTTCTACAGATGTCTGACTTTTTAAAAGAAGTTAAATCCCTTTGTAGATTTCTTTTTCAGAAGGAGGATGGTATCCCTTCTTAGCCTTCTAGTGACAAGCTGATTATTTTTCCATACCACTATTTATAAAACTAGTGCTAGTGTAGATAGCACAATAATGATTTCTAGATAGGGTGGGAGTGGTGGCACATGGTAACCAGTTTGCCATCAACTATATGATAGGATCCAATATAAATACCCATTTATTTTACAATTGTTTTTGGCTACAGATCTTGATAAGAACATACTTACCGGGAAAATAAAATAAAATAAGAAATGAATGCAAAGTAAAATAAGAAATGAATGAAAAGAGGAGCTGTTGTGTGAACAGAGGAACTGGGATTTTCTATTTTGCTTAGACAGCTTAGAGCCATATAGCTGAAATTATCACCAGGTATTCCAGTTCAGGCTTAGAAGAGTTTGATGATAAATAAAATGAGCCTATTTGGTTTGGAAGTGTGTGAAAGGAAAATTACAGAACTGTAGTGTTCCCATGATTATTCTCAAAAGCAATGAATAAAGAAAAACTAAAAAAGAAACAAAAAAAAAAAGCTTTCTGCCTTCTCTTCCATGTAGATCCCTGAGCCTTGAGGGTTTGGGTAAATCCATTCAAGGATGAGTACTCCAAAGTCTTTCATTGTCTGTACATTGTCTAGTTCTGTCAGTGTTGATTCCCACCTACTACAAGAAGCAGCTTCTCTGAGGACAGTTGAAGGATACTCTGATTATGGTTACTGCAGTATAATTTTAGGAGTTATTTTGTTGTTGTGTTCCTTTAGCAGGATAATAGTAGGTTTCCCCTAGGCCTATGACTATCTAGTCTCAGATTCTTGGCCACTTGGCAGTGTAGAGAGAGATTTTGGAGGTCTGTGGAATCACTGGACTGGAGATGGGCCAGAAAGAAAGGCTAGAAGGGAATAAACATGAATCTTAAGAAAGTTCTAATTCTGGTTCTGTCCTTTTCTCCATATTGCCTCTTATTTTAAACCTTACCATGTCTCTAAAGTTTGCCAGAGTATAGGATCCTCTGGAGCTAGTGTTACAGACAATAACGAACTACCCAATGTGGGTGGCTGGGTATTCCACTGGAAGAGCAGGAAGTGCTCTTCACCACTGACTCATCTTTTTAGTCCCCAGGAGGGCTTTTGAAAGAGAATTTAAGATGGAAGATTCTGTACTAATCCTACAAGTGTCCAGTATTCTTTTTTAACTTATACATTAATGTATAAAACCTTAGAAAATCATTGTGATATATTAAGCATTTTCATTTTTTGTAAGATATTACTAGTTTTCTCATACCAAATTACATGTTCATTTTCTTTTGTTTTTCCTTTTTCTTTAGGAAACTGACAGGACATTCTTTCCACATGGGCTATAGCATGGCAATTTTGAATGGCGTTGTAACTGCTCTTACTGTGGCATGGTGCCTCATGTAAACCCACAATAGAGCAATATGGTTGGTAAAAGTCCTGATTATTTTGTACCAACAGAAATGAATATTGCCTACACAGAAGACTGTGAAATGTAATTCAGATACGTACCATCGTCGTCATCATTATGGAAGACCTCATAGGCCATCATTTCAGAAACTAGCATTGGGAATATTTAAGTATTTTCAAATACTTTCTTAAAAGTATAAGATGTTTACTTCATCTTTTTACTTTTGTTTATGTAGTTTTTATCAGTTACAGAAAATATTTTAATGGAAATCACACTTGGAAACTTGAATACAAGACAATGCTTACCTTTCTATGTATACTCCAGTTTTTGCTAACAAATGTTGATATTACTAGTTGAGATAGAAATATTTCTTATTTATATATTACATTAAGAAAACCATGATGAGACCAAGTATGGTAGCAAAACCTTCAAGCCCAGCACTTTGGAGACAGAAGCAGGTTCTGTGAGTTGGTAGTCAGCCTATAGCTACACAGTGAAACCATTTCAAGAAAAAGAAAGAAAACAATGCCTGTTCTTTGACATTTTATAGAAGCTACATAAATCAGAATTTTTGATAATCAGTAGAATGTAAATGTGCATTTATACTTTTATGGAGTATACCAAGGGGTTTTATATATTTTTATAATAATGAATTTATGTTTTTAAAAGGACTACATTCATACTTTTATGGCTGTAAATTTTATTTCTCAGCTGCTGTAAACCTTCCCTTTAGTGTAAGTATTTTGTCTTTTAAAAAAGCATTAAGCAGCCAGGCATGATGGTGCACTACTTTAATCCCAGCACCCAGAAGGCAGAGGCAGGCAGATATCTGTGAGTTCGAGCTAGCCTGGTCTATACAGCGTGCTCCAGGACAGCCAGGAACTATTAGACCGAGAAACCCTGTCTCGAAATACCAAAAAAAAAAAAAAACAAAGAAAAGCATTAAACTACATTGACTTGAGTTTAATATTAAGTAAATTTATTTTTTAACAAAACTGAAAATTCAGGGTAAAAACTATTTGTCATAACATTAAGAAATTGGAAACTGTTAACCATTTCTATTTTTCACAACTGAAAGCATTTATTTTGATGTATGTAATAGTGCAGCAAAACTTGTACTATTTTGTCTTTAGTAGATGAAAACCTGAAAGTTTTGTATGTAGAAATGTTTGAACTTGTTTATTTTTCATTTCAAGAAGTAGTTGTCAAAATAGAATTTTGATACTCTGTATATGTATATATAATTAAACTGTAATATATGTTGTAATGTATATATATAGTTCTATAACTTTCTTGCTTAAATATTATAATTGTCATGCCAAGGTTTTTTTTTGTTTTTTTTTTCATAGTAATTAAGCCTTAACTGTTTGTCTTGCTTGCTATTAAGTGTTTAAAAAAATCACCTCAATTTTAGAAAAGTGAATGATTTACACAGCTGGTTTTCCTGGCTGTAGAAAAACTTAGATTAGGAAAACATTGTGTAATCACCTTATTCTAGCTAAATGAGAAATGAGTGTGTGTTGTAGTCCCCTTATGAATGCTGTAACTAAACAAGAGTTCTAGAAGTCTGGCATTTTCTCTATATTCTCAAAAAAAAAGTAATTTCCATTTCATTGGAAATGGCTCATAATGTTGCAATTTAAAGTGAGAGATGAAAACAGACATAGCATCTTACTAAATTCCAATCCCATGGCTTAAGTAGTCCTTTTAGTTGTGGTTGTTGAAATGATTCTGTTGTTGATGTTGTTTATTTGCTCTTATACAATATATTTTGACCTTATTCTTTTCACAGACACTCCAACTCTTTCTAGATCCTCCCTTTTTTCCTTTTCCGACCTCCCTACCCTTTAAACTTCATGTTCTTTATATCTCTCAGGAAAAAAAGAAGTGTGTGTGTGTTTAAATGGTTCTATTTTCACTCTCAGCCTTCTTATCTCTTTTCTTCTACCTTTTGCCTCTAAAGTACTCTCTTACTACAAAGATATGTTTAAATTGTAAAGTTACTTTATCTTCTCTCTACCTGTGTAAAGCGCCATCCCTATAATCACCCCAATTTGAATGGCTGTTTCCAAATTCTTTGTAATAACTAACATTAAAGTTATTACAGTCAATTATTCATACATAAGGTAGACTCATTTATAATGTAGATACATAGAACATACAATACACTATTTGTCCAGAACACTATGTGTTAGGAACTAGCAGTCTCCTTTGGAAAATGTCCTTTTATTCTCCACACCTAAGGTTGGGTTTCAGTATAAACCATGTATTAGGAAAGTGATGGCCTGAAGTTACTTATCCTAGACCAAGCTCTCTCTTGGCCATAGCAATTGTAATAAGAAGATAGAAATGTGATTCAAATCAGCCAATTTCTAGGATTTTTCAGTCTGAAACTAAAATATGATCAAACTGAGGAGACAATATCCCAGGAAACGCTGGCAGCCATGTGAACCATCCTTATTAGAAAAAGATGGTGAGATGAATACTGCTAATGGTATTCTTCTGATTCTTGAAACCTAGTGACAATCTGCCATTCTTGAAACTTGATTACAATGTTTTGATACATTTGTTTCTGGTGTTTACATAAGCTTTTGTCTTTGCACCACAAAGTCAAGATGAAATCACCTATCAGATGGAATTATCCATCTCTATTAGATATGTCAGATCATCATGTGTTGCTTGTAATATTGCCTTAATTATCTGTATACATGGGGATATGAGTGTGCCTGTGGCTGATGATTAGTCTCAACTTCAGAGGAGCTTTAGAGTAATGCCAGCTATGGATCTTAGTGGTTCATTGGGAAGTGTGTTCCCAAATTGAGTTAGACATCCTTTAAATGCTACCACAGTTTTTTTTTTTTTCATTATCAAAACAATAGTTTCTAGCTATGTAAAATTTAAATCTAATATCTTTGTTTCCCAGTTTCTTTACCTACTTAATGGAAAAAATAATGCTAACCCAAGACATTTCAAACTGAAAACAGTGCAATTGTGTTTGTAGGACCCTGATAAGACACTTAATATAATTTATAATTTCAAATATATCTATCAAGACATAGACTGAAAACTAATGAACTAAGAATGAATATCAAATTTAATAAAATTTCAGAGTGGCCCTCTTGTTCACATACAAACCATTGGAAATGAAAGGACAAGTTATTAATCAGTGGATAATGAAACTATATAGATAAACACACTTGTACATATACTATCAAATACTAAAAATGACTTCTTTGAAATATAAGAGAATTCTGGTTAATCATATTTAAAAGGTTTTCAGCGTATTTTTGCATTTCTGTTAACTTTCTTGACATGTTAATTAGAATCGTATATTGCAAATAACAAATCATTTGACTAAGGAAAATGTAAAATTTATTTGACATATTTAGTTGGCCAGTACTCAAGAAAATGTTCAAAGGTCAAGAAGGAAAAAGCACACAAATAGTCAAGCACAATGTGCTCACTAACCCATGGATACAAGCCTGATAACCTCAAGTAGTAGACAACGTAAACTGCTTGTCTCCCTGAAAAAGGAAGCAAAGACCTTAAATTCTTTAAAGTTTTTTTTTTTTTTTTTTTTTTCAGCTTACCTAGTTGGTGCTGGATGTTTGTGAGGCCTCAATTTAATGCTGTTACTCCTACTTGGAATCCTCCAGTAAGAGTTCTGGGAATATATATATATTCCATCCACTTTTATATGCTTATTTTTTTTGTCCTTGTTAAACTCATAGTTAGGTTGTCATGTTGGTGAGACTTTATGGGTGTAATTTCTGACATTGTTAGGAGACACAATCTCACAGCAAACTCCCTAATCTGGCTTCCCAGTGTTTGTGCCCCCTCTTCCACAATGTTCCATGAGCCTTAGATCCGGAATTTATTTTGTGGATGTATCTGTTGGGACTGGGCTATACAGCTTTGCAGTTTTGATTGGTTGTAGTATTTTGTAATCATCAATGCTAAAAAAAATTTCCTTTTTTGGGGATGAGGACTACATCTATTTGTGTTTATAAGGACAAGTAATTAGAATGTTGTTAGCGATTATGGTGGTTTAGTAAAGTGGTTATAGGTTCTCCAAGATCCATGACTTCACTACTAGGTTTCCAGTACCAGACATTATTTCCTCTTGTTGGGGGCGGGGGGTCTTAAGTCAAATTAGAGAGCTGTTAGTTGTTGGCAATATATGGATACCATTACTGCAGCCTCAGGGTTATTGTGTCATGCTGGATTTTGCAATTGTTAAGTGTCATAGGTGGGTAGGACTGTTGGTTGCTTCCCTCCTTTGGGAGCTTGTGTGGCACCTTCTGGTACCAGGAAAGTCTGCAGAAAGGACGCACACAGGTCAGTTCCAGGGCTTCTGGGCCCTGTGTCTGAATTGTGTAGTGTTTTCAGCAGTAGATTTGCTTTCCACCTGTTGAAGGCAACCAAAGCTAATAGTGACAGTCTTTAATGTTTGGGAAGTCTCATGTCTAATATTAGGGTATTTGTTAAATGATCTTTGGCTCTTAAGAGGGAGCATTGTTTGCCCAGATGAGACATTTTCATTTAAATTATATATGTGTATATTTATACACAGACTTATATATATATAAGGTTTTTTAGGGGTATGATTTCTTATGACTTTTTTAGACATCATTGCTGTGATTTTACCCTCCTGTACTTAACTTCCTCTTCCCTCTCCAGATAGAGCTCACCTCCTTTTCCCATTTCCATAATCAGATCACTTGTATTTTAAATCTTCAGTAGATGGATTTTTGATGCTTTCTTCTTTTTGCATAGTATTTCAAATCCTGAAAAAAGGACATTTTCTTGATTTCCTTTGTCTATCACTGTTTTTCAGTGGTAAAATTATTAGTGACAAAGGTAGTTGGGCATGGAGCAGGGTATGAGGGAGGGAGTCCATCTTTATTGTCTTTCTAGCCTGCTAATTTCTAGCTAGCCTACCTACCAGCTTTTTGGAATTGGGTGAAAATGAAAACAGAACATGCCCAAGCCTATGGGGACAATGAAGGTACTTCTAAGACACAAGTTCGTAGCACTAAAATTCCTACATCAAAAGCTGGAGAGATCTCATATTAGTAACTTAACAGCACAAGTGAAAACTCTAGAATAACAAAAAATACTCCAAAAGAGTATTTGAGTATTTGGCAAGAAATAAATTTAGGGCACAAAACAAGAACAGTACAAAGTATCAACGAAGGGAAGAATTGTTGCTTTGAGAAAAATCAACAACCTTGACAACAATCCCTTAGCCAGATTAACCAAAAGTCAAAGAGAGAAGATCCGAATTAACAAAATTAGAAAAAGGAGAGATACTACAACAGACACAGAAACTCAAAGAATCATAAGGTCATACTTTAAACGTCTGTAATTGTGGCTGGAGGGATGGCTCAGCTGTTAAGAGAACTTGTCCTTACAAAGGGAACCAAGTTTGGTTCCTAGCACACTTAGCAGTTCATAACCACAAATTACTCCCATTTCCAAGATGAACATGATACAGACATACATGTAAGCAAAACGTGGAATATAACAAAAAATTTTAAAATTATTCTTAAAAAATCTATACTCCAGCCAGGTGTAGTGGCGTACACCTTTAATTTCAGCACTTGTGATCTCTGAGTTTGAGGCTGGCCTGGTCTACAAAGAGAGTCCAGGACAGCCAGGACTCTGTTACACAGAGAAAGCCTGCCTCGAAAAAACAAAGCAAAAACCCCAAAAATCTATACTCCACTAAATGAGAAAACCTAAAAGAAAAGGATGATATATATGATCTACCAAAGTTAAATCAAGTTCAAATAATCCCAAAGTCAGACTGATTTAGTATAGAATTCTACCATTGTGTTCATAGTGGTTATGAACTGCTAAGAGTGCTATGAACCAAACTTGGTTCCCTTTGTAAGGACAAGTTCTCTTAACAGCTGAGCCATCCTTCCAGCCACAATTACAGACGTTTAAAGTATGACCTTGTGATTCTTTGAATTTCTGTGTCTGTTGTAATGTCCCTCTAAGAATTTATGCTAACATTCCTCAAATTATTCCACAACATAGAAACTGAAGGAACATTTCCTAATCGTTTTGATGAAGCCACTGTTACTTTAATTACAAAACTATACACCCAACAAAAAAATATATGACCAATATTCCTTAAGAACACAGATGTGAAATTTCTTAATTACACACCAAATCCAAGAACACATCAAAAAGATTACTATGATTGCTTGTGTTCAACATAGCAAAAGCTAACACTTGGAGTTCCTGGAAGGAAAGAACAATGACCCATGCAGAAAGATTCACATATACTCTTTGGGGTTTATGGAGAAAAGAAAGCAACTTCATTTTACAGTTTGGTGTATTTAAAGGAAAAGTAATGTTAGATTGTGAAGCCTTTCTAGAGGTTTAGAAGTTATAAGAACTCAGAGGTATCTCCTGAATATACTTCTCCCCCAAACTTCCCTAAGGGTATTTTCCTTCTGGCTTTCAGATTGGCTTGCAGTATCCACAGGGGCATATAAACACCAAGGGGGTGTTTGAGTTACAGATTGTTTTTGAATTTGTTTGACCTTGATGAAAACTTTACAGGCTGTATGCAACACAATCAAGTCGACTTCAACCTAAAGATGCAAACATACATAAATCTATAAATATAATCCACGACATAAACAAGCTGAAAGACAGAAATTACTTGGTGATCTTTTTGTTTTGTTTTTTTTTTGTTTTGAGACAAGGTTTCTCTGTATAACAAGCCTTGGCTGTCCTGGACTCATTTGGTAGATCGGGCTGGCCTCGAATTCACAGAGATCTGCCTGCCTCTACCTCACGAGTGCTAGGATTAAAGGCATGTGCCACTTTCCCTGGTGTACATGATGATCTTAAATGCAGAAAATACCTTTGACAATCCCAACATCCTTTCATGATAAAGGTCCTGGAGATTAGCAAGTGGGATGGGGAATTCCCATGGACTTTGTTACCTTTTAGTGGGACACTTTACCTTAACTTAGCTCCCACGTTGGGCCCCAGGGCAAGAGGAAGCTCTTAGCCCTCATATGACTGATGAACTGAGGGGGCCTATATGTGGGGCCTCCCTATACTGGAGGAGAAGGATAGGTGGGAGGGGAGGAGGGATGGGGCTGTGATCAAGATGTAACTTGAATTATTTTTTTTAAAGTCCTAGAGAAACTAGAGGTAAAAGGTACATTCCTCAACACAATAAGGGTGATTTACAGCAAGCCCACAGCCAACATCAATGTAAACACAAACTCAAAGCATTACCACTAAAATCAGGAATAAGACAGCCGGGCGGTGGTGGCGCACGCCTTTAATCCCAGCACTTGGGAGGCAGAGGCAGGCGGATCTTTGTGAGTTCGAGGCCAGCCTGGTCTACAAAGCGAGTCCAGGACAGCCAGAGATATTCAGAGAAACCCTGTCTCGAAAAAAAAAAAAAAAAAAATCAGGAATAAGACAAGGATATTCACTCTCTCCATACCTGTTCAATAGCGAGAACAATGAACTGTGGGAGGTCAAGGGAATACAAGTAGAAAAGGAAGAAGTCAAAAATATAGTTGCAGATTATACGACTTTATACATAAAGTATCCTAAAAATCACCAGGGAACTTCTAGAGCCCATACTTAGAACAAAGGATAATACAAAATTAATGTACAATATTAACATATACCAATGACATACTGAAATAAGAATCAGGGAAACTATCTTCACACTAGTCTCAAAATAATATCAATTATCTTGGGATAACTCTATTCAAGGAAGTAAAAGACTTGTATAAAGTATACTTTAAGACATTGAAGAAGACACCAGAAGATGGAAAGGTCTCCTGGGTTCATGCATCACTAGGACTAATTTTGTGAAAATGACTATCTGACCAAAGGCAATCTGCAGATTCAATGCAATCCCCATCAAAATTTCAACACAATTATTCACAAAATATGAAAAGAGTAATCTTTACCTTCATGTGGAAACAAAAACCAGGATACCTGTAATAATCATGAATAATAAACTGGAAATATCAGTATCACAGATTTTAAGTTGTACTACAGAGCTATAGTATAATCAAAGTGGTACTGGCATGAGGACAGACACATTGGGAATTAAAGATTTAGATGTAAGTCCACACACCTATGAACACATGATTCTTGACAAGCAAAACAAAACAACAGAAGCCCAACTACACTGGAGAAAAGATACCATTTTCAAAAAATGGTGTTGGTCAAACAATGGCTGCATGTTGAATGAAAAGAGCCATATCTATAATGCTGCACCTCAAATGGATCATGGGCCTCAACACAAGACCAGAGACCTTGACTCTGAAGATAAAGTGGGACTAGGCTTGAAGACAAGGCACAGGAGGTAACTTTCTGAACAGGACATTGATAGCACAGGCACTAAGAACATTTAAAATGGGACCCCATGAAGCCGAAAATCTGTATGCCAAAGTCACCATCACTCAGGCAAAAGAACAGTCTACTGAATGGGAAAGGATCTTAATTTCATATCTGATAGAGTATGTAAAATATATAAACTGAAAAAAAATAAAACAACCTAACTAAATGGGGATACACAACTAAGCAGAGCAGTCTCAAAAAATGCAACACAAATGGCTGAGAGACAAATGTTCAACATCCTTAGCCATCAAGGAAATGCAAATTCAAATTACTTTGGTATTTCCTCTTACCCGGTCAGTTAGCACTGCCAAGAGCAATAAAACAAATGACAGCTCATGCTGGAGAGAATGTGAGGTAAGTGTAAGACTCATTTGTTGGAGAGAAAATTGTAGAGCCACTATGGAAATCAGTGTGGAGTTTCCTCAGGAAGCTGGGAATCTACCTCAAGTTCTAGCTATACCACTCTTGGCCATAAACCAAAGACTCGACATACTATTACAGAGATATTTGCTCACCCATGTTCATTGTTCCTCTGTACCTCATAATACTCAGCAACTAGAAACAACCTAGAGGTCCATCAACTGTTGAATAGATAATGAATACAATAGAATATCAGCTATTATGAAATTTGAAGATAAACAGATGGAAGAAGAAAAATGTCATCCTGAGTGAAGTAACCCAGACTCCAAAAGACAAATATTGTGTGTTCCCACTTATATGTGTGTATTGTTCAGGGTTATTTATAATAACTTATAGAATGAGCCTTTATATATAGAAAGGGATTTATTAGAATGATTTACAGGCTGTGGTGAACTAATCCAGCAATGGCTGCCTATGAATGGAAATTCCAAGAATTCAATAGTTGTTCAATACACAAGCTGGTCTTCAGTATACATTGGAATTCCAAACAAGTAGGCTCTAATGTCAGTGAAGGTATGGACTTGCTAATGAGGGTGAGAGCAAGCAGGCAAAGAGAACTTCCTTTTTCCATGTTCTTTATAAAGGCTGTCAGCAAGAGCAGTGATCCAGATTAATGGTAGATTTTCTTAACTCAAGAGAACTGGATTAAAAGTTTATTTTTTCTCCTCAAAGATCTGGATTAAAAGTAGGCCTTCGGCCAGGCGGTGATGGCGCACGCCTTTAATCCCAGCACTTGGGAGGCAGAGGCAGGTAGATCTTTGCGAGTTCGAGGCCAGCCTGGTCTATAAAATGAGTCCAGGACAGCCAGGGCTACACAAAGAAACCCTGTCTCGAAAAAAAAAAAAAAAAAAAGTAGGTCTTCCAGCTGAATATTTAAGAAAAATTCCTCACAAGTGTGCCCAGTCATTTGGATTCTAATTAATATGTAGTCAAGTTGACAACCAAGAATAGCTATCCCAAGTCCACCTCTGTCAATTTCACATGCAATTATATCTCCTTATGATCATTCTCAAATGAAAATAAATAGGTCATAATTACACCGAAACATGATTTAACTCCCACATACAATTACAAATGCATTATATTTTTAACCAGGTCATACACAAGCTAACAGAATGGATGCTAAAACAGGGTCAATCATCCTACTGCATACAAGAAACATACTTCAACAACAAAGATGACATTACCTCAGAGTAAAGGGCTGGAAAAAGATTTTCCAAGGAAATGGACCCAAGAAACAAGGTGATGTACCATTCTAATATCTAACAAAATAGATTTTCAACCAAAATTAATCAAAAGAGATGGAGAAGGACACTTCATACTCATCAAAGGAAAAATCCACCAAGATGACATCTCATTCCTGAACATCTATGCCCCAAATGCAAGGGCACCCACATTTGTAAAAGAAACATTACTAAAGTTTAAATCACACATCAAACCCCACACATTAGTGGTGGGAGACTTCAGCACCCCACTCTCATCAATGGACAAGTCATCCAGACCAAAACTAAACAGAGAAATAATAAAACTAACAGACATGACTCAAATGGACTCAGCAGATATCTACAGAACATTTCACTCAAACACAAAATATGCTTTCTTCTCAGTACTTCAAGGAAACTTCTCCAAAACTGATGATATACTTAGTCACAACAGGTACAAGAAAATTGAAACAACCCCCTGTAACTTATCAGACCTCTGTGGATTAAAGCTTGACCTCAACAGCAAAAGAAACCTAGAAAGCCTACAAACTCATGGAAACTAAGCAACTCCCTACTCAATGACCACTGGGTCAAGGAAGAAATAAATTCAATGAAAATAAATTCACAACATATCTAAATGTATGAGACACAATGAAAGCAGTGCCAAGAGGAAAATTCATAGCACTAAGTGCCTTCATAAAGAAATTAGCTCTCATACTAGTGACTTAATAGCACATCTCAAAGCTCTAGAACAAAAAGAAACACTCAAGAGGAGTAGACAGCAGAAAAGAATCAAACTCAGGGCTGAAATCAATAAAATAGAAACAAAGCAATACACAGAATCAACAAAACAAAGAGTCGGTTCTTTGAGAAAATCAAGATAGATAAACATTTAGCCAAACTAACTAAAATGCATGGACAGAATATCCAAATTAACAAAATCAGAAATGAAAAAATGGACATAAAAACAGACATCGAGAAAAATCCAAAGAATCATTAGGTCTTACTTCAAAAACCTATACTCCACAAAATTGGAAAATCTAAAAGAAAAGGACCACTTACTAAAGTTAAATCAAGATCAAATAAACAATCTAAGTAGACCTAAGGAAATAGAAGTAGTCGTTAAAAGTTTCTCAACCAAAGAAAAGCCCAGACCAGATGATTTTAGCACAGAATTCTCCCAGGTTTTCAAAGAAGAGCTAATACCAATACTCCTCTAATTATTCCACAAAATAGAAACAGAAGGAACATTACCAAACTCATTCTATGAAACCACAGTAACCTTGATTGCAAAACCACAAAGACACTCAACAGAGAAACAGAATTTCAAACCAATTTCCCTCATAAATATTAATGCAAAATATACTCAATAAAATACTTGCAAACCAAATCAAAGAACACATTAAAAAGTCTTCTACCATGACCAAGTAGGCTTCATTCCAGGGATGCAGGAATGGATCAACATATGAAAACACATCTATATAATTCATCATTTAACAAAAAATCACATAATCATCTATATAGATGCTGATAAACCCTTTGACAAAATCCAGCACCCCTTCATGCTGAAAGTCTTGGAGAGATCAGAGATACAAGGTCCATACCTAAAATAATAAAGGCAATATACAACAAGAAAATAGCCAATATCACATTAAATGGAGAGAATTTTAAAGCAATTCCATTAAAATCAGGGACAAGACAAGGCTGCCCACTCTGTCCATATCTATTCAATATAGTACTTTTAAGTTTTAGAACAGTAAGACAACTAAAGGAGATCAAGGTGATGCACATTGGAAAGGAAGAAGTCAAAGTATCACTATTCACAGATATCATACATTAAGTGACCCTCAAAATTCTACCAGAGAACTCGTACAGCCAATAAACAACTTCAGCAAAGTGTCTAGATACAAAATTAACTAAAAAAAAAAAGTAGCCCTCCTATGTACAAATGACAAAAGGACTGAGAAAGAAATTTAAAAAAATATCCTTCACAATAGCCACAAATAATATAAAGTATCTTCATGTAACTCTAACCAAGCAAGTGAAAGACCTACATGACAAGGATGTCAAGTCTTTGAAGAAAGAAATTGAAGAAAATATCAGAGGACGAATAGATCTCTCATGTTTATGGACTTTTAGGATTAACATAGTAAAAATGACCATCTTACCAAAAGCAATCTACAGATCCAATAAAATTTCCATCAAAATTCCAATATAATTATTTACAGACCTTGAAAGTGTTCTCAACTTCATATGGAAAAACAAAAAACCCAGAATACTAAAACCTTTCTCCACAATAAAAGAACTTCTGTAAGTATTTCCATCACTGATTTCAAGCTGTACTACACAGCAATAGTAATAAAAACTGCATGGTATTTTCATAAAGACAGACAGATTGATCAGTGGAATTGAATCAAAGAACCAGAAGTAAATCCACCCACCTATGGACACCTGATTTTTGACAAAGAAACCAAAATTATCCAATGGGAAAAAAAGCATCTTCAACAAATGGTGCTGTTCTAATTGGATGAATGCATGTAGAAGAGCACAAATAGATCCATATCAATCACCCTGCACAAAACTAATGTCCAAGTGGATCAAAGACCTCAACATAAAACTGAACACACTAAATCTAATAGAAGAGAAAGTGGGGAAAATCCTTGAACACATTGACCCAGAAGACAACTTCCTGAAGAGATCACCAATAGCTCAGGTACTAAGATTAACAATAATTGGAACTTTATGAAACTGAAAGGCTTCTGTAAAGCAAAGGACACTGTCATTAGAACAAAACAGCAGCCTACAGATTGGGAAAAGATCATCACCAACATTACTTCTGACAAGGGGCTAATATCCAAAATATATAAAAAACTCAAGAAATTAAACACTAGCAAACCAAATAACCCAATTAAGAAATGGGGTGCAGAGCTAAAATGAGAATTCTCAACAGAGGAATCTCTAATGGCCAAGAAGCACTTAAAGAAATGCATATCAAAGGGACTCTGAGATTCCATCTCAGACAGAATGGCAAAGATCAAAAACTCAAGTGACAGTACATGCTGGCAAGGATGTGGAGCAAGGAGAACACTGACTGCTCCATTGCTGGTGGGAGTGCAAACTTGTATACACCCTTTGGAAATCAATTTGACACTTCTTAAAACTGGGAATAGTTCTGCTTCAAGACACAGCTATACCAATCCTGGGTATATACCCAAAAGATGCTCCATCATACCACAAGGACATTTGCTCAACTATGTTCATAGCTTCTTTATTTGTAATAGTCAGAACCTGGAAACAACCTAGATGCCCCTCAAAAAAAGAATGAATAAAGAAAATGTGGTACATTTACCCAATGGGATACTACTCAGCTATTAAAAACAAGGAAATCATGGAATTTTAGGCAAATGGATGGAACTAGAAAAGATCATCCTGATAGAATACATAGCATAACCATCCTCTGAGAGGCTCCACCCAGCAAAGGATAGAAACAGATGTTGAACCTACAGCTAAACACTGGACACTGGACGGAGACCTGGGAGTCTTGTGGAAGTGTTGGGGGAAGGAGAGAGGCACCAGAAAGGGACAAGAATTATACAAGAAGACCAACAGAAGCAACTAACCTAGGTCCATGAGGACTTTCAGAAATTAAATTATCAACCAAAGAGTATGCATGGACTGATCCCAGGCCCCCTACACTTATGGAACTGATGGGCAACTTGGTCTTCATGTGGGCCTCCTAGCAATTGGAGAAGGAGCTGTCCCTGACACGGACTCTGTTGTCTACTGTTGGATAACCTTCCCCTACCTGGGCTATATTGTCTGACTTCAGTGAAAGAGGATTCAGTTATTTCTGATGCAACATAAAGTGCTGGGGTGGTGGGGGGATCTCATCTCTGAGAGGAAGGGGATAGGGGTATGGGGGCAGTGGGTGTGAGGGTAGGACAGGGAGGAGAGGAGGGGGGAGCTGTGATAAGGATGTAAAATAAATAATTAATTAAAGGAAAATGGGATTCAATAAATCTAAACTATTTTACAGAAAAGCAAAAAAAACCCCAACCCCCCCCAAAACAAACAAACAAACAAACAAATAGACCCAAGGCTTATGGTGACCTGTACTGGAACTGACCTGAAAGCCTCCTACCTGAGGACTAGCTTTTATATCAGAAGGTGTCATGCAAGCTTCCAAGAGAGGGAAGCATCCAACTCTCCTAACCTGCTATGAAACCTATGAACCACACTGACCAGGATGACATGATAATCCTAATGGTTCCATAGCAGCCCATACACACCTTTGTGGTAACCAACAGTTCGCTAATTGGACTTAAGACCTGTTCAACAAGAGGGAAGTAATGCCTGTTACTGGAAACCTGCCTGTTACTGGAAACCTGGCCAACTCCTCAGGAACAGTTAAATCATGGATCTTGGAGGAGAATGCACAAAGTTAGATTTTAATGTTTAAAATCAAGAATAAATATTCATTATGTTTCACCTCTCCACTACTACTTTTTCACATTTTTGTGTCTTTTGTGTGTGTATGTGTGTGTACATTTATGTACAGGTACATGTATATAGGTGTCTACATGTGTATGGAGATTGAAATTTAATGTTGGGTGTTTTTCTCAATCATTATCCACCTTATTTTAAAATGTTATTAATTTATTTAATGTGTATGAGTAAACTTAATTTATTTAATGTAATAATATCTGCATGTGTGTATATGTACTACATGGGTGCCTGGTACCAACAGAACTCAGAAAAGTATGTCAGCTTCCCTGTAACTGGAGTTACAGATTATTTTGAGCCATGATGTGGCTGATGGGAACTGAACCCAGATTTTCTGCAAGAGCAACAAGTGCTCTTAACCACGGTGCCATCTCCCCAGCTCCCTCCACTTAATTTTTTGTTTATTTTTGTGATTGTATTTTTTTCAACACAGGGTTTCTCTGTGTATCCCTGGCTGCCCTGGACTCACTTTGTACAGCAGGGCAGCCTTGAACTCACAGAGATCTGCCTTCCTCTGCCTCCCAAGTGCTGGGATTAAAGGCGTGAGCCACCACAACTAGCAATTATAGACAGCTGTGAACAGCCATGTAGTTGGTGAGATTTGAACACGGGTCTTTTGGAAGAGAAGCCAGTGCTCTTAACCAGTGAGCCATTCCTCCAGCCCCTGAGATTGTATGTTATTTTATTGATTGATTGATTGATTGATTGATCGTTTTTTTTTTCCAAGACAGGGTTTCTCTGTGTCCTGGACATGTCTGGTTGTCCTGGACTCACTTTGTAGACCAGGCTATCCCTGAACTCACAGAGATCCACCTGCCTCTGCCTCCTGAGTGCTGATTAAAGGCGAAAGCCACCACAACCAGTGAGATTGTATTTTAATTATAAATTATAACATTTCTTTCTTTTTCTCCTTCTGAACCCTCTGATATACACTTCCCTGTTCTCCTTCAAATTTATGGCCTCTTTTTCATAAATTGTTAAATATTATTAATAAATATGAATGTGTGTATGTACTTGGATATTCCCAAATGTAACTTGCTGACTCCATATAATGTTACTTCTATGTATGTTTTCTGGGCTCACCATTGGCACTGGACAAAGAATTGGTATGTTCTCCTCCTGCTTTCCTGTATTTTTTTTGTGTAGGGTTGAGGCCTCATGTGTATTTCCTTATTCAATTTGGATTATTCCTTGTTCAACTCACATTTGGGTGGTCTTATTTCCACCTTAGTTTTTTGAGACAAAGTCTCTAAGCCTGGATCTTTCTGATTTGGCTACACTGACTGGCCATCAAGCCCTTAAGATCCTCTTTCCTCTGCCTCCCAAACATTTCGTCTACAAGCATGCACCACCAAGTGTGGCCTTTTGTGTGGGACTGAGAATTCAATTCCGGCTCTCATGACTGGGTGGCAAGTATTTTAGTGACTGACCCATCTCTAAAGCACCACAAACTTGGTTTCACTGTAAGCATTTCCCCCTGGACTTCTTTTCTTTTGAAATAATACAAGTAAAAAGCATCATATGTTATCCAGATTTACTGAGTGACTTACCTATTTCCTAGAGTCCTTCTTTATGTATGCAATATCTAAAGGCTTAACCATACTAGGTACTTATTAAGTGTTTGTGACATTTATTACATATATAATCTGTGCATAGAATTATAGTCATAAGATAAATAAAAGATAAATTTGGAAGAAATGACTTCACATTTTGTATACCTTATACATATGGAGACTGTAAGAATGCTTACTATCAACACATTAAACATTCCTTACAGTAGTATAAATACCTGTTTATATGATACAATTCTTTTTAATTATGGAAGGGTAAAAGTAATGTGTAATAAACATGAATTTTAAAGAAGATGTATTTTTTGTGTTTAGATATGACCATTTTGAATGCCATTGAACTGAGCAGGTCAGTGAGCAGATAATGTAATTTATTTCTAATTTTATACATTAGCATTGTAGAACAAGTGTCCATAATAAAACATTTTTAGTGTTTTATTCAGAATTTATACAGAGATATAAAGACATAAATTATACAAAACAGAAAGTCACTTCTCTGTATAAAGAAGAATCCAACAATGTGAGAAGTTTCAGCAAAGATCAGAAGAAATGACATTAAATTCACCTAGATAGGGATTTCAAAAAAAATTATAATGATGTCCCAGAAAGCCATAGAAGTTGGTAGAAAAAATATCAGAAGTTTGACAGTAATCAAAACCTGATAATACAGGAGAAAAATCCAACATATGTACACAGGACCACTAAAAACAAATTCAAGTACAGGCACATGCTTTGATCTAAAGCCCTGCTACCCCGCAGGACACAGAAACATTGCAAACCCATGCTGAAAAGTTAGACCTATGCTGAGTACAAGTTCTAGGTTTGAAAACTTAAGAGAAAACATTGAGTGTACAATCATCAGAGAAGTAATAAAAATACTATACTAAGAAAAGTATGCTTCGGATGTGGGGAGGGTCATCACTACTGGTTTAAGAAATAGTAAAGAAAATGAATAGAGTTAAAATGACTTGTCCACATTCCCAGCATAAAAACTTCTATTGAAATTCCTTCGAGTTAAGAAGGGCTTAGAAATGTAAAACTTTCTCAGTGTTACAAATTTGTGAGATAGGGCTTCTACCTCAAGCTATTATGTGCTAAAAGTCTACAGCACTGTTGAAGGTTTGTATCACCATGAATGACTAACGCTGCAGTTTTAAAGGGGCCATACTTCAGAGAGATAATTAATCTTAGGCAGAGGTTATGTGGAACATAATGAAGATTTGTTTTGTATTACTGGTGAAAGACTATGGAACTGGACGAACTATTTAGCTTTTAGTGTTTTTCCCTGGCAGCCTTTTCTTTCCAACAAAACTTAATAACATGGTTTCCTTGGCACCTCTGTCACCCACTGATCCCCCATTCCCAGAAAGCAGCCATGTTTTATATGTGTTAATGTAGACGTAAGTGCTGAGAGTGTCCTGCTGTATACTCACACTGCTCACTTTCTAGTCTTTTGAGAAGACTGTAATACTTGGTGACTTTGGCTAAGCTTCCAAGTGCTCTGACAGTCAATCCACTGCAATGTGCCAAAGAAGAGAGCTCTGAAAACACTTTGAAATTAAAAATAAGATTCTATCTACCTGCAATCTCTCATGGGTGTTGGCTTTGCTAGAATTTTAACCTCGTGAAGAACTACCATATTAAAATCTGTCAGCACAATTTATATTGTAAAGATACAGGACTTTATATATTTGTATTAGATACTCAGAAGGTAATTGCTACCTCTAGGCAAGTTATAACCCATGATAATTCTTAGTGTTGCATAAATCTACCTAAGGTGGAGGCCGATATGCTGAATTTAAAATTGTAATGACAGAATCATTTTCCATTTTGCATTAAATTAATGTCTGCAATTGGATTTTACAAGTTCATATTGGTATAAAATATATAGAGAATGACATTTATTCTACATAAATTTTACATAAAATTTTACTTTTAGATTGATCAAATTTCCATTTGTATTCAAGTTAGGGGGACAAAGTGGAAGTCATTCTTTTAAGTATCATACAGGCATCCAATAAGAAACATTTTATATAACTGATTCAATAAAATTCTTTAAATTGAAAAATCTACAGTGAATCTTAGAAAGATTTTTTTTTTAAAAAGATTTTTATTAAGAAACAAAGTTTTGCCGGGCGGTGGTGGCACACGCCTTTAATCCCAGCACTTGGGAGGTAGAGGCAGGCGGATCTTTGTGAGTTCGAGGCCAGCCTGGTCTACAAAGCGAGTCCAGGACAGCCAGAGATATTCAGAGAAACCCTGTCTCGAAAAACCAAAAAAAAAAAAAAAAAAAAAAAAAGAAACAAAGTTTTATACTTCATGTCATGGCAAAGGACTGAAATACAGTTATGGAAATCATTTTGTAAATCAAGCTCATTGATAGCTCCTATTTATCTCTTTGTCAGTAAGAACTGGATTTTTATTTTGTATGTATATATCTCTATATACACACATATATATTCACCTTGTAGGCAAGTTATATTCTAAGTCTCACAATATATAATGTATTAATATATTAAATAAAATAAGTTCATATATTATATTATCTCAATAATGTTATATTAATGTGCATATTAATTTATTTTATAATATTCTTCCAACACTATATGATCATAAAAACAAAAGGACAGTTTAAAAGTAATTGTAGCAAAGTTTTTATTATAATTGTTATGTTTATTTCATATAGTTCTACTTTTTAAAAAAGCATGTTTTTATTTCTCCAATAACTTTTAAAATGTCAACATTCTGTGATTTACTGCAGTCTTTACTTCCAATAACTTCTTCTTGTGCCTCAGTTGCCTTGGAATCCTACACTCTTACTCCAGGAGGCAATTAGTTTTTCATTATCCTTTCTGTCCAGATAACTCCCAATGACAAATCCCATACAGACCATTATATGAACCCAGTAGTCACCTACAACCTAAAATTCATTCTGATTACAGCCCAGTGCCAAGCACAACCATATGACCTATCCCAAGAAAATTTTCTGAGCCAGGGGTAGCCATGCAAAGTTTTTTTGTTTTTGTTTTGTTTGAGACAGGATGTTTTTTTGTAGCCCTGGCTATCCTGGAACTTGCTCTATAGATGAGGCTGGCCTAGAACACAGAGATCTACTTGCCTCTGCCTACCCAGTGCTGGCATTAAAGGTGTGTACCACCACCACCTGGCTTAGATGCACCCCTTAATACAAGAACTCAGGAGGCAGAGACAGGTAAGTTTCTATGAGTTCAGGGCCATCCTGGACTACATAGTGCATTTCATGACACCTGGGCTATATAGTGAGATCCTGTCTAGAAAACAAACAAACAGACAAACAAACAAAATATAAAAAGGAAAAGTTCTGATAATATATGAAAAGGAAAATATCTGCATTAACTGGCATTACTGCTATTAAACTAAAGGGCTGCAAGAGTATTCATGTTATAGTTTAGAATATGAAGCTACTTGGCCCAATATCTGATGGCCCAAAAGAAATAGTTCTGTAAGCTGCTAATGGAAATTCAGTGTGTTGACCTCCTAATTCCACTTCTTTGGATGTATCCTAAAGAAGTGAAATGAAACACAGCATCTCCAACTATGGGTCACTGCCCCATAAGTAAATGTAGGGGGTTGCAAAAAATTCAGGAAAAAGTTTCTGAATACTTAACTCCAAATTAATTCAAATAATCTGTGTGACAACTCCAAGGAGTGTCTGCATCAAACAATTTTGCAGCAACTTCTGCTCTGTGCAAAGCGAGCACATTTTGTACTGTGCATGCCTTCACGCCGTGTGGCACTAACAGCCATGCGAGACCTCTTAGCTCAGATCTGAAGCTGTGTTGTATGTTATGAACTGCAATGTTTTCACTGAATACACAAAACTTTCTGCGGCTACAGAATCGTTGGCTTAATTGTGGAAAACAAAACACTTAATATTTATTTGCCTAACATCATTTCTCAGCAAGCATGTGTCAACTTAATGCATCTTTAGATCTTATTGTGTTGGGATGTTTGATTTTCAAAACAGCCATTTGAGTTGCTGACTTGCATCTCATTAAAAAGAAGTAAAAGAATTTTGGCTTGTGATTCAGACAGCATTCCAGAAATTCTGAAATGGCCATATTTCTGTCATATTGTAGAATGTATTTAGGCAAAATAATTTTGTCAGAACTGATCAGAATATTAATCAACCATGAAAAATGTTGAACATTTTCAATATACTGAAGTATCAAATATTCAAATGATCTAATTCTTATGTGAAAATAAACAAGCATATTCATTTCATTGTATGCAAGTTGACTTTCATCTTTAATAAATAGTAAAATTATATGTACACCAAAAAAAGATTGTTTTCTTTGTGATTTATCAGGAAATGTTTGATTTGTACATTGATTTCATATACCTACATGCTATAGTATAAAATTTCCTCAGGAAAAAAAGATGTCGCAAATGAAAAAGTTTAAAAAGCTCTGATACAAAGCACACAAAATCTCTGTACAAAACAACAACAAAACCCTACTCTTTAGTTCATAATTGTGATAGGAAATAAGGCACACCACAAGAGTAATGACATGGTGCAGGCTACAAGGGTCTATTACACAGCATTCTAAGAAATAGTTATCTGGAGACAGAACACAGGGAATGATATGCCATTACATAGAAAATAATCCCAGTGTGTAACCGAACTTTTAAATTATTATTTAACACTTATTTATTTATTACTAAATTCTCTTATCACAAACACCAACAATTTCTTAACTATTAATCCTATAAATTCCTACAACCCCTTTAACCTATCCACTAAACCTATTGATAATTATTTTTCTAACCTTTTAGAATGATACAGTCTCTGGGGCAGGTCCTCAGTCGTCAGGAACACAGTCTTTGTTGTAGATTCTTTAACGCACTTAGCAGTCCTTTTTCTGGATCTCTCAGATGCAGGTTCATCAGGGTAAGTTGGTTATTGCAGTCTCACCTTAAATAAGGCTTCATGCTTTCTTCTCTGTGGGAGACCCCAGCCGTCTGCAGGCCAACTTACTTCTTTTGAACCAGGAACTCAGCGGCTCTGCCTCAGTCCTTAAAGCCAGGCACAATTTCCTTTAGGCCACTGTTTGGACAGATCAAACCCCTCTAGGCAAAAGCTGAGCCACAGGGTTTAGTCCTTGGCCTTTTGGTGTCTTGCTCAGGCTTTCTTTGCTCACCAGCTTCTTTCTGCTTCAGGGAGAGAGCTGGCCATCAAATGATGGCCAGCACTTTTTTCAGCAGGACTCTTGGAGCTCTCTAGCATCAGGGGCCTCTTCTTCTTCTGGGCTCCATGCACTGTCCTTAAATAGGAGGAACTCTGTTTCAGCTTAATTTGGGCTCCGCCCACTTAGCAGCTGAAAACAATGTCAGGCCAGATACTTTGTTTCTTCAAGTCTATTGAGTCTTTCCTGTTTTCCTGACTTCAACCTTGTTTTTCAGTCTATTGAGTCTTTCCTGTTTTTCCTGACTTCAACCTTGTTTTTCAGTCTATTAAGTCTCCTGTTTGTTTCCTGTTTTTAGTCCACATGTTGATAATGCTCTTCATGCCCCGAATTAAGAGACAGTATCAGAAACCTCTATATATTTTCTAAATCTAATTCATCTAACCCCCTACACCAGTGACTCATGTTTACAATTCCATCATTGGGAAGCAGAGACAGGAAGATTTAGTTTGAGGACAGCATTGGCTGCTTGGAAAGTTCAAGGCTAGCCTGAACTAAAGAGCAAGACCCTGTCTCAAAAATTTAGATTAAAAAGTATTATAAAGAATTACAAAATAGCTGCAAATAAAGAAGTCATTAAGGGATAGGGGATCCAAGATGGCGGCGACCCGCACTGATGCATTTTGAATGTGGGGGAAAATAGCCATAAAAAGCACAGAGTTATTGGTCATTGTGCAAAAACCGGAGGGGCTAGACCCTCCGGGAACACACACAGCTCCCAAGGGACTGTTAAAAGTCCCAGGGCAAGGCTCTCCCCTCATCTCTCTCAGACACGGAAGCCACTAAATCTGGGACTCGGGGACTCCCATTTGGAGAGGCGCCTGGTAAGATCGACCCTAATACACAGCAGGCAGAATCAGACCCACATGGCGAACACTCACTAGCCTACTAGGCTCCACACACCTCAGGAGAACCTTATAGCTATTTAGGAAACTTTGTGGGCTAGTTGAAGTCTTAGCAAGGCAAAAACAGGGTGCACGGCGGGAGGTCCGCAGCCACTCGAGCCACAGAAGATCCGAGCGGGAAGCCGGCAGGCAGGGCAGAAGCGCCAAGCCCGCGGCAGAGCAGCCAGGGCGGGAAGCAGGCACAGGCAGGCAGGACTGAGGCTCCAAGCACCCGCAGCGCAGGGGGGGGGAGCCAGCACAGGTAGGTGGGGCTGAGGCTCCGTGCACCCGTGACTGAGGAGCTGGGGTGGGAAGGTGGCACAGGCTGGTGGGGCTGAGGCTCTGCACGCCCATGGCAGAGGAACTGGGGCGGGAAGCCGGCACAGGCGGGCAGGGCGGTGGGGCCACACCTGCGGCAGAGGAGCCTAGTGGGAAACCAGAAGCCAGGGAACCATAGCTGTGTTCTGTAAAACCCAGACATATTAGGCGTGGAGCCGGGCCCTGTCAGTCTCTGTGACGACAACCAAAGTCCACAGAATCTGTGCCTGGGCAAACTGGTCCATACCATCAGAACAATTACAGGCTGATCACTCAGTGTGCAACATAGAGAAGTCTGAATTGGGAGCAGTGAAACAATCCTGGGCCATTTCTTACTACCTGGGAATAGGCTGCACCAGCTCACAGTGCTTCAGGCTATTAGAATCACAGTGACACTGAGATCCCCCTGTAAGCAACGACAGATAGCCAAGCAATTCAACTCCTACACCAAAGCATCCCCTGTGGATCCAAGCCCAGAAAATGACAAGAGCAGACAGCTAAACACATCCATATGGCCAAAGGCCCAAGAAAAAATAGAAATCAAGGAAATATGATTCCAACATCGCAGAACTATCCTAGCTCATCCAATTTGGATGACCTCACACCAACAGAAACACATGAAAATGATGACAATTCTGCATTATGGAAAGTGATAGAGTCCCTTCAAGAAGAACTTAAATCTATGAAGGAATTCAAAGAAGCCACAATTTTACAAGTCAAAACAATGAATAACACCATTAAAGAGCTCCAAGCCAAGGTGACTCAGTTTGAACAGGAAAAGGACAAAGCTATGAAAGAGTTCCAGACAAAAACAAGCAAACTGGAGAAGGAAATGTACAAAACGAACAATACCATACAAGACATGAAAATAGAAATAGAAACAATAAAGAAAACACAGTCAGAGTTAAAAGAGGAAGTAGAGAATCAAGGGAAGAGAACAGGAACTACTGATGTGAGTATCAAAAATAGGACGCAAGAGATGGAAGACAGGATCTCAGGCATGGAAGATTCGATGGAAGAAATCAGTACAACATCCAAAGAAAATGAGAAGGCTAAAAAATCTCTCACCCACAACATCCAAGAAATCAAGGACTCAATGAAAAGACGGAACCTAAGAATTATTGGTATAGAGGAAAGAGAAGACTCCCGACTCCAAGGTCCAGGAAATATCTTCAACAAAATCACAGAAGAAAACTTCCCAAACCTGAAAAAAGAGATGCCAATAAAAATCCTAGAGGCTTACAGAACACGGAACAGATTAGATCAGAAAAGAAACTCCTCTTGCCACATAATAATTGAAACTCCACATGTAGAGAACAAAGAAAGAATATTAAAAGCCGTAAGAGAAAAAGGTCAAGTCACATACAATGGCAGACTCATCAGAATTACACCTGACTTCTCCTCAGAAACTTTAAAAGCTAGAAGGGCCTGGACAGATATCCTACAAGTCCTGAGAGAACATAGATGCCCAGCCAGACTACTATACCCAGAAAAACTCTGTATCAACATAGATGGAGAAAACAAGATATTCCATGAAAAAATCAAATTTAAACAATATCTACCCACAAACCCAGCCCTACAGAAAATCCTAGAAAGGAAATTCCAACCCAGAGAAGAAAACTACACACAAGAAAACAAAGGGAATAGAAAACCCCTCAGCAACTAAACCAAAAGAAGCACAGAACCATCACCTATACCTATTAATGGGAAATAACAACCACAGGTCACTAATATCTATCAACATCAATGCACTCAACTCCCCAATAAAAAGACACAGGTTTACAGAGTAGATCCGCAAGCAAGACCTGTCCTTTTGATGCATACAAGAAACACATCTCACTATCAAAGATAAACACTACCTCAGAGTAAAGGGCTGGGAAAAGGTTTTCCAAGCAAATGGACCCAGGAAGCAAGCTGGAGTAGCCATCCTAATATCAAACAAAACAGACTTCCAACTGAAGTTAATGAAAAAAGACAGAGAAGGGCATTATATACTCATTAAAGGGAATATTCATCAAGAGGAAATCTCAATACTGAACATCTATGCCCCAAATACAAAGGCACCTACATTTGTAAAAGAAACACTTCTAAAACTTAAATCGCACTTCGATCACAACACATTAGAAGTGGGAGACTTCAATACCCCATTCACAATGGACAGATCATCAAGACTGAGGCCAAACAGAGAAATATTGAGTCTAACAGAGATCATGAACCAAAAGGACCTAACAGATATCTACAGAACGTTTCACCCAAACACAAAGGAATACACCTTTTTCTCAGCACCTTACGGAACCTTCTCCAAAATCGATCACATAGTCGGACACAAAGATAGTCTCAATAGATACAAGAAAATTGAAATAACACCTTGTATCTTATCAGACCACCATGGAATAAAGTTGTTCTTCAACAGCAAAAGAATCAACAGAAAGGCTGCACACATGGAAATTGAACAGCTCCTTACTGGATGACTACTGGGTCAGGGAAGAAATAAAGAAGGAAATTAAAGACTTCTTAAAATCCAACGACAATGAAGGCACAACATACCCAAACCTATGGGATACAATGAAAGCTGTGCTACGAGGAAAGTTCATAGCACTAAATGCTTTCTAAAAGAAAATTGTGACAGCTCATGTTAGCGAATTAACAGCTAAGCTGGGTGAATTGGAGAAAAAAGAAGCAAACACTCCCAAGAGGAGCAGAAGGCAGGAAATCATCAAACTTAGGGCTGAAATCAACAACTTAGAAACAAAAAGAACTATACAAAGAATCAAAGAAACCAAGAGTTGGTTCTTCGAGAAAATCAACAAAATAGACAGACCCCCTAGCCAAATTAACTAAAAGGCAAAGGGAAAGAACACAAATCAACAAAATCAGAAATGAAAAGGGAGAAATAACAACAGACACTGAGGAGATCCAGAAAATATTTGGGTACTACTTTAAAAATCTATATTCCACCAAATTTGAAAACCTAAGCGAAATGGGCAATTTCCTCTATAGATTCCACCTACCAAAACTAAATCAAGATCAGATTAACAGCTTAAACAGCCCAATAACCCCTAAGAAAATAGAAATAGTCATTAATAATCTCCCAACCAAAAAAAGCCCAGGGCCAGATGGCTTTAGCACAGAATTCTACCGGACCTTCAAAGAGGAACTAACACCATTACTCTTCAAACTCTTCCACCACATAGAATCAAAAAGAACATTTCCAAACTCATTCTATGAGGTCACTGTCACTCTGATTCCTAAACCACACAAAGACCCAACAAAGAAAGAGAACTTCAAACCAATCTCCCTCATGAACATAGATGCAAAAATACTTAATAAAATACTAGCAAACCGAATTCAAGAACACATCAAAAGTATCATACATCATGATCAAGTTGGCTTCATCCCAGGAATGCAGGGACGGTTCAACATACAAAAGTCTATCAATGTAATTCACCATATAAACAAGATGAAAGAAAAAAACACATGATAATCTTGCTAGATGCAGAAAAATCTTTTGACAAAATCCAACACCCCTTCATGTTAAAAATTCTGGGGAGAACTGGCATACAAGGACCATACCTAGAAATAATAAAGGCAATATACATCAAGCCAGTGGCCAACATCAAATTAAATGGAGAGAAACTTGAAGCATTTCCTCTAAACTCAGGGACAAGACAAGGATGTCCACTTTCACCATATCTCTTCAATATAGTACTTGAATTCCTTGCTAGAGCAATAAGACAACTAAAGGAGATCAAAGGGATAAATATTGGAAACGAAGAAGTCAAATTATCCCTATTTGCAGATGATATGTTAGTATACATAAGCGACCCCAAAAACTCCACCAAAGAACTCTTACAGCTGAAAACAACTTCAGCAAGGTGGCTGGATACAAAATTAACTCAAAAAAAAATCAGAAGCCCTACTTTATAGAACAAACAAATGTACCGAGAAAGAAATAAGGGAAACAACCACCTTCAAAATAGCCACAAACAATATAAAATACCTGGAGGTAACTTTAACCAAAGAAGTAAAGGACCTGTACAACAAGAACTTCAAGCCCTTGACGAAAGAAATGTAAGAGGCCTTTAGATGATGGAAAGATCTCCCATGCTCATGGATAGGTAGGATCAACATAATAAAAACGGCTATCCTACCAAAAGCAATATATAGATTCAATGCAATTCCTATCAAAATACCAACACAATTCTTTATAGACCTGCAAAGAGCTATTCTCAATTTCATATGGAACAACAAAAAGCCCAGAATAGCTAAATCAATCCTGTACAAGGAAAAATATCTGGAGGTATCACCATTCAGATTTCAAGCTGTACTACAGAGCAACCGTAATAAAAACAGCATGGTACTGGTATAGAAACAGACCAGTGGATCAATGGAATCAAATTGAAGACCCAAACATGGATCCACACACCTATGGCCAACTAATCTTTGACAAAGAAGCCAAAAGCGCACAATGGAAAAAGGACAGCATCTTCAACAAATGGTGCTGGTCCAACTGGATGTCCACTTGCAAAAGAATGAAATTAGACCCATACCTATCACCTTGTACAAAACTTAATTCCAAGTGGATCAAAGACCTTAACATAAGGCCAGCCACACTAAAGATACTAGAAGAAAAAGTAGGAGAAACCCTCGAACTCATTGGCACAGGTGACAACTTCCTGAACAGAACAGCAACAGCTCAGGACCTGAGATCAACAATCAATAAATAGGACCCCATGAAACTGAAAAGCTTCTGTAAGGCAAAAGACACTGTCATTCGAACAAAACGGCAACCAACAGACTGGGAGAAAATCTTCACCAACCCCACATCTGATAGAGGGCTATTATCTAAAATCTACAAAGAACTCAAGAAACTAAATGCCAAGAAACCAAATAATCCAATCAAAAAATGGGAGATGGAGCTAAATAGAGAATTCACAAAGGAGGAATCCCTAATTGCCGAGAGACACTTGAAGAAATGCTCAACATCCTTAATCATCAGAGAAATGCAACTCAAGACGACTCTGAGATTCCATCTCACACCTGTCAGAATGGCTAAGATAAAGAGCTCAAATGACAGCACATGCTGGTGAGGGTGTGGAGAAAGAGGAACCCTACTCCATTGCTGGTGGGAGTGCAGGCTTGTGGAACCACTATGGAGGTCAGTATGGCGATATCTTAGAAATGTTGGAATAACTTTGCCTCAGGACCCAGCCATACCACTTCTGGGTAAACACCCAAAGGACTCCTCATGGCGTCATAGGGAAGTCTCCTCATGTATGTTCATAGCAACCTTATTTGTAATTGCTAGAAATTGGAAACAACCGAAATGTCCCTCAACTGAAGAATGGATTAAAAAACTGTGGTACATCTACACAATGGAATATTACTCAGCTATCAGAAACAATGAAATCATGCAATTTGCAACCAAATGGATGGATCTAGAGAAGCTCATCCTGAGTGAGCTAACCCAGACTCAGATGGATGCACCTGGCATCTATTCACTTATAGTAGGATTTTAGCTATATAGTACAGGTTATCTGTACTACAACCAACACACCAAAAGGAACATGGACATAGACTTTTTTTTTCTTTTTCCCTTTCCTTTTTCCTTTCTGTTTTTGTTGTTGTTCTTTGTTTTTGTGAGTTTGTGTGTTTGCTGGTCTTTTTTTAGTTTTCCCCCGCGTAGCAAGGAGACACCTTTCACTGGCAGTACTGCCTCGTAGGCCCCCGGTGAATGAAGAGGCTCTTGGCCCTCATATGACTCCTGATCTGTGGTGAGAGACTGTTATGCAGGGACACTCTACCCCAGAGGAACAAGACGGAAGGGTCAGGGGGTAGAGCATGGGAGGGTGGGACTGGGAAGCGGGGAAAGAGGACAATATGATAGAGATGTAACCTGAAGCAACAAACAAATAAATTTATTAATTAAAAAAAAGCAGGTAACAATTTTAAAACACTGTAAATAAATAAAAGGATAAAGCTGTTCAACCTGGTTTTATAAACCTCCAAGAGTCTAAAAAACTTAGAGCTAAGGTAAAATACATGAAAAACATGGTGTTAACCCATGCCTTTATCTTCAGCAGAGACGGGAGGAGCACTATAGAGTTAGAAGTCTTATAAATTGTAGAGTTACATGGAACACGGTGGTGAGGGTGCATACCCTTAATCCCATCATTCAAGAAGAGTACACCCTTAATCCCAACACACTAGAGACAGAAACAGGCAGATCTCAGAGCTCAAGGTCAGCCTGATACAAAAAAAACTCTAAATAGAGAAAAACTTCGATCCAGGAGTGGTGGAACACATCTTTAATCCCTTCAGATGGGAACCACAGGTCTTTGATCCTAATAATTAGAATGCAGAGACAGACACAAAGGATTTGGAAGGACCTAAGTTTAAAAGCTACTTACAAAAGGCCTACTCAATACAAACAAATTGTCCTTTGAGATCTCAAAATATATACACTAAATCTTGTTTAGCTCCAAAATAACAAAATAATTTCTTCTTTAACCCAGAATGAAAGATAATACTTTATATATTGTCAAAAAACCAAATTTGCTTCAGGAGAAATATTACCTAACCCCCCCCCCCAAAAAAAAAGGGTAATTGTCCCAGAGTTAGGATTAGGGCAGGGCTCTGTTCTTATCTTTCCAGGAGATTCAAAGCATCCATTCAAGGAACCCAGGGACAACTGGACAACGGAAACCTCAGCAGAAATCAGAATCAGACACCAAAGAAGACGAGTGGCCCAGATGATTCAGCCTTGCAGACTCCCTCAATAACTGTTTCCATCAAAAGTCTACAACTACAACAACTCAAAATCGTGAAGACCGTTCAGCTCTATACACTGCCCCAGCCAGAACTTCAGTAAAGCCTGGAAGATCAGCTTCTGCCTTCAAACTCTTTAGGACATCTAAACAGCTGAGCACAGAAGGACTGAACATAAAAGGACTGTACTAACATTTATAACCATTTTTCCATATTGGCTCAGGCCCCAAACAGGTTTACTACGACCCAAATCAGCAGGAAGTCATTTTAAGAGAGCGACGTCCCATGCCCAGAGGGTGGGGAGGGTGTTTCTATGCCCCCTTTTTGGTTATTTGAAGGATAACTGAAAACTTTGTTATTTAGGGGAAGAGACTAAAAGCTATTAAATGGTCTTGTTAAATGGGTTTTGGAGGTTAGACCCAGGGACTTACTTCTTTTCCTTTTCTGTATCCTTCTTTCTCTCCTATGTAGGAGTGCACGGACTTGAGAAAAATGAGACATAGACATAGTATGGGAAGGACCAAGAAGAAGGGACAGATTATTGAATATGCCCTTATACCTTTGTATATTGATACAAATTAGTATTATATTTGGCTAAAGTGGTATCGACCATTGTTTATTGTGCAAAATTAAAATTGTATTGGACTACATCGGTATTGATCTTTGTATATTGATACAAAATTAAGATTATAGTTGGCCACAATGGTATTGACCCTTGTATATTGACAATATTAAGATTGTATTGGGCTGCATAGGCATCGATCTTTGTATATTGATACAAAATTAAGAGTATATTTAGCCACATTGGAATAGATCTTTGTATATTGATACAAAATTAAAGGTAACGCTTCCTAATGGTATTGTACCTAGAGATACTTAAAAATGAAATGTGAAGCTCTGGCTTCTTGATACCAACCGTCTTAAACTGTTTGGGATAATTAAGAAAAACAAACTCCTAGTCATGCAAACATGTCACTTTGTTAGCTACTATGACAGTCTATCACAGATATTCTCTAAGCTACTCAGAAATCAAGTTGTTAAGAGACAAGCAACATTTGCTTATCTAAATACAAGAGATATATATGGCATCTTCAAAAACCCCAAGAGATCTGCAGAATATAGCATTCAAAGATGTTGTCTTAAAGTAAGATTTTTTTTGATATCGAGACATATCAGCTCCTGACAGCACCCCCTATTCTACTCCAAGTAGAAGATAAGCATCGAGGAATCTCCAGTGTGAGATGGTTGAATTAGTGGCAAGCCTATTTCTTGGCATGAAAATACCCCTTGCTTCAACTGCAGACAGACTGCTGTCCAAAAAGGACAAAACTTGGTAGCAGGGAAGTCGACAGCCTAGCTCTGCCAAGACAGGGTAGGTAAGTCCTTCATAACCCCTGCTCTACAATAAATGTCTGTCAGAGAAACAGGACCAAAAGGCTGAAGATTGATGCTGCAATGTATGGAGAGAAATGGGTACTGTCCAGGCAGCCACTGGTATTTCATTTCTTAGTTTTGGAAGCTGCAGGCCCTGCAATTCCTATATAATCAGATATATTTATCCCTCTCAGGTCTCTGAGGTGGTTGAAGAATAGACAGCTAGAGTCTCATTTAAATTTTGAGTTGTTTAGGAATCAAGAGGGCGTTCTGGATCTAAGAAGATGGTTATAATAGTGATGCAAGTTAGTATGAAAGCTGAGTCAGATATAGAACTTTAAACTCATGGAGATGTTTAGATGGTAGAATGTTAAAGTCATGGGCCAAATATGTATGAACTGGACATTGGGAATGTATACTAGGCCATTTAACTCTCATAAATGTGGCATATTTATTTCTGATGTTTTGAATAGTACTTACTGTTATAAGAGAAGGAACCATTTGTTGGACTGAAAGTGGAAGCTGTTGGGGGGAAGAGGGTGGAAGGGTGGGACAGGAAGGGGGACTAGGGAAGGGATTGTGACTGAAATGTAACTTGAAGAAATAAAAAAATAAAGTATTAAAAAAAGAAATCATTAAGAGAATGTGTTAAAATAGAAGTTTTCTCTGAGCAATTAAATTATGTTATGTTCTTAATTTATTGATTCATACATTTTCTAAAATTTTCTTAAATAGAAAATATATTTTAAGAATATAGTAATTAGCTATCTAACTGACCCTGTGATGGTTATATAAAATATAAAATATGAAATTATGTATCATTTACTTGATTTTTTTAGGTGGAGGGGGCATGAAGACATTCAGAAGGATATGGGGGTGAACTTAACTGAGACTACTGTCAACAGAGGACATGGAGATAAAAGTGGCCACCTTTTAGCCTGGCAGGACTTCTAATGGAGAAAGGGGGACACCAACCCACCCACAAAACCTTTGACCCCATAGTTTACCCTGCCTACAAGATGTACAGGGATAAAGATGAAGCAGTGATTAAGGGAGTGGGCAACCAATGACTGGCACAACTTGAGACCCACCCCACAGGATAGAGCCAACTCCTGACACGATGATGCTCTGCTATACTTGAAATTAGGAGCCTATTGTAACTATCTTCTGAGAGGCCCCACACAACAGCATATGAAAGCAGATGCTCAGACCTAGAGCCAAACACTAGGCAGAGCTCAGGGAGTCTTCTAAAAGAGTGGGAGGAAGAATAGAGGGATTCAGAGAGGACAATTCCACAAGAAGATCAACAGAGTCAACTAACCAAGGCCCCTGGGGGCTTACAGAGACTGGAGCACCAGCCAAAAAGCATGTAAGGACTAACTTAGGCCCCCTCCACATATGTAGCTGATAGTCAGCCTGGTCTTTGTGTAGATTCCTTAGCAAGTGGAGAGGGTGCAGTCTCTCGCATGGACTTTTTCCTGTATGTGAATCACTTTACCCTAGCTGGGCTGCCTTGTCTGTCCTCAGTGGAAGAGGATGCTCTTAGTCCTGATGTGACTTGAAGAGGAGTGGATTGATAGCATCGGGGATTCCCCTTTTCTGAGGAGAAGTGGAAGAAGGAAAAGGGTGGGAGGGTGGGATCAGGTGGAGAGGAGGGAGGGGACTGTGATAGGGATGCAAAATAATGAATGAGTGAATGAATGAATGAAAAGCAAAAAGCAAAAAGAAATTCTGTAACATTTATTTGATTTTTTTAGAAATAGTTAAGAGATGGCATTGTTTGTGTCTAGCAATCCCAGTTGCTTTCATTATTGTAAGCAACAAAACAATAACAAAAATCTTTATGTTATGCATAGAGTCAAACCCTCTGCTTATCCATGCTTCCAGGGTTATTAACTGAACAATTATGTTATTAGCAAGTAGCTGGAAGCATGCTAGCATGATAACAGAGGATTAACTAGACATATTTGTTTATTTACATAATAGAATTATTAGATTGTCATTAAGGAGAATGAGGTAGGCCTGAAAGCTATTAAAAATGAAAATACCAGGACATGGCTTTAAGTGAAGGTATGGCTGTTAAGTAATGCACTATATAATTCTGGCTTTGTCAAACAAAGGTAGAATAAAATATCACCCTGCACAAAAATAGCTCATGTGGATCAAAGACCTCAATGTGTATCCTGAAACACAGAAACCAATAGAAGAGAACACAGACAGTATCCTACAAGATACATGTATAGCAGAGTACTTTCTGAACAAGACATAATTTACTTGGGAATAACAATTGATAAATGAACCTTATAAAGCTAACAGGCTCTGTACAACAAAGGAAAGAGAAGAGGAAGCCACAAAAGGAAAGAGAATCTTCGCCAGGTTTACATCCCATAAGGGATTAGTGTTCAGAATACACAAAAAAAAACTAAAGAAGAATAAGAAGAGGAAGAGGAAGAAGAAGACAAAGAAGAACAAAGTAAACAAATGATTCAATTTTAAAAAGCTCCAGTTTCTGAACAAAGAGTTCTGAGAAGAAGAAATAAAAATAGTTAAGAAATGTCTCAGAATGTGTTCAACATCTTTAGTAATGAGGCAAATGCAAAGTAAAACTGCTTTGAGATTTCATCAGAAGAACTAAGATCAAGACAATAACTGACAACAAGTAATGGGTGTTGGGATGAACTGACCTTAAAACCTCCTCCCTGAAAACTAGTTCTGGTAGCATCCCAAGGTGCTATACAAGTTGCCAAGAGAGAAAGGCAATTAAAAATCATCCGAGTTGTAAAGTCCACAAATCACAATGACCAGCATACCAAGGTAAACCCTTGGGTGCAGTTACATCTTGGGGATAACTACCATGGCTCTTGTATCTTGGGGATAACTAACAGACACTTAATTGGATTTAAGAGCCACCAAGTAGGAAGGAATTCATTCCTCAACTGTAAACCTAGCCAATTACCGGAGGCTGGTGAGGTGATAGACCTAAGAGGAAAACGTGATACTTTCCTAAACCAGGATAATCTCTAACTGTAGAGTATAATATTTATCTACATACTTATTCTACATCCTTATTTACAGATAAGTATAGCTCTAACACCTCATCAAAGCAGATTCTTTAGGTGACAGTTGAAGACTATTACAATGGTCCAGAACTGGTCAAAATGCAGAGAATAAATGACTGTAGAGTGTCCAGCAGGGTCTTTGGCCTGCTGAAGATTCATGGGGAGAATTCTCCTTGTCTGCTCCAGCTTCTGGAGGCTCCAACATGCAACCTATGGCTCTTGCACATCATATTCTCTGTGTGTGTATCCTTTTTTTCCACTCTGTCTCTCTCTGTCTCTGTCTCTGTCTCTGTCTCTCTCTCTCTCTACCTGTCCCCTCTCAATTTATTATGTTCTTATTTACATGTGTGTATGTGTGTGTGCTGTCTGTCATATATGTATGGGTATGTGTGGAGTACAAAACAGGGTACCAGATCCCTGGAAGCTAGAGTTTCAGACAGTTATGAGGCACCTGACATGGTTACTGAGAACTGAACTCCAGTTCTCTGGAAGAACAATATTCTCTCTGACTGCTGAACCACCCATCCAGTCCCTCTGTTTCTTATAAAGATATTCTCATTGAAGTTAGAGTTTACTCTAATTCAGTATATTCTCATCTCTAATTTTTTAAACTACATCTTTAAAAATTACATTTCCAAGGTTCCAACACAAATTTGGATTGGTTCCCTCTATACTTGGCTTTCCCAATTGAGCTATCTTGCCAATGTTTTGTTGTTTTGCATTTTGGAGATGAAACACATATGTCCCTAGTGAATGACAGGTGACTTGATATTTCAACTGGATGTTTGAGTACTCCAAGCCAGTATTTACTACTAGCAATACATAGTCACTGAATGAAAATCAATGAATAAGTGTGCCGGCCTTCTTTTTTTACAGTCGTGGCACTGGGTGTGCTGACCTAAGTGGAACAAACCAATCCTATCTCACATGGTCTTTTTTTTTTTTTTCTTTCATGCTCCTTCTGTCACTTTGAAAGTTCATCTGACTCTTCTCTTCTTTTCATTCTAGTAGTGCTATTCAGACAGCCTTCCAAGGTCTGATGGTGCCATTTTATTTTCTTGTAAAGGAGTGTCTCTCAGTTTCGGTCAGATATTCAAATCTTCTCCAGAGCTTCAGATAAGTCAATACCTAGGATATGCCCCAGGCCAGTCAAATCAGAATCTATGTTGGGGGAGGGCAGATGAGGCATATATATGTTTTAAGGCTCTTCAGTTGGTCCAGTCGGCAGGCAAAAGTTAGCACTGCTGGAGAGAGTCATAGCCCAAAAGAGAGAGACACACAAGACAAGCTAATGAAAACATCTCAGGAGCAGCATAACTCCCCCCCCCACCCCAACACACAAAAGAGTCACAGTGTCTCTCTTGCTAAGGGACACTCATTTTGTTCAATAAAGGGACTTGTAGAAGTAAAATTCTTACAAACTGTTTCCTACTGTTTGTCATGTTGAGTCCTATTTATGACTGAACTCTTTTCTGGTCCATGGAATGACTATTTCCTACACTTTTGTGGGTAAAGGGAAGTTACTTTCCAGGAGCAATGAAATTTTCAAACCCCTTTGAAAATTTTGGAACAGAGTTGATTTCTTGAACCCTTGTGTGATGCTGAGGTGTCAGCACTGTTTGAAAAGCAGAAAGTGGTCTTTAGGCAATGAGAGACAGTGTGAGATAGGATTGGTTTGTTCCACTTATGCCACCACACCCAGTATCACTACTGTAAAAAAAAGAAGGGGGCACACTTATTCATTGATTTTCATTCAGTAACTATGTATTGTTAGTAGTAGATACTGGCTTGGAGTACTCAAAGATAAATAAAAAGATTTTGTCTATCCCAGTGGAGATGGTTAATTTGTGGATCATCTTAAAAATGGATATGACTCTGACTTCCAAATAGTCTATTAAAGCTATATTAAAATACTGGAAAGTTTATCATAAGAATGTTCATAAGCCTTTACAACTTAACCATTACATTTTTTAGACCGTGAAAGTGACATAAATGTGTGTGCTGTATTTAAAAACTTAGTTCACACAAAACTGTGAATATAAATGTAGAAACAACTGCCGCCCTAGGACTCTTTAATGTTGTGAAACTCTTGTGCAGACAGATATAGCTGCTGTGAGTTCAGGAAATTCCATAATTTTAAAACTATATTGCTTTGTTGATGGATAGGAAATGCTATCTTAACCTGTGTTTCCTTCATCTCTAAAGTTATATGTGTTAAACAGTTATTCACCATTTGTTTTTTTCTTCTCACAAATGAAAATTGTCTTTACCCTACTGATTTCATTGGGATATCAATCATTCACTTATTATAAGGTTAAAAATAATGCAATTCATATTTTAAAATTTTATGGTGTTTCTTCCTAAAAAATTAACAATTTTATACCAAATTTATGATATTTCCCCTTTTATTTTTGTCTTTGTGTTCTGCTCAACAATTTTTTGAATTGTTACTTCCAGTAACAATACTGAAAGTACTGTTACTCTAGAGTATAGTTAAAATTTTGCCTGTTCTTCTTAATTCCTTACCTTGTGTCTTAGTTCCTTTTCTATTGCTATGAAAAGACACCATGTCCAACACAGCTTATAAAAGGAAGTATTTAGTTGGGGGTTTGATAACAGTTTCAGAGGGTGAATTCATGACCATTGTGCAGGGAACATGACATCAGAAAGACAGGCATAGTGCTGGAGTGCTTTTATGGTGTTTTGAGAGGTAATAAAAGTAAATGTGTTTATGAAATCTATTATTTTTGCTTAGAACCCATTGATATAATTTCTAAGGATTATCTGTCTAGTGTGTCTAGAATAATGTCTACTTGACAATAATATTACAGAATTAATGAAATTATACTGTACTTGCTATATATGCACTTTTCTACTTAAGTAAAGTTTTTTACAGTGTTCCTGCTACTGCCCATGGCCAATTTTGATATCACTGTCATGTTATTTTCATTATCTTAGGTGAGATAACTACTCTTTTTGTCTCTCCTTGTGTTTGCTTAAAATAGTTATGACATTTTTCCTGAAGATGCTATGGAACTGATTGTAAGGCCATTCTATGTGCTTTACTGTATCACATCTGCCCAGAAACTCTTTTTTTAATGTGCTTTTAAAAATTTAAACTTTAAATTTAGAATTTCATACATTAGTACTCTATTTACATCTTTTATATTCTTCTTCTCTCTCTTGATCCTTCCAGATGCATTCTACTTCCTTTCAAGTTCATGACCTCTTCTCCTTTAATTGTTATTGTTACACACACACACACACACACACACACACACACACACACACACACACCTGAGCATTTAATGTTGCTCGTCTATATGTATGTTTAATGTATTTAGTGGTGAACAGATGAATTGATAAATGATTCTCCCTCCCTCAGCAGCCATCTATTGCCTGTAGGTCTTCATCTAGGGATGGGACCTTGTGAAATTTCCCTTTTCCATACTGGCATGTTGATTGTTGTCATTATGCAAGTATTGTTTAGGCAATCATGTGGCTGATGTTTCAGGGATGAAGCATCCCATTCATGTCTAGGAAACACTATCTTGTAGCAGATGTTTGGGTCCTCTGGCTCTAGAACCTTTCCTCCCGCTTTCCACGATGATTTCTCAGCTTCAGATGCAGGGGTTTCATTATGAATGTTCTAGTTGGGGATGAACACCCTGTGGTCAATTCTCTGTATTTTGACTAGTAGTGTCTTTCTAAAGTAATCTCCACCTGTTACAAAAACCAAACCATGTAGTATAACATGTAAAGTAGTAACACAGAGTCACTATTGATGCCACAGCATCAAAGTTTCTATTAGTCAAGAATTTCTGGGAAAAAGTTCCCAGAACTTGAGGATAAGACCCTATTGCTGAAGACAGCACACATCTTGGACACAAGACTTGAAGTAATGAAACTGGATCTGATCTGGAAGTCTCCTCTCTGAGGACTAACTCTAATAGTAGCTAAAGATTATATTCAAGCTGCTAAGAGAGAAAAGCAATCAGTAGTCCTTCCAGCTGTAAAGCTTATGACAATGACTTGGCAAGATACTTCCCTGGTGCAATAGTGGCACTCTTATCTTGAGAATAACCAACAGCTGCATAGCTGGCTTTAAATCCGGCACAGTAGGAGCAAATTCATATCTGCTACTATAAACTTAGCCAATTACCCATGGCTGGACAGGCCATAGAACCTAGAAAGAAACCTATTAGTTCCATTTTCCTAAACCAATATAATTTTCAACTCTCTTCTAAATACTTATCCTCATATCCAGGGTAAGTGTATCTCTAACACCTCATCAAAGAAGCTTATTTTTGCAACAGATGGAGACTATTGTAAAGATCTACATGCAGTCAAAACACAGAGAATAAGTGACTGTGAAGTGCCCAACCCCAACTGACACATTGGCATCATAACTTCTATATGTAAGGGTCTGGGAACATCATAGAAGAAGGGGCAGAAGGATTGTAAAAGCCAGAGACCCAAGACATGTGGTGCTAGATAGTGTCTCTTAGACATGACAGAGAAAATGCATCCACGAATTTTCAATTATATGGTTGCATGAATAAAAGCAGCATAGCTGACAATAATGCTTGACATACCAATGTGGACAGGGGAAATTCCCCATTGTCCCAACCCTAGTGAAGAGTTACATATGGTCAATGATTGCTGATAGAGGGAGAATCAGTTTCTTCTAGGGACAAACTCCCACATTGCCTGTCTGTAACCGAATTTTTAAATTATTATTTAACACTTATTTATTTATTACTAAATTCACTTATCACAAACACCAACAATTTCTTAACTATTAATCCTATAAATTCCTACAACCCCTTTAACCTATCCACTAAACCTATTGATAATTATAACAACTACTTTCATAACCTTTTAGAATGATACAGTCTCTGGGGCAGGTCCTCAGTCGTCAGGAACACAGTCTTTGTTGTAGATTCTTTAACACACTTAGCAGTCCTTCTTCTGGATCTCTCAGATGCAGGTTCGTCAGGGTCGTTGGTTATTGCAGTCTCACCTTAAATAAGGCTTCATGCTTTCTTCTCTGTGGGAGACCCCAGCCGTCTGCAGGCCAACTTACTTCTTTTGAATCAGGAACTCAGCTGCTCTGCCTCAGTCCTTAAAGCCAGGCACAGTTTCCTTTAGGCCACTGTTTGGACAGATCAAACCCCTCTAGGCAAAAGCTGAGCCACAGGGTACAGTCCTTGGCCTTTTGGTGTCTTGCTCAGGCTTTCTTTGCTCACCGGCTTCTTTCTCCTTCAGGGAGAGAGCTGGCCATCAATGGCCAGCCGTTTTTTCAGCAGGACTCTTCGAGCTCTCTAGTATCAGGGGCCTCTTCTCTTCTGGGCTCCAGGCACTGTCCTCAAATAGGAGGAACTCTGTTTCAGCTTAATTTGGGCTCCGCCCACTTAGCAGCTGAAAACAATGTCAGGCCAGATACTTTGTTTCTTCAAGTCTATTGAGTCTTTCCTGTTTTCCTGATCTGTCCAACCCTTAGTGCCCAGCACCAGATGCATGTAATATTAGCAAAGCTAAAGGGACTTTGTAGGTTATGTATATATGAGCACATACATACACACATACATATGTATATACATGAAACCATAATAATTAAAGATATCATAAATTTGGGAACAGGAGGGGTAGAAGTAATGTAGATGTAGTACTTATGTATGAAATTCTCAAAAATAGTATTAAAATATAAAACAATAAAAATTAAGTGCATTTCTTTGATCATGCTTGGGTTACAAAGAGTATCCTTAAAGTAATTCAGTTATCTATTTTTTTTATAACCAAGTATTCAAAATTTAACAACTAACTGCTTCTGGATCATTTCATATATGTGATTTTTGTCTTCTAACTAAATTACAAGCAAGTTAAATATAAGAATCATGACTTAGCCTGCCCCTTGAGGCATTGCAGATATGGCTGCTGTGTCAGTGTGCATCAGTATGTGACAGAGAGGAGAGAGGCTGCAGCACTCTGGAAAGCAGACCTTATTTTTGCCTTCAGTGTCTGACCTATGAACATCTGAATGAATAGTAGCCTAACATTCCTGGGGAAAAAAGCAAGCTGGATATCAACACCACTTTGGCGTCATGGGGTAGCCTGTGATGACTACCAGACCAGTACTAGGGAAGCACCAGATGGGCTCCAGGACAGTAAACAAGCCAGAAACTAGTAGAACTCTGCCTGGCCCTGGATGTGGGGGTTGTGGTGACCCAGCCCTGTGGTATGTGTATGGTAGAGCCAGCACTGCCTTCTGTCTGCCTTGTGATAATGTTGGCAGGAGAGAGATCCCCTCCTCTCCCTTTTGCCCTCACCACCATTGGCTGACAGGAGATCTGGCTCAGATGGGGTCACAAGAGCAGGAGAGCTGTCCCTGCCCCTCACATGCCGCAGCATTCTGGAGAGCAGGTCCTGCACCTTTCCATAGTAGAACTGGCCCTGCAAGTGGAGGCTGCAGGTATAGAATCAGGGCTTTGAGTTGGCCCACCCTAACATCTACCCCATGGATGAACTGCTGGAGTATAAGAAAGGCCAGTTCCACAACCCAAAACTACAGGATCTCCATGATATAGGACAGTTACGGCATATCTGAGAGGAGTTCCCATGAGGTCCCAGTACTGACAAAGTAGCAGAAACCAGAGGCTTCGTACCAGACCAAGGAGTCATTATAGTGAACATTTGCAAGCATAATATGTGGCAAAAGGGAATATTGTGGGACACACTGACATACACTGCAGCTTCCACAATGAGATTTTATTTTTCAGGTTGGGACAGATTGTAACAGATTGGTGATGGATGGGTCTGAGGGGAGAGAAGAGAGGGAACAGGGTACATGATGTGAAATTCACAAAATAAAATTTTTTCAATTAAAAAACCCATAAAAATTTATGACTTATACACCTTTATACTTTTCAGAGTGGTAACCAATATGTTGGACAGATACTTTTTTTACTTTTATATTTTTAAAAGATTTTTATTTATTTATTATGTATACAGTGTTCTGTCTGCATATATGCCTGCAGGCCAGAAGAGGGCACCAGATCCCATAATAGATGGTTTTGAGCCACCATGTGGTTGCTGGGAATTGAACTGAGGACCTCTGGAAGAGCAGCCAGTGCTCTTAACCTCTGAGCCATCTCTCCAGCCCAAAAGATACTTTTAATATGTAAATATTTGGACTAATTTTAGCATATATCCTTACCATCTGCATAATTTCTAATAATTTATTAAGGATTCTAGTTAGTCAGGCTTTCATAATGATAGCTTACTATACATAAAATGTCTTAAATTGTTCCTCAACTTTGCACTTATTTAATCTGTCTTAATAATTGGTACAGTTCATTGAATCCAATAGTTCAAATGCTGTGCTTGATCTGACAAGTAAACGCAACTGGAATAAGTATGACAACCATTCAAGACATGATTAGTCTCCTGCAGTGCTGCCCTCCCCAGGATAAATGGCTTGTGGGAAGACTGCTGGTGTCCAGGGGATCTTGAAGATCTTTGAAGGAAGGCTTCATCCTCTGTGTGCAATTCAGGCAGATTTGTTTATTTCGTTCACTTTCTGATATGATCTATTTGGTGTTGATTGAATAATAGCTTTAAAATGCATGATTTTTAAAAAAGTTTTATTAGTGTACAGTAATTATACATAATATTGGTTTAGTATGACATTTTACATATGTATGTAACATATTCTTATCATATCAAACAACAGCTCATTAGGCAAAAAGAATCTATTTTCAATAAAAGGGAAAAAAACTTCTATATGCATATCCTTTAAATGTAACACTGAAGCAATGCAAGCCTGTTAATATTTTTAAGTGGCTGAATAAGTTCTTAGGTTTTGAAAGAAAAAATCTTGAAAATTACCTTTTACCTGCATAAATATGGCACATCGCCAATCATTTACTTATTAATTTGTTCAACAAATGTTTTTGTACATATGCAATAAACTGTAACTCTGGCTATTGTTCCTGCTTCATTTCATTTTCATTGTTCTCAGGATAGCAAAATGAATGATTAAAATGAAATTTGATAATGGCAAAGTAAAATATAGTTAATATCTTTAAGTTGACTAAAAGATAAGAAAATGTTAACTTGTGAAACTGAGGTTGGCCACTAAGTCTTTTAACCAGTTGGCTCTAAAATAGAGCATGTAGGGGCCAGAAGGTGCTAACCACAGAATGTTACAGGGATTTGCCTGTAAACAGCCACATTACACTCCATGTTGAGAGCCTAGGGAGACCAAGATTTTAATATCAACACTGGTTGTGGTAAAGTGAACTTTTCGGGGGGGGGGGTGCGGAGGCTCTATGAAGCTGAAGAGGAGCTCAGTGATAGGCTCATTTGCTTTCATCTTGAAGTGGTGAGAAAAGGATTGGGGGACCTTGGATTGAGGAGTGAAAATCAGCCCCTTGCAGCCCAGCCAGCACACAGGACCATCTGACTCTGTGGTCATCTTCCTTAATATGTCAGGAGCCATACGAGCATCCCCATTCCGAAATGAGGTAGATTACCTACTGCACACACAAGAAGGTCCTAGTACTAGAAAGACACATGAGGAACAATAGGGGAAGTGTCTAATGGCATAGTGATGCTGTGTGACACAGGGAAAACTTAGATGAAACAGTGGAACAATAAATTGAATACTTAAAATCTCATGCACAGAATACCAAACCATTTCCCATTGTAAGGAGATTTTGTTGAGTTCTGTCTGGCTCCTTAAAAATGACGTGCACAAACGATGTCTGTGTCTCGGGAGCAGGTAGGGAACAGACTTCAGATGGAGGCTTCTAGAACTCAATAGACTGAGTTCATATAAGATGAGAGAACTTGTGTCTCAAAGGTTGCACAATTAGGTAAGCCCAGAGGCAGGAGTAGAACCAGCAACTCATCCCCAATTCCATATTCCAGATGCAGCCACTGCCATGACTTAAGGTATGAAACTCTGATGCTTTTCAGTTCTTTTGGGTTCCTGACTCCCAGACATTAGAAGTAGGTGTCACCATCCGCTTCAGAAAACTTTCAGTCACTATCTTGATGTGATAATTAAAAGATTCCATTGTACTTAAAGGTTAGAATTTTCAAGAATGACATGAAAATCAGTATCTAACGTGCCCTTTTCCCCAGTGTATTGAGCAATATGGAGTATGGATGGTTCACAAATTTGCATGTCATCCTTGAACAAGCACCATGCTATCCTTTTTGTATCATTTCAACTTCAATATATGTACTGCTGAAGTAAACAGTATACCGTGATTTCTGAGAGGAAGAAGCAACTGATTATTCAAGAGTGCTGAATTGCTGGATAGTAAGGTCAGTTTTGTTCCAGTGAATCTCCTTAAGCTGGGGAGCAAAATATTAACAGCCAAAACTTACGAGAGGATAGAAGGAAAAATCATCTTATTAAAAAAGCAAGGCTTTCTTCTCTCCATGTACTAACATCTTGATTTATCCTCCCATCTTTAAATTGACTTGGTTCTCAAAGTTAATCAGTTAAATCTAAGATCTGATCTGTGATAAATAGCAACACATAGAAAAATTATCAAAAGATACCTTCTCAGTTTCTTCATCTTTCAATTTTTCCCAATAGATAATCTAGCACCTTATGAACACAGTTATATTTAAAATACTGCAATTGAATGACAATGGAGACTAAACAGATATAACATTATAAATGTATCCAAAAATTATGACTATATACAAAATAGAATATACAAATATACAAAATAGAATATGAACATTTGTCTAAAACCAGAAAACTGAAAAAATGGTGTTTGAGTATTAGCATGAGGAAGTAGGTTAAACTTAAATCTTGAGGGATTTTATTTAGAATATAAAACATTTAAAGATAATGAAACAAGAGAAAGTTATTAATTTGGGTAACTGTGTTTCAGGAGACACTGGCTTGATAAACAGTGTAAGTAAAATATAAAATACAAAAAAGTATAATAGTAAATGCTATAAAAAGCAAGATAAAATTAAGAAAATATCTATAGAGGTGACTCATCAAATGATCTAATTGTCAACAATCTAGTTGGGCATAGCATAAAGCAGGTCATAAGTATTCAAGAGCTTATTCTAGGGAGATCATTATGACATATAATAATCAGTAGGCTCCCTGGTAAGAAAGTCAGAACTTTAGCAGGATTTACTGTTGCTTACAGTGGCCTGCCACATGTAGAAAGAGAAGCATGGTAGTGGTTTTAATGTTAACTTGTCACAAATTAAAATCACTTGAGTAGGAAGCCTCGCATGCAGAACTGTCCTGACTGCCTTGATTGATGTGTGAAGACTCACTGGGAGTGTGCCGGACACCTTCTGGTAGCAGCCCCGATTAAAAGACATGGCAGAGGGAAGGGTATTCCCCTTTGGCTTGCTTGGCCTTCTCTCTTGTCTGCTCAGCTTCTACCTTTGCTGCCTTGGTTCCCTTGATGATGAACTCCAATCTGTGAGAAGTACTAAGTCCTATCTCCATAAGTTGCTTCTGCTATGGTGCTTAGCACGGCACCAGAGAAGTAAACTAGGAAAAGAAGGCAGGACTAAGTGGCCACCCATTCAAGACAATTAGTACTTTGGGCAGAATGATCCTCTTAATCGTTGGGAGTTTATAATACTGTCAATTCTGAGATGATGGGAGCCATGTTACAACTCTGAAATGTACGGGTAACAACTGATAGCACTCTATGGGAATGTTTGTCCTGCAGGCACATTTCTGGTTAAGAGACTCAGTGAACTGTGTGTCTTCCCTTAAAGAAATTCAGTTATCGTTACTTCCATTTTTTTGCCTCCATTTTTATATTCACTTTAAGACTCCTTATCTATAAATACATTTTTTCTTTTGGATTCTTCTTTGAACATTGGTAACATCTTTCTATTACCTCATTAATGAGCTAAAGATAAGATATTTTTTCTTTTGCAGGGTTGGGGATCAAATGCAAGGCTTTCTATACGTTGGACAAGTGCATTATCTTTGACCTACATTCTTAGCTCCAAAGAAAATTTTTGCTATGAGGTCGCCTTTTTTAAAATCTGTGTCAAAGTCACAATTAGAGTGATTTCTTTTGAAATGTGTCCTTTAACATCACTTAGGAAACAAAATTCACTCCATACCCAATTAGTTGGGATAAGTGACCAGAACATCTATTTCAATGGCATGCTAAATCTTCCCAGACATATTAAACATATTCTTTGCTTGGTGAGCATGGTACGGATGGTTCTCCTCTAATTAGTTCTCACTTATCAATCATTTCAGTCTGATTGTCTTCTCTGAGGGAGGCAGGGAAGTAGGGCTTGTGCCTGTGTTTGTTCCGAGGATTTGGTCTGCATGGCTGCTGCTTTTCCATTCTTACATGGTGAAGCACAGAACTGTCTGTTTACTCTGCCTGTGAAATCCTATTTTATGTAGAGTTATAAAGGTCCTCTTCCTTCTTGGATAATGGGAAGAAAGTATGGTACAGCTTCAGTCAAGCAAGCAATCACCAGGCAACTTCTGAGTTCTCGGAAAGATGCTACTGTGTGTTAACAATGCTACAGTGTGTTGCACCCTTGCCTCAGTGACTTGGCAGTTCAAGTGCGAAGAGGAATTAGAAGGGCAAGCTAATACAAATCAATAAAATACGAAATTGGTGAATACTAAGAATACAGTAGAGGTTCAGAACAAGGAATTATCAGCATGGATTGGCATAGCCAGAAGAGGCTTTCCTGAAAAAAGTGGTCTGGGTCTATTTGCACTCTGATACTTGTATGTAGAAAACTAATCCGTAATGTGATGATGTTAAAAAGTGAACTTTGGAAGACTGTTAGGCCATGAGGGCCTCAAGCAATCATGGATTGTATTAGTGCTCTTGTAAAGGAGGCTCCCATAGAGCTGCCTTTCCTGCTGTGCCATGAAAAGACATAGAAAGAAGGTGCCATACACAAGCCAGGAAGTGGACCTCATTAAACCTAACACTACCTTAAATGTGGACTTCACAGCGACCAGAAATGTGAGAAATAAAGACATTTCTAACTCCAGTTTGACCTCATCAGCCACATGGCTCATAGTATGTATTAATTACTTTTTTATTGCTGTGATAAAACACAGCATGACCAAAAGCAACTTATAGAAAAAGGACTTTATTTTGGTTTACAGTTCCAGAGGGATAAGGATCCTTAAAGGCGTGAAGAAAAGGCAGATAGTGGTAGACACGGGGGTGAAAGCAGGGAGTTGAGAGCTCACATCCTCAACCGCAAACACAAACCAGAGGTTGAACTAGAAATGGGCCAAGGTTTTAAACTCTCAAAGTCTGCCCCAGTGACATAACTGTCTGCCTATAACTTCTCCAAACAGCACCACAAACAGGGGAGCAAGTGTTCAGATGCCCCAGGCATTAGGGAACTCTTCTCATTCAAACTACCACATGCTTTTTTTTTTTTTTTTTAAATAGTAGCCTGAACATACTAAGACAAAGATGAATGAAAATGAGATGTCTGTGTCAGAGCTGGTGACTTGTAAAAAATAGGGACTTTTAGCCTAGGATACACATCTGTGCTTCAGGAAATTTCCAGAACTGTTTCCAAAAATTTAGATGTATTTGTACTTGTGCACTTTTTTTCTCATGAGAGAGTCCATAGCTTTTGCCAGCTGCTTAAAGGTGTGTGTGACTATCCAAAAGTAAAGAGGTAACACTTTAATCTTTGAGCTCAGTAACAGGGACCCTCAGGAAGTGTCAAACCATTGCAGCCAATTTCATCTCAACACTTAAGCAGTGATATACCAGATAATTTGTAATGTGCCTAAAGTAACAGAGATGAAACATTTATATATTTGAATTCACCCAGGAATCTTACATTTGGGCATAAGATAGTTTCTGCTTTTATATTGCAAAAGTATAAATTTCTAGAAAAATAACCACTGTATAAATTAAAACATATACATTTTATCCTCTTAAGCTTCAATACTTTTGTATGATATTGAAGAAGGGTTTTATTATGTTATCCAGCCTGCTTTCAAACTCCTGGGCTCATGATCCTTCTGCTTCAGTATCCTGAGGAGAGCTGCAGATGAATGTTTTGACTATATAGTTCATGCCAAGTAGGCATATTCATATTCTCTGTCTGTCTGTCTGTCTGTCTCCATCTCCAGTCATCCTCTTTTTAAACAAAGAGAACCTAAACGTAAATAATCCTGATCATCTGTTACATGCATTTCTTCTCTAGACGCCATCTCTTCTGCCTTAAAGTTAACAAAAGTGTTTTTACTTTTTTCTTTGAAATTTGTATACGTTAAGAGACCTACTCCATAATTCCATAAATTTTTTAAAAGTACTGTTTCTTTGATTATGTGAATATATGTGGATTTGTGTATGTGAGTGCAGGGGCCCTTAAAGGCCTGAAAAGGTTTTTTTTTTTCCCTCAGCACCAGAGTTTCAGGCTGTTGTGAGCTGACTGCCATGGATACTGGGAATAGAACTCATGTCTCTACAGTGGCAATGTGAGTTCTTAACCACTGGGCCATCTCTCCAGTCCCAAGCCCTGAAGTCTTAACTGCAGATTTTTATTTTAAAAAAATGGCATGGAAAGATTTTTATTAAAAATTTCAATGTAAAAATAGAATCAATTACTAGGAATTCTAGTATTCAGCTATCTTCCCTTTATTTAATTTGTGAATATACCAGCTGTGTTTTTCTGTGTAAAGGCACACAATTTGAGCACATTAAAGAATATTTTTGAGAGATGTGTACTGGGTGTCACTGGAAGGCTGCATCATATTTTCAAGATGATAGATTCTAGCAAATACTTGTCTTTTCCATGTTAGGATTTGGGAAATACCATGTTCTTTATTAGTTATAAGAAAAAGCATCACTGGAAATGGGAGGGGCAGGGGTGATGATATAGATGCAGTATGAAGTATGTGTAAACATCTTAAAAATTATTAAATTAAAGCAAAAAACCGTAAAACCACCATGGAATGAAATTCTGTATAACACACATATATGGGTTTTCTAGGGCTGACCTAATGCTAGCAAAGCATCATAAACTAAGTGGAGTAAAACAGCAGAAATTCCTTGTCTTGTAGCTCTGGTGCTAGCTAGAATTCTGAGACAATGCTATCAAGAGTGGCTTTTGCTAAAGACTATGAATGAGGTTCCGTTCTGTGCTTTGTTATTGGCTTCTGGTAGAATTTTGTCAACCCTTATTGCTCCTTATAAACACATCACATATTCACCTAGTATTTTGCTTGTGTGCAAGTCTGTGCCAAACTTTCCCCATTTCATAAGGATACCAGTGTTATTAGATTAAAGGCCTGCATAAATTTGACCTGATCTCCATTAATTACATTACTGGTGACCTTATTTATAAATAACTTCTCATTTTGAAGTAGGGTTAGGACTTCAATATATGAATTTTTGCAGTTCATGAATCATGCAATAACAATTCCAGTTGATATGAGTTAGTTAAAGCATTCCCACTGTTTTACTCCACTTAGTTTATGATGCTTTGCTAACATTCGGTCAGCCCTAGAAAACCCATATATGTGTGTTATACAGAATTTCATTCCATGGTGGTTTTCTGGTGTTTTGCTTTAATTTAATAATTTTTAAGACCTTCCAATGGCTGGAAGATATTTTATGTTTTGTTTTGATTTGCTTTATTTTTTGAGACAGTGTCTCAAAAACTCACTGATGGTGAAGTTGGCTTTGTACTAGCAGCCCTCTCATCCTCTTGAGTCCTGAGATTAGAGGCATATGCACCATTTTCAGACAGAAAACTTTTAAACAAAACATTTCATAACAAGAGCCGGTAAGATACAAAATCTAACAATCTAGTGAGCTCATGACTCAGCAAGAGCCCTGTGAGAGAGGTGATACCTGATGATTGCTATGTGAATGTGCTTTATAGAATGTCACTACAACACTTTGTTTGTTTGTTTGTTTTGTTTTACGAGACATGGTTTCTTTGTGTATCCCTGACTATCCTGGAACTCACTCTGTAGACCAGATTGGCCTCGAACTTATAGAGATCAGCCTGCCTTTGCCTCCCAAGTGCTGGGATTTAAGGCATGTACCACCATGCCCAGCCATTACAGATAGTTTCAAGCTGCCATGTGGGTGTTGGGATTTGAACACGGGTCCTGTGGAAGAACAGCCAGTGTTCTTAACCACTGAGCAATCTCTCTAGTCCCTCAACACTCTTTCTTTGACAACTATAATGAGAGCACATTTCTCTAAAGCTGTTGGTATGGTGGTAAAGCATAGTGGATTGCCCCAACAACTCAGCATTTTCTGTGCCATATAAAGTATGCCCATGAGAATAACTTGCCAGCATTACATAGGTGGCTGTGGATAAGGCAGACTGAGAATGTGTCTTAATCCATGTTGTACATATATACCATAATGTCTGAAGCTGGGTACTTTATAAGTAAAGAGGCTTATTTGGCTCATGATTTTGGTGGTTAGAAGGTCCAAAGAACATAGCGCATGAACATCCCACCCCACAGCCTGTCTCATGCCAAAACATGAAAGAGTAGAAAAACAACTTTCTGTATACAGGAAGGACTATGGCATGGGGTAGCCTTGATTTATAAAACTGTTCCCAAGAGAACTAACTCCTAGAGACCTTCTGAGGGTGGTGTCCCTGTAAGCTAATATTGCACTGGTCCCACCTTTTTAAGATTCCATAACACCAACACTGCATTGGGGACTAAGTATCTAGTGCATAACCCTGGGAAGACAGATTAAAATCATTTCCAAACAATTTCAGGATATTAAAATCAAGGTTTGCTTTATGTGGATTGATCAGCAGTATGATTTGTATATAGCTTTTCCATTGTATTCTCTTCCTCTCCCATTCTCTTTCCTAAGTCAAGAGAATTAGAGACTTCCACTTTCTGTTCCTGACACACAGCTGCATTTGTAACCAGCTACAGAAAGCGAGGCCACTTGGTCTGTACAATAGTCTGATTTTTCTAAGTTGTAATTAAACAGTCATTCATGCAGAACTATAGCCACAGCATAACTCCAAAACAATGCACATAGTCCAGTTTATTAAGTAAATATCACTTTAAAAATTAAAAAAGTTTATTCTATGACAATTTCATACATATATACAGTGTATCTTGGTCATATCTACCTTGAACTTATTCTTACTACTCTCACAAGTTCCCCTGAAATGTGCCCATTCCACTATCATGTCCACCTCCTCTTCTTTATTTTGTATAAGCCAGTGAGTCCCACGAGTGCTGCCTGCATGAACACAGACAATTTACCTGCACCATGCCCAGAGATAAATGACACAGCCTTCTTAGCAGCCATCAATAGCCAAGAGCTCCTCCGCTAGCTATGGAGCCTTTTGAGTTACTCCTCCACCCAGGCTGGAGTGGATTGGCTTGACCTTGTGCTGCTCTTATTCAGGTAAACATAGCTGGTGTGAGTTCTTGAGTCTAATGGCCATGCCAGATCTACAAGACACCATTTCACAGCAGTCCTTCATGGAAACCACTCATTTCATTATTTCAGGGACACATTGTATACCTAGCTGAAATTCTCACATGTGAATGGTGGCAACAACTCACATGAAGAAGTGCCCCTGGGTATATTGTCTCACTAGTCTTTTCAAGTGTAAAGAGAAAGTACTTTTACTTTGAGAGAGAAAGTAGAACATTGTAGTGTGAGTTCCCTCAGTTAGTTAATCCCTTTGCAGAGGGATGGTCCATTTACTATGGGGGCATTATGAGGGGACTTTAGAGTTATAGTCTCCTATAATAGTCTCACCTTACTTTAGCATAGAAGAAAATAGCTTGAAATGAGGATTGTGACACCTTACTCTGTTTACGTTGGCATGGAAATTCAGAAAGGTTAGTTTTTTTTTTCTTAGTGAGAAATATTTGAAGATGGCTGTTACCTACCCATCCACACCACCTAGAAAGCTACTGCACTTTCTAGGTGATCCACCTCTTTTACTGAACTGGACACTCACCTTATACTTGATCCCTGCCTTCAATCTTTTCCTTTCCCAATCCCATCCCACATGCTGCAGACTTGGGTACTCAGATAATCCATCTGGGTAGCCATATTAAAAAACACAGCAAGAACAAGCTGGGCTGTCTGAGTCTCTTTGCTAAGCATTTCTGTTTTAAATGAAGCCAATTGCTCTTAAATATGGTTCTTGAACTTTAAACTTGAATCACATGGACTTGCACTTATAATCTGATTTCTTAACACACAAACTTTTTACTGCAAAACTGACATAGCTATGAGAGCTTAGCTTCTCTAATGTAGGTTTGAATGTCTTTGATACTGTACATATGGAGCTGATGACCATTTTAATTTTCTCAAGATGGATAATAGTATATCATCATGAAAATGACTAGATTAGTAACAAGATTATGAATAATATTAAGGATAAATGAGAGTAAAGGTGTATATGAAAGCCTTAGCTCAATTCCTAAATCACTGTCAGCAATTAAAACCAGTTATCATTAATCTAGTGAGAAGTCCTGGATATCTTTCCTAAATAGGAGCTATACTGAGTAGGTTACAAAAGTTCTTTGTGCCAATGTTTAATCACCTGAGAAATACATTTAACGCTTGCTTTAAAAAGTAATCTCAAGATTTATTTTCTGTGTATGGGTGTTTTGGCTTCCTCTGTCTGTGCACCATGCTCATGCAGTACCTGGGGAGGCCAGAAGAGAATTGGGATTCTTTGGAACTTTACAGGTAGTTCTGAAATGCCATATGGGTGCTGGCAGCCAAACCTGGGTCCTCTGCAAAAGCAACAAATGCTCTTAACCACTGAGCCATCTCTCCAGCCCCTTTAAACATCTCTTTAAACAGTTTTGTATGGTATTACTCAATGTTTAAAGAAGCAATAGATAGAAATAGCTTCTTGTTTCAGGTCATAGGCTGACTCAGTGGTAAATAGGGATCTCAGCACAGGTTTCCCATGTTAGATCCTGATTCTTTCATACATATATCACAATACTTCTTCACTGATGTAGTTAAACCAGTGACCTATATAGTTCTTTCTATCACTAAAATGTTCCAGTCAAATGAAATACCCAGCCTGAAAATACAGATCTAAAGTAGTCGGCATAACAACAGTAGCAGAGGAGCCTGGGGACAGAGACATGGCTAAAAGCAATGTTGAAGGCTGTCAGCAACTTGTTAGACCATTGAGACACAACTCTTATGGTCGTGGTTGCTATTGTAGATGGGATTAAACCCTATGCCCCAATTGCCTTTGTGAATCTGTCCCACATACCACTCCTACCACACCATGGGTAAGATTTGCAATGAATAAGTGTCAAAGCCTACATTTTCCCCACCACACTATCAGGAAAAACCATCTGTTTAAAGTAAGAGGGTTTGGCACTCACCTCAAATAGTGAGAGCAAGAGAGAATTCAAATCCTCATTTGAACAATGTTTTGGAGAGATATTCTTCATTCTTCTACAGAATTATTCTTCAGGAACAGGTACAATGCACCTGGGAATAAAGTAAGGGTGCAGACTACCTAGTTGGAATGTCTGCTTGAAATTTGGAGGCTAAAGGTGGTTACGTGCCAAATTGAAAACTCGACATAAAATCCTTTTGCATCCAACTTTGTTTTCCAGGATTCTTGGAAAGTGTGGGCAAGAGCTGTGGGGATCCTGTTGAAAACTAGACTGCCTAAACTGCCAGCAGGTCAGGTGAGTGTCCTGACAGTCATGTTTCAAGGGTATATGCACAGAGTCAGCAGAAACAGACCTGCCCTATCAGATCCTCCAAATCAATTTAAGTGGGGAATGAGGAATTTAAGGTAAAAGGCTATAGGAAACTGCTTTCTTTCTTAGAGGGATATGATTTTTCATCTCTAAGCTGGCAGATAGTTTTCCTAGAGACTCCCTCATGGTAGTTGAATGTAGCCTCCATGCATCAGATGCTGGCTGTCATTTTACTTTCCACAGAATGGGTGATGAATCATATACCCTACAGTCATACCTTGATGTCTTCTGGATTGTATGAACAGAGCATTACTAGAGAATAGACTGTGGACATGGAGTGTCATCATTGTTTATTGGGTGTTTACAGTTTTTTCCCCTCAAACTGGGGTACTTGGAGAGTGAAAGGGGAAATTATAAATAGGACTCTTTCAGGTTGCTATAATTTGGATGTAGAATGTTCCCCCAAAGGTCCATGTGTTAAGATCTTGTTCACAAGCTTGGTGCTTTTGAGATCTTGAAGGGGATAGTGCTAACTAAATGTCCCTCCTTCCTCATTGTTTACAGCAGTTTGTCCACCACACACTCTCCACTGTGATGCACTTCCCTCAAAGCATTGGGGTCAACTGACCACAAACAAACTTCCAAAGCCATTAGCCTAAATAAACCTTCCCTGTGAGTATGGTGATTATCTCAGTTATTTATTACAGTGATGGAAAGCTAACAAACTTGTGTCATTATTCTATCTGAAATTTAATTTAATATTCTTCTTGACAGGGTATGATAGAGGCTTATTAATTAATGTTAATGCATAGGAGTTATGAATGGTTAGTTAATATTTGAAGTACCTTCCTGGGAGTGTGTATTTCTAAAACAGTTAGCATTTGGATGACTAATGAGATGTTCACTCCCCTAAGGCAATACTGACTTCAGTTGTCTTTGTCATTTACCGTCAGGAATATGAGAAAATTTCAAGTGTTGTTCAAGAGGTATAGGCAGGCCAGAAATACTCAGGGGTTGCCTCTCATGTAGGAACTGTGCATAAATATATAGGAAGCTTGAGAGTTTACACTAGTTGGAATGCCTTGTTATGTTTATGATGCCAAGGAAGCTGAATGGATGCTTCCAGCTTCCTAGAGGAAGGCTTTATTTTCTGCCTCTGAACAGAAAGCTAATGAGATATTGTTGCATCTGTTTAAAGATAATTCTTTAACCATTAGAATTAGGATATATATATATATAAAGTTATAACACTGGTCTCCTGGTTTCTGTGACATGGTAGTGAAGTTGAGGGGAAGGGGCCATGTAGTGTTTATGTACTCTTAAATACAGAGGAATGTGGATATCTTGCCAACATATCTGAGTTGACTGAGGCCAATGAATGACACATCATTTTTAGCCTCCTTCACATTATGGAGAAGAAGGGATGCTTGGCATTAAACTTTCAAGATTTGGACGTATGTATGAGGCTAGAGATTGGTGTCCATTTGGAATTTGAGGATTTCTGGCATAGAAAAGTCACTGGGGTAACAACTTTTTTTTTTATGTATGAAGAAATTGTGTGATGGGGTGGTGTTAAGCATTCTAAATGTTAGCTGGTCCTGCTTGCTGTCTGTTACTTACATTGTCTCTGATTGGTTAAATAAATGCTGAGGCCTGGAGATTGGGCGAAGATGGAGGTAGGCAGGACTAAAGTGCACAGACCTCAGAGACAGAGATCATCTTGGGAGAGACGCCAGGAGCAGGAGGAAGGAGGAAGATATGCCATGGGGTAGATTAAAGAAGATCATTCCACATGGCCTGGGACATGGGCATAGCATGGAAAATAGTAGTCCAAAGGGATGTATGTACATATGGAGTCATATTTGGGTAATAGAATTATGAGCTAGCTTAGATGGGCTAGGATTGCACAATTCAGGCCAAGGCTTGTTAAAATCCATCCAGTGTCTGTGTGTATTCATTTATAAAGGCGGATTAAGGATTAACACTGCCAACCAACTAATGATAACATAAATACTGGTTAAATCATTTAATTAGCCTTTTTTTTTCTACATATGGCACCTAATGACAGCAATTAGAATCCATGCTTACAGGCTGAGAAGGCCAGGTAAAAAGTAGTTTCCTAGCCGGGTGTTGGTGGCGCACACTTTTAATCCCAGCACTTGGGAGGCAGAGGCAGGCGGATCTCTGTGAGTTCGAGGCCAGCCTGGTCTACAAAGTGAGTCTAGGATAGCCAGGCTGTTACACAGAGAAACCCTGTCTCGAAAAACCAAAAAAAAAAAAAAAAAAAGTAGTTTCCTAGCCAAAGACCAGAGAGCCAAACCCTAATACATTGCTAGGCAGGCATGATGGTACATGCCTTTAATCCCAACACTTGGGAAACAAAGACAGGTGGATCCCTGACCTTCACCAAGGTCAGCCTGGTCTACAAAATAAATCCAAGACAAGGATATACAGCAAAATCCTGTCTCAAAATAAGAGAGAGAGAGGGAGAGAGAGAGGTTACTTGTGAGAAATTATATATTTTCAGAGCAAAGGGACCAAACTCCAAAGAAAACAAGATAAGCCCAGATGGTCCATCCTCAAAAACTGTTCCAGCCAGGACTTCAACAAAGCCCTTAACTTTCCCATCCAAAGTTCAACTTCAGACTACAAACTGCTCAGGACATTCAAATTGCTGAGCACATAGAGACTGGACAATAAATGTTACAATTAACTTGCTTAACCATTTTTTTTTTTATTTTGGGCCCCAAACAGGTTTTCTATGATCCAATTCAGCAGGAAGCAATTTTAAGAGATCAACATCCCATTTCCAAAAGGTGGGGTGGGTGATTTTTTTTGGTTGTTTTTTGATGTGTTATAAATGTTGTTTAGGGGTAATGGTTACAAATTGTTGTATGGTTTTGTTAAGCAAGGTATAGAAAGCTAGACTTGGATATCTCTCTTTCTTTTTTCTATCCTTCTTTCTCTCTTATATAGAGGAGAAAGACTTAAAATGATAGGGAATAAATATATATATATGATAAAATATAAGGATAGATTATTGAATCTTCTCTGAAACTTAAAACTGTTTTTATTCTTAAAATAAGGTTATCTTTTGATACATTGGTATAGAATTATATATATTGATAAAAATAAGATTAATTTTGATTCATTAGTGTAGAGTTTTATATTTTGACACATAATATGTATATTTCTACTCTTATATAAGGTATTGTGCCTGTACAACTCATTTAAAAGTACAGGTTCCCCCAAAATAAATAAAAATACAAACTATAAAAAAAACAAAACAAACTGACCTTTCAAAAGGCAGGTTGGCTACTTGATGGAGTTCACTCACCAGACTAAGACATGCATCCTATGTGTTATTTTTGATATTATGGTCTTTTGTGCTATCACTTTATTTAATAATACTTATCTTACATTCATTACTAGACTCTTAGAGACAATATTTAAAAACTCTCAACTAATCATTCCTTTTGTAATCATTTGTGTTTTCATATGCCTAGGAAATATACAAAAGTCTCTAATAAGTTTCCTTTGAAAGGCAAGCTTTCACCTCAATCAATTCCTGCTGCCCAGTCTATAAAGTGGTTAATATAGAGAGAAAACATTTCATTTCACTTATGGTTCTAAGGACTGCTGAGGTTCAAGGCATGCAAATGACATAAGGAACTTCCTCCAGTGTCATGACATGACAAGATGGAAAAAGGGCAAACTAGTATATGTGAAAGAGACTAAGAACAAGATACCCCATTGCTCCAGACTGACTTTATAAACCAGCTGCACTTTGGTGGTTGAAATAAATTGGCCTTGTGAATTGGCAAAGTAAGGCCCAATGGACTTTAAGCTTAAAAGTTACTAAATGATGGAACTGCCATAAACCAAGTCTCCCTGCATAGACCTACACTAAGAACATCAATATTCTTTTAAGAAAGTTAAAATAATATTAGTTAAGTGTTTTTAGATAGGTATGAGAGTGTTCTTAGGTATTAGGGTATTCTTGGATTATAGATTTTAGATTATAGGTTTTAGGTTATAGGATTTAGCTATTTTATAGGTGTTTCTTTCTTTCTTTCTTTTTCTTTTTCTTTTTTGGTTTTTTCGAGACAGGGTTTCGCTGTGTAGCTCTGGCTGTCCTGGACTCACTTTGTAGACCAGGCTGGCCTTGAACTCACAGAGATCCGCCTGCCTCTGCCTCCCAAGTGCTGGGATTAAAGGCGTGCGCCACCACAGCCCTTATAGGTGTTTCTTAAGTACTAATAAATATGTGTGTTGGGGAAGGTCTAATAACATTGCTTCTGATAGGCTGATTTCAATGCTAAGATCTGGTTACTGCTCCTTTTGAGGCATTCTCTTGATTGGTTAATAAAAGTCACTGATGACCAATTATTCTGGGCAGAAAGTGTATAGGAAGGCGGGACTTCCTGAGATTACCTTTGTACTTTATACAGAGGATTAGCTCATTCCACCAGGAGACATGGAAGCAGATAGACGTGTTTGAGAATGCTGGAAGGTAATTACAGACACATGGTGGATTAGGTGATCCGGGTTAATTTAGAGTAGATAATTGAGAGTCTGCCTAGCTAAGAGTGAAGGGTTGAAACATTAAAAGGTCTTGGAGCATTTAATTATTGGGGAAAGAACCATGGTAGTTTATAGGCTGTCAGTCCAAGCAATCCAGGGCCATCAGGCTCCTGCCAAGCTGCCAGCAGTTCTACCAGCCTAATATAACAACTTATATTAGTTAACAGAGTTTAGGTTACAGGTGGTGTAGGCCACCCTTGGTCCTGGGGCTCTTTCCCTAGGATAAATCAGGCCGCCAGTTAAGGCAGGCCAGGCCTGTCGGGTGATATCCTGCCAGGCTGCCTGCTGTTCTGCCATGCTGCTGGCTGCTCTGCTGGCCTAATATTACGGTTTATACTTATTAATAAATACAATTGATAATTAAATTTCAGCTACATATATGTTTATAAATAAAAATATTCTGTTACAAAAAAAAAGTACAGGTTTACTTCCAATCCTTTTATGGGTTGCTATTGCAATCTGTTTAGAAGTCTTGGTTAATACAGGTTGATTGCTGGCCAATCAAGCTCCTGGTCATGTCAAATACTAGGTTAAACAGGTAATAAATGGTTAAAAATATACAGTTTGTTTGTTAAAAGATTTATAAATAAAATATTAGATGTTTTCAAAACCCTCAGAGGCATACAAAAATGACATTTAAAGATGTTTTTATTATTTTAAGAATTGTTTGACAAATGTCAGCTCCTGACAGCTCCCATTTGACTTGGAAGAAAACAATGAGCATCAAAAAGAAATCTCCCATCAGGAGATAATTCCTATTGGGGAAAAAAAAACCCTGCTCTCTCAACAGACTATATACAGTACAAAGATGGGCCAGAACTTAAATGTAAGTAAGTAGATATCCTGATTCTGCAGAGACAGAATGGGAAGATCCTTATCTTCTGCTGCATAATTTTGTCTGTGAGATATGCTAGGCTAAAGATAATGCTCAAATGGTATGGAGAGATATTGGGGGACTGTCTAGGCAGCAAACTGTCATTTTTTTGGAAGTTGCTTTTCTGTGCTTCCTACTCACTTAAATAATAACTTTATGCCTTCTTATGTCTTTGATGGGTTGAAGGCATAATAGCTATAAAATTTCAATTAAACTTGAGTTATTTAGGATTTAAAAGGAAATATAAGATATAAGAGAAAATATTTAGGTTCAGAACTTTAGACACACCAAGATAGGTAGATGATGTTTTTCTTCTTCAGGATTGCCTGATACAAATAGACTAAACATTATGTGTGTACCTTGTATATATGGTTTTCTTGATTGTTTCATATTTGTTCTTATTGTTTTTACTATATGATTTAAAAAATTTAGCCTTTTTATTAGACAAAAGGAAAGAATTGATATGGTGGTGTTAAGCCTTCTAAATGTTAGCTCATTCCACCAGGAGACATGGAAGCAGATAGACGTGTTTGAGAATGCTGGAAGATAATTACAGGCACATGGTGGTTTGGGATTAGGTGATTTGGGCTAACTTAGAGTAGCTAATTGAGAGTCTGCCCAGCTAAGGGCTAAGTGTTAAAACATTAAAAGGTCTTGGTGTATTTAATTATTGGGGAAAGACTGCGGCAGCCTATAGGCCCTCAGTCCAAGCAGTCCCAGGCCATCAGAGTTCCAGACTTCCAGACTCTCCAACTCCCCTAAAACCCAAGGGAAGCTCCTGCCAAGCTGCTGGTAATTCTTCTGGCCTAATATAACAACTTATATTAATTAACAGAGTTTAGGTTGCAGGTGGTGTAGGCCACCCTTGGTCTGGGGCTCTTTCCCCAGGATAAATCAGGCAACCGGTTAAGGCACTCGGGTCAGGCTGCCCGCTCCTCTGCCAAGCCGCCAGCTACTCCGCCGGCCTAATCTTACAGTTTATACTTACTAATAACTACAATAATTAATTAATTTGCAGTTTCACACTATGTTGCAAGAGGGCCCAGGAGAGCCTCTTTGTTCACTGATACAATTCCAAATAAACTGGATAGTTTGAAGGACATGTCTTTATTTTTTCAGATCTGGAGGCTAGAAGTTAGGGTGTCAGCATAGTTGGAGTTTAGTGAAGGCCCTCTTCTTGTAGACAGTTAATGACTTCTGGCTGAGTTCCCAAGGAGAGGAATGGAAAGGAAAGGAAAGTGCTCTCTAGGTCTCATTTATAAGGACACATGTCCCATATGAAAGCTCTCCTTTCTGGTCTAATCACTTTCCAAACACCATTTATGTTGGGGATTAGAACTGCAACAAATGAACCTTGTGGAGATATAGATGTTCAGCCTGTACCTGGGAGAACAGCAACTGATGACCTATAACACCTTAGAATGCTTTAACAGTTTCCAGTGTTGATGTCAATAATTAAATAGTCTCTCCTCTAACCCAGTAGCCATTTGTATTGCTTCCCAGATTCTCGCTGCCTTTATTATATTGTTTGAAATAGAAGTATATCTCTAATTTCAGCAACTTTAATGTTTGATTAAAATTGCTACTAAAACGGGTGAAACAGTATTTTAAAGTAGCACACCTTACTGAGAACAAAGATTGAATTATGACATTGTGATTTGATTTAGGAACCTATCTCAAGACTGTGGACATCAGAATCCTCCAGCTATGCTTAACAAGATCCAGGCTACATCACTAGTTTACAAAGGACAAGAAACTGTGGTATAAATACAGAAAATATAATAAAATCATTAAGAGAAGTAAAGGCTTATCTGGTTTATTCAGATATAATTGTAGTTACTGGAGCCAGGAAAGTCTTCAGCTTTTTAGTCAGAACACAAAATTCCTCTCTTTAGGGACTGCTATGGAACTCAGATGAATGTCCAAAAAATTTCTAAAAGCCCTGTCTACCCTATTGTCTACTTCACTGTCCAGCCTCATCTCAAGTATTTGTGTGGCTAGTCTGCATTCTCAGGTCTTCCTCCTTTGACTCTTATCTGAAGTGTTTGAAGAAATTATTCCCTGTAATTGAGACCTCCAGATTTCTTTCTAACACATGCTTTCTGCTCATATCACCATTTGAATGTTCTTCTCCAGGGAAGTCATTCCACTTTTCCAGAATTTAATGTTAGGGACCTCATTCTGTGTTTCATTGAGCCTCATTCTGGCTCATTTGAAATTATTTTATATAATGTATGCAACTGCTTGTTTAAATTGGCTTAGACCAGAGTCTTAGTTAGGGTTTCTATTGCTGTGAAGAGACACCATGACCGTGGCAACTCTTTTTTTTTTTTTTCTAGACAGGGTTTCTCTGTATATCCTTGGCTGTCCTGGAACTCACTTTGTAGACCAGGCTGGCCTTGAACTCACAGAGACCCACCTGCCTCTGTGTCCCAAGTGCTGGGATTAAAGGTGTGTGCCACCATGCCCGGCACGACCATGGCAACTCTTATAAAGGAAAATATTTAATTGGTACTGGCTTACAGTTTCAGAGGTTTAGTCCATTGTTGTCAAGGCAAGAAGCATAGTGGCATGCAGGCAGACATGGTTCTGGAGAAGGAGTTGAGAGTTTTATATCTTGTTCTGAAGGCAGAAGAAGCAACTAGAGTCACACTGGACATAGCTTGAAAATATTAGACCTCAAAGCCTGGCCTCCACAGTGCCACACTACCTTGAACGAGGCTACACCTACTATATAGCAAGGCACACCTTTTAATAGTGCTAATCCCTCTGGGCCAATCATCCAAATACATGACTCTATGGGAGCCATTTCTATTCAAACTACTAAACCTTCATTTTACTAAACCTATAAAATACTAGAGGTTAATTAATGTAGACCTAATTCTGTCTTTATATATGGCAGATGTTGAGGATAAAAGTTGCACAGATACAGATTGGGTCAGCAAATTAGCATCTATTTAAGGCCCACTGTTGTTTTATAAAACTAAAGTAGCCCAGTCATTTGATTTTTACCAATGAAGACTTAGGAGCCAGATGCTGGGGTGAAAGTCTGATAGCTCAGAGAGGTAGAGAAAGCACCCAGGTGATGTTTCTATTCAGCTGAAAACCCTAAAGGAAAAAGCCCAGAGCTGAGAAAGCCCAGAAAAACCTAGAGGAAGAAGCCTTGAAGGAGAAAACCTTCTAAAGGAGAAAACTTATGAAGGAGAAAACCTAAAGGAAGAACTCCCAACTTCTTCTTCATGATGTCTTAAATAATCCTCAGCTCAATGTCCCTCTTTTCTGTTTAATCACTGTCAGCTAGTTACTTGCTCTTTTGACCTAGGGTTAACTTTATTTAATCCGGTGTACAGAAAGCTCTTGTATTAAAGGTGTGTGCTAGGGCAGATCCATACCACAAGTACCTGTTTACAGTAAATAGAATGCTCTGGGATTAAAGGCCGAGCCATCCCACAATAGAAACAGATTTTTCAATTCATGGTCTCGGGGTTCACAGTGTGATCAAATATTCTTCAACACTCCACATATGCATTACATACATGTCAGAACTTGAGAATTATTTAATTTTATATTATATTATAAATTTATGTTTATATTATAAATTTAATATGGCTTTATCTTCATTGGTTACTTCACATTTAAAGAAAATTGGGAATTTTTGTATCAAAGAAAAATTATCTTCTTGCCCTTAAGCATTCCCAGCAACTGTGGGATCTCATCAATAGGAGGCAGATTCACATTAAAAACACTCTGGTTTAGCATTTATGCTATTTTCATAATTTATTTCTTACAATATAACAGTAATTCTCTGGATATTCTCAGAAGAGTAGCTGTCCTTTGTTATTTCATGATATTCATTTAAGTATAATAAATATGAAGAGTCTGATTTTTAAATTTTGAGTATAATCAAAGTTGGCAGAAGCTAATTAAGTAGGACAAAGGCAGAAAGGTTCTTAATTACCCCTTAAGAAATTGTCACTTATCTTGTTACTTGCACTCTTAAGGAAAAAAAGAGCCAGAAGAAACAGCATATCACATGTGTGTAGAAGAAGACCATACCTCAGACCATCTGGGCACAAAGGCAATTGTAACACACAGGAGAATATTAAGACAGAGAGACTATGACCTTGAGCTGCAGAATACTTGTCTAACTAAATAGAGGCTCCTGATTTTTCAGTTCTGTTATCTTCTATTGGTAGAAGCAAATTACAAACCCTGCTGAGGTTCAAAATATGAGACACACATTCAATCACTGATAGGTGAGAGGAAAATTATGAAACAGCATGTAAAAATGAAAATTATTGCACCAATTTTGCAAAATACAACCTGCCAATATCTTTTAAGAAATATGTTTATTTCCCCTAATAGGTTTATTCATACGAAGTTTTCATGAAGGGATCTTTGTGTCTTTTCAATATTAATAGGACTTGATGCAATAAAGTCCTTCTTACATTATTGATAATTTATGTCTTCTTTTGCTTAATCAGGATAGCTATTTTTAAAAACTTACTGATTTTTTAAAAAATATGCTTATGAACTAACTGATTCTCTCTAAATTTTTAATTTTATTAATTTCTACATTTATCATTGGAAGTTTTTAACTCCTTGCTCTGAATTAAGTATATTCCACTTCTTTATTATTCTTTTTGCTCTTATGTAGCTTGTTGGGATAGAATATCCCAAGTTTAAATAATTGATTTAGATTATTCTTTTAAGATGTAGGTATTTAAATCACAAACATTCTAAACACTGTCATAAACACATCTGATATATATTTTAAAGATTTGTATATGCATTTCTTATATATAAGAATTTTATATATAAGACTTTTTGTCTGCATGTATGCCTGTGTACCAGAAGAGGTCATTAGATGCCAATATAAATGGATGTAATTCACCATGCAGTTGCTGGGAATTAAACTCTGGATTTCCAGAAAACCAGCCAATTCTCTTAATCACTGAGCCATTTCTCAATATTGACGTATTTTAATATGTTCTACTTTTACTGTTGCTGCATTAATATATTTTTCAGTTTTTTTTATTGAATTCTTTTTCGACTCAATGATTCTTTTCAAGTTTTTGTTTAATTTTCTAAATAATTGGGACTGTTTTTCTTTTTTTAATTTATTTTTTATTTCTTCAAGTTACATCTCAATCAAAATCCCCTCCATACTCCCCCCTCTAGTCCCACCCTGCCACCTTTTTCCCCCTCCAGCCCCCATCCTCTTCCCTTTTTTTTTAAGTTTAAGGTATATCTTTTTTCCCTCCAACAGCTCCCCCTTTAAGTCCAACAAATGGTTCTTTCTCTTATAACAATAAATACAATACAAAACAACAGAAATAAATAGGCCACAATTATGAGAGTTATATGGCTTAGCACACATTTCCAATGTCCAGTCCATATGTATTTGACACCTGACTTTAACATTCTACTATCTAACCATCTCCATGAGTTTAAACTTCAATATCCAATTCAACTTCCATCCTAACTTGCATCACAATTTTAAAAAACATCTTCTTAGATCCAGAACACCCTCTTAACTCCTAAACAACTCAAAATTTAACTATGAGACTTCAGCTATCTAGTCTTCAACCACCTGAGAGACCTGAGTGGGGTAAATATATCTGATTATATAGGAAGTGCAGAGCCCGCAGCTTCCAAAACTAAGAAAAGACATACCAGTGGCTGCCTGGACAGTTCCCATTTTCTCTCCATACATTACAGCATCAATCTTCAGCCGTTTGGCTCTGTTTCTCTGACAGACATTGATTGCAGAGCAGGGATTATGAAGGACTTGCCTACCCTGTCTTGGCAGAGCTAGGCTATCTACTTACCTGCTTCCATGTTTTGTCCTTTTTGGACAGCATTCTGTCTACAGTTGAAGCAAGGGGTTTTTCTTGTGAAGTGACAGGCTTGCCACTAATTCAACCATCTCCCACTAGAGATTCTTCGATGCTCATCTTCTACTTGGAGTAGAAGAAGCTGACATGTCTTGATATCAAAATGTCTTAAGTTAAGAAAACATCTTTGAATGCCATATTCTGCAGATCTCTTGAGGTTTTTGAAGACCCCCTATCTATCTCTTGTATTTAGATAAGCAAATGTTGCCTGTCTCTTAGCAACTTGATTTCTGATTAGCTTAGAAAATAACTGTGATAGACTGTCACACTACATAACAAAATGACAGGCTTGAATGACTATTAGTTTGCATTTCTTAATTATCCTAAACAGTTTATGACAGTTGGTAGCAAAAGACTGAAACTTCACATTTCATTTTTAAGCATTACTTTGTACAATACCTTTAAAAAGCATTATCCTTAATTTTTTATCAATATACAAAGATAAATACCTATGTAGCCCAATATAATCTTAATTTTGTATCAATATACAAGGGTCAATACCATTGTGGCCAAATATAATCTTAATTTTGTATCAGTATGCAAAGACCAATAGCGATGTAGCCCAATACACTCTTAATTTTGCATTAATATACAAAGATCAATACCAACTTAGCCAAATATAATATTAATTTTGTATCAATATACAAAGGTATAAGGGCATATTCAATAATCTGTCATTTTTTCTTGATCTTTCCTATATTATGTCTATGTCCCATTTTTTTCTCAAGTCTCTTCACTCCTACATAGGAGAGAAAGAAGGATACAGAAAAGAAAAAGAGAGAAATCCCTGGGTCTAACCTCCAAAACCTATTCAAAAAGACCATTTAACAGCTTGTAATATCTTCCCCTAACTAACAAGATTTTCTATTATCCATCAAATGACCAAAGGGGGGAAAGACACCATCCCCACCTTCTGGGGATGGGATGACACTCTCTTAAAGTGACTTCCTGCTGATTTGGGACATAGCAAATCTGTTTGGGGCCCAAATAAGAATGGAAAAATGGTTAAAAATGTTAATAGAATCATTTGATGTTCAGTCCTTTTGTGCTCAGCCATTTAAATGTCCTAATTCGTAGACAAAAGCTGAACTTCAGGGCTTTACTGAAGTTCTGGCTGGAACAGTCTGTGGGGCTGAACAATCTTAGCAATTTTGAGTTGTTGTGGTTGTAGACTTTTGAGGAAACAGCTATTGAGGAAGTCTGCAAGGCTGGATTGTCTGGGCTACTTGTCTTCTTTGGTGTCTGATCTGTTTTCTTCTGAGGTCTCTGTTGTGCAGTGGTCCCTGGATTCCTTGGATGGATGCTTTAAATCTCCTGGAAAGATAAGAACAGAGCCTTGCCCTAATCCTAACTCTGGAACACTACAATTTTTTTGAGGTGGTGTCAGGTAATATTTTTCCTGGAGCAAATTTGTTTTTTTGACAGTATAAAAGGTATTATCTTTCGATTTGGATTAAAAAAGAAATTATTTTGATATTTTGGAGCTAAACAAACCTTTAAGTGTATATATTTTGAGATTTCAAAGGACAATTTGTTTGAATTTCAGCATGCCTTTTGTAAGTAGCTTTTAAAGTTAAATCCTTCCATATCCTATGTGCCTGTCTCTGCATTCTAAGTATTGGGATTGAAGACATGTGTTTCCCAACTGATGGGATTAAAGATGTGCTTCACCACCCCTGGATTGAAATTTTCCTCTATTTAGACCTTGTTTTGTGTCAGTCTGAACTTGAGCTGAGATCTGCCAGTTTCTGTCTCTAGTGTGTTGGGATTAAGGGTGTATCCTTGTCAAATGATGGGATTAAGGGTGTGAACCATCACCACCCTGTTCCTTGTAACTCTAGAATTTATAAGACAACTAACTCTATAGTGATCTTCCCATCTCTGCTGGAGTTAAAGACATTGGCTAACACCATGCATTTTATGTGTTTTACGTTAGCTCCAATTTTTTTTTTCAACTCTTGGAGGTTTATAAAACCAGGTTGAACACCTGTAACCTTTAATTTATTTACAGTATTTTAAACCTGTTACCTGCTTTTTAATGCCAAACCATGAAAATATCCTATATATCTACAAAAAAAAAAAACCCTTTTAAGCTGCTATCCAGTATGTGTAATCTATGTGGCCACCTGAAGTCTAACATTCTAATCTGAAATTAAGGCCATTTTTCTTTCATGCCAGTAAGGCAAGTATACCTTTGGTAAATTATAGTTTGAACATTTCATATTGTATTTTTATTATATTTTTAAGCTTATTAACTTTTCTTAAAAATGTATTATTTTGTTTGCTCAAGTTACTTCTAGAACATAGTTTCCTCCCTCCTCCCCTCCTGGCTCCTCCCTTTCTCCCTCCCTCCTTGTTCCTCTACTTGGTACTCTCTCCTCAGATGAGGTGGGCCCTCATATATCATACTCCCTGAGATCTTCTGTCATGTGAGGGCCAAGAGCTTCCACTTGTCCTGGGGCTTGATATGGCACACCATCTAGGGTATGGTGTTCCACTAACCTGCAGCAGATTCCATGACTCACTGGTGGGTAAAATTTTTCCTAGGGTAGATATGCTAGGTTCCTATCTATTTGGGTGTGTGGGTTGTAGGATAGTTATCCTGTGATGTATGGTTAATATCCATTTATAAGAGAGTACATATCATGTTTATCTTTCTGGGACTGCGTCAGCTCACTTAGGATGAGCTTTTCTAGCTCCATCCATTTGTTATCGAATTGCATGATTTCCTCATTTCTGATAGCTGTGTAGTATTCCATTGTGTAAATATACCACAGTTTTTTTTTATCCATTCTTCAGTTGAAGGACATCTGGGTTGTTTCCAGTTTCTGGCTATTACAAATAAAGCTGGTATGAACATTGTTGAGGTATTGTCCTTGTGGTTTCATTTAGAAACTTTTGGATATATGCCCAAGAGGGATATGGCTGGGTCTTGAGGTAGAATTATTCCCAATTTTCTAAGATATCTCCAGATTGATTTCCAAAGTGGTTGCACAAGTTTGCAGTCCCACCAGCAATAGGGGAGTGTTCCTCTTTCTCCACATCCTCGCCAGCATGTGCTATCATTTGAGTTTTTGATCTTAGCCATTCTGACAGGTGTGAGATGGAATCTCAGAGTTGTTTTAAGTTGCATTTCCCTGATGACCAAAGATGTTGAACATTTCCTTAAATGCCTCTCAGCCTTTAGAGATTCCTCTTCTGTGAATTCTCGGTTTAGCTCTGTACCCCATTTATTGATGGGGTTATCTGATTTTTTGGTGTTTGATTTCTTCAGTTCTTTATATATTTTGGATATTAGCCCTCTGTTGGGTGTTGGGTTGGTGAAGATCCTTTCCCAGTCTGTAGGCTGCCGTTTTGTTCTAAGGACAGTGTTCTTTGCCTTACAGAAGCTTTTCAATTTTATAAGGTCCCATTTATTGATTGTTTATTTTAGTGCCTGAGCTATTGGTGTTCTATTTAGGAAGTTGCTACCAGTGCCAATGAGTTCAATGCTTTTCCCCACTTTCTCTTCTATTAATGTTAGTGTGTCTGGATTTATGTTGAGGTCCTTGATCCACTTAGACTTAAGTTTTGTACAGGGTGATAAGTATGGATCAATTTGCATTCTTCTACATGTTGACATCCAGTTAGACCAGCACCATTTATTGAAGAGGCTCTATTTTTTCCTTTGTATGTTTTTGGCTTCTTTGTCAAAAATTAAGTGACTGTAGGTGTGTGGGTTTATTTCTGGGTCTTCAATTCGATTCCATTGGTCAACTGGTCTGTTTCTATACCAGCACCATGCTGTTTTTATTACTATTGCCCTGTAGTACAGCTTGAAATCCGGGATGGTGATACCTCCAGAAGTTCTGTTTTTGTACATGATTGATTTAGCTATTCTGGGTCTTTTGTTATTCCATATGATATTGAGAATTGTTTTTTTTCAGATCTGTAAAAAATTGAGTTGGTATTTGGATAGGAATCGCATTGAATCTGTATATTGCTTTTGGTAAGATGGCCATTTTTATTATGTTGATCTTACCTATCCATGAGCAAAGGAGATCTTTCCATCTTTTGATATCTTCTTCAATTTCTTTCTTCAGGGACTTGAAGTTCTTATCATACAGGTCTTTCACTTGCTTGGTTAGAGTTACCCCCAGGTATTTTATATTATTTGTGGCTATTGTGAGGGGTGTTGATTCCCTTATTTCTTTCTCGTCCCATTTATGTTTTGTGTAAAGAAGGGCTACTGATTTTTTTTTTTAATTTATTTTGTATCCAGCCTCCTTGCTGATGGAGTTTATCAGCTGTAGGAGTTCCCTGGTGAAATTTTTGGGGTCACTTATGTATACTATCATATCATCTGCAAATAGGGATGCTTTGACTTTTCCCTTTCCAGTTTGTATCCCCTTGATCTCTCCTTTAGTTGTCTTATTGCTCTAGCTAAAACTTCAAGTACTGGAAGAGATATGGAGAGAGTGGGTAGCCTTGCCTTGTCCCTGATTTTAGAGGAAATGCTTTAAGTTTCTCTCCATTTAGTTTGATGTTGGCTATTGGCTTGTTGTAAATTGCCTTTATTATGTTTAAGTGTGGTCCTTTTATGCCTGATCTCTCTAAGACTTTTAACATGAAGAGGTGCCGTATTTTGTCAAAAGTTTTTTCAGCATCCAATGAGATGATCATGTGGTTCTTTTCTTTCAACTTGTTTATGTGGTGCATTACATTGATGGATTTTCTAATGTTTAACCACCCCTGCATCTCTGGGATGAAGCCTACTTGATCATGGTGTATGATACTTTTGATGTGATCTTGGATCCGGTTTGCGAGTATTTTATTAAGTATCTTTGCATCCACGTTCATAAGGGAAATTGGTCTGAAATTTTCTTTCTCAGTTGGGTCTTTGTGAGGTTTAGGTATCAGGGTGACTGTGGCCTCATAGACTGTGTTTGGCAGTATTCCTTCTGTTTCTATGTTGTGGAAGAGTTTGAAGAATATTGGTGTTAGCTCTTCTTTGAATGTCTGGTAGAATTCTGTGCTGAAACCATCTGGGCCTGGGCTTTTTTTGTTGGAAGACGTCTAATGACTTCTTCTATTTCCTTAAGGGTTATAGGACTGTTTAATTTGTTTACCTGTTCTTGATTTAACCTTGGTAAGTGGAATCTATCAAGAAAATCGTACATTTCATTTAGATTTTCCAATTTTGTGGAGTACAAGTTTTTGAAGTAGGACCTAACGATTCTTTGGATTTCCTTAATGTCTGTTGTTATTTCCCCCTTTTCATTTCTGATTTTGTTGATTTGGGTATTTTCCCTCTACCTTTTAGTTAGTTTATCTAAAGTCTTGTCTATTTTATTGATTTTCTCAAAGAACCAACTCTTGGTTTTCTCGATTCTTTGTATTGTTCTTTTTGTTCCTAAGTTGTTGATTTCAGCCCTGAGTTTGGTAATTTCCTCTCATCTGCTCCTCTTAGGAGTGTTTGCTTCTTTTTGTTCTAGCTCTTTCAGGTGTGCTTTTAGGTGGCTAGTATGGGAACTCTCCAGTTTCTTTTTGAAGGCACTTAGTGCTATAAACTTTCCTCTTAGCACTGCTTTTAATGTGTCCCATTAGTATGGGTATGATGTGCCTTCATTTTCATTGAGTTCTAAGTAGACTTTAATTTCTTTTTTTATTTCTTTCCTGACCCAGTGGTCATTTAGGAGAGAGTTGTTCAGTTTCCATGTTTTTGCAGGCTCTCTGTTGGTTTTTTTTTTATTTTTGAAGTCTAGCTGTATTCCATGATGGTCTGATAAGTTACAAGGGGTAATTTCAATTTTCCTGTATATGTTGAGGCTTGTTTTGTGACCACCTGTATGGTCGATTTTGGAGAAGGTTCCATGAGGTGCCAAGAAGAAAGTGTATTCTTTTGTTTTGGGGGTGAAATGTTCTGTAGATATCAATTAGGTCCATTTGATTCATGACATCTGTGAGATTCATTATTTCTCTGTTTGGTTTCTGCATCGTTGATCTGTCCAGTGGTGAGAGTGGTGTGTTGAAGTCTCCCACTATTAATGTGTGAGGTTCAAGGTGGGATTTGAGCTTCACTAGTGTTTCTTTAATGAATGTGGGTGGTCTTACATTTGGGGCATAGATGTTCAGTATTGAGATTTCATCTTGGTGGATTTTTCTTTTGATGAGTATGTAGTGTCCTTCCCCATCTCTTTTGATTAATGTTGGTTGAAAGTCCAATTTGTTGCATACTAGAATTGCCACTCCAGCTTTTTTCTTCAGTCCATTTGCTTGGTATATCTTTTTCCAGCCCTTTATTTTTAGATAATGCCTATCTTTTTTGCTGAGGTGTGTTTCTTGTAAGCAGCAGAATGTTGGATTCTGTTTATGCATCCGTTCTGCTAGCCTGTGTCTTTTTATTAGGGAATTGAGTCCATTGATGTTGAGAGATATTAATGACCAGTGATTGTTACTTCTTGCCATCCTGATGTTGGTGAAATAGTGTGTGAGTGAGCTTCTCTTCTTTTGGTTTTGCTGCAGGCATGCTATTTGCTTCCTGTGCTTTCTTGTGTGTAGTTAACCTCTTTGGGTTGGAGTTTTCCTTCCAACATCTTCTGTAGAGCTGGATTTGTGCATAGATATTGTTTGAATTTGGCTTTGTCTTGGAATATATTGTTTTCTCCATCTATATTGATTGACATTTTTGCTGGGAATAGTCGTCTGGCCTGGCATTTGTGGTTTTTTAGGGTCTGCAAGATGTCTGTCCAGGCCCTTCTGGCTTTTAGAGTCTCTGAAGAAAAGTCAGGTGTGATTCTGATAGGTTTGCCATTATATATTACTTGTCCCATTTCCCTAGGAGCTTTTAATACTCTTTCTTTGTTCTGTACATTTAGTGTTTTTATTATTATGTGGTGAGATGATTTTCTTTTCTGGTCTAATCTATTTGGAGTTCTGTAAGCTTCTTGTACAGTTATAGGCATCTCTTTTTTTTAGATTTGGGAAATTCTCCTTAATGATTTTGTTGAAGATATTTTCTGGTCCATGGAGCTGGGACTCTTCTCTTTCCTGTATTCCTATTATTCTGAGATTTTGTCTTCTCATTTTGTCCTTGAATTCCTAAAGGTTTTGTGTCAGGACTTTTTTAGATTTGATACTTTTTTTGACAGATGTATCAATTTCTTCAATTTTATCCTCTCAGCCTCAAATTCTTTCTTCCATCTCTTGTATTCTGTTGGTGATGCTGGTGTCTGTAGTTCCTATTCTTTTCTTAAGGTTTTCCAGTTCTATGGATGTCTCAGATTGGATTTTCTTCATTGATTCAACTTCCCTTTTCAGGTCTTCCATTCCTTTAAGTGCTTTATTCATTTCCATCACCTCCTTTGCAGTACTTTGTTGTTGCTCTCTGAGGTATTTGATTTCCTCCCTTAGGCCTTCTATTATTAATATAAGCATAGGATTTAGGTCATTTTCCTTTGTTTTAGTCATGTTTAGGATGTCCAGAGTTGTCTGTAGCATTATTGCTAGGATCTGGAGACATCATATTGTTTTGGGTTTTGTTTGTTTGTTTGTTTTACCATGTTCTTGTGCTGACCTTTTGACTCTGATTGACCCTGGTGTTGTCTGTTTGTTTCTTTTGTCAGTTGACCTTGGTGTTCAGGAAAACTCCCTGCCCTGGGGGTTGGCTGATCCTGAGATCCTGGTGTCTATGTCCAGACTTTGGGCAGGTTCCGGTAATAGACTGGGTCTGGGAGAGGAGAGTGGCTGCCACTCTCCTCAACTGGTTGTGTCACAATTGGACCAATATACAGGTGATTGGAGTCAGGTGGGGGCTATCCACTGAGGACCTGAGAGCTGGCATCTCCTCAGAAAGGCAGGTAGAGTTGTGGTTGGGCCTGTGTTCTTCCCTCACTGACACAGTTGTTCTAGTACAGCAGCTAGGCTGACCGTGCAGCCAGCGAACTCCACCCAAGATGGTGCCGGCCTCAGTGTGTCTGTTGCTGACTCCCTCAAATGCTTGGGTGCTAGGGTGAGTGACCCACTCCAGTATTTGTGGAGAACACACAGTAGCCAGATCTGTTTGCAGTCAGCCTTGGCTCCTAACTGCTCTGCTGTGACTGGGTTAGGTCTCTGCTTCTCAGCTACAGTGCACACTCTGCGGCCATGTTGGAAACTCTGGGAAAAAAAAATCTTACTTACCTTTGCTCTTGTGGTCCAGCTGATTTTCCTGTTGGGTGTACAGATCTGTGTGCAGGCTGGGTATTAGGCAGAAAGGTGGGGGCAGTTGATCTGTGGCTGGAGCTGTGGGCTGGATCCGCTAGTGGGCTAGATCTGCTATAGCTGGCTGGCGCTCCTCTCCAGACTGGTGACCCAGCTGGCTGATCTCAGGGAGGTGTTCTTGGGAACTGCATGATCTGTTTTACCTGGTGACCAGTCTCAGTGTTCTCTGTCTGTGTTTCACAGTCGGCTAGGGGACCCCACATTCACTCCACAGTGGCTAATCTCATTCACATACTACTCAGATGCAATGCTCTATGGTCGGCATCATCCTCTTTTTTTCTTTTTGAGTCTCTTCATTGCTGACCTAAAATACATATAACATAAGACTTACAGTTCATCATAGTTATACTACTTTGTAAAGCTCATCCATTTTGGTTAATCAATGACAGCTCCTCAAAGTAACTTGTTTTGTTTTTTTCTAGATTCTTTCTATCCCAACCCTACTAACCTGAGAAATGTTTATCAACCACTTGATATTCTTTAACCCACTACTCAAAATATTTCCCTAGCTATCCTAGCAATTGCCAAGCATGGGCCAAAAACAAGACAATTTCAATTTCCTACTCTCTTCCCATTTTCTGCCCTATAACTACCCATGTAGTTTCTGTGCCTGTTAAGTATCCTTTCCTCACTGTTCCCAAAGGCAATTGTTGAATATGGTCTACATGCATTACCTATACTGGATATCTCATAAGACTGTAGACTCACACAACATTCGGTATCTTTTGTCTAGAGATTTCACATGTGATTTTTTTTTTTTTAGGATCATTCTTGTTGTAGCGTGTATCAGTACTTCATTTTATAAATGGATAATATGAATGAATATGTAAATGGATAATGTGAATGAATATGTCCATTCATAATGTGATGGACATTTGGGTTGTTTCCAACTACTGGCTGTTGTGAACAATTCTTTTGTAAACATTGTGTACAATTTTTTGTTTAACTATAACTTTCAATTGCTTAGGGGCAAATGCTATGAGTAGAATTGCTGTCATATACATTTCTATTATTTTTCTGGGGAGTAAACATTTTTTTATTGTGCTACATGATTTTATATATACATCAGAAATGTAACAGGGTGACACATGTTTCACATCCAGACAAATACTTTTTATTATTTTTTAGATTAAAATACAAATATATTATTTTCCCCTTCTTTTTCTTTCCTGTAATCCCTCCCATGTCTCCTCTTTCCAACCCCTCTCATGTCCTCCCATTTCTTTCCTTTCAAATTCATGGCCTCTTTTTCTTTAATTATTATTGTTACATGTATATGCAAATATATATAAATGCATAAACATATAAATACAACTCACTGAGTGTGTTTAGTGTTGCTTGTATGTATATGATTTCGGCACTAATCACTTATTGGATAATTAATTAATGATCTCATCTCTGGGGAAGACTTTTTCTCCCCCTCTAAGTATTCTATTCCTTAGTTGCCTGTAGTTCTTTGTCTAGCTTGTGAGATTGTCCCTCTCCACATTAGCATATCTGTTAGTGTTGTTAAGGTACAAGTGAACAAGTGACCTTGTCAAAATAGTGCCATGGTTAAGAGACATTGAGAAGACATTCTCCATCTCTCAGAGGATGACTTGGAGTGACTCTGGCCCCTTCTGTACCAGTTGGTAGCTCTGAGCTGCCTCTGGGGCTCAGCAGTTCACTTTTGTCTGTTTCTCTCCATTGTCTGCTTCATGTGCAGACTTGGACTAAGACTGACAGATTTTTTGAACATGGGGCAGACAGAATCTACCTCATTGACTCTTGTGACAGACCACTGGTCTGATGTTCGGACCAGAGCCACAAACACGTCGCTTGTTGTTAAAAGGAAAAAGATGATCACATTCTGTTCCTACAAACAGCCATCATTTGGAGTAGGCTGGCCAGTTACAGGGACTTTCAATTTCAATACACTATGACTGTCAAAAGAATTATCTTTGGTACAGGTGCTGTTGGATATCCTGACCAAGTTCCCTACATAGTTGTTTGGAAGGAGCTCATTACAGATCTACCTTCTTGGGTTCGCCCTTTTCTCCCCCTCTCTCCTAGCCATATTTTAGCCTCCCAAGAACCTCAGAAATGGGCTCCACCGACCAAACCAGGCATCTATCAGGACTTCACTACAACTGACTTCTTTTTATTCGACTCCCCTCCTTATCCACCTACCCTACCTCCTCCTGCACAGCTGCTGGCTCTGCCTGGTTCTCCCCCTACTCCTCCTCCTCCAGCTACTTCCCCTTTGGCCCCTTTCACCCCATAACCTATACCTCCCCGCAACCCTCTCTTTGCCTCAGAACCATCCTTGCCCAAAACTCCCTTATACCCCCCTCTTCCAGAGTCATCAAGAGAAGGGGGACCAGCAATGGGGACTCGGAGCCGACAGGCAGAGCCTTCTGACACAGTGCTGACTCTGCCACTCAGAGTGTACGGTCCCCCAGAGCCTGAAGGAAATCAACATTTGCAATATTGGCCCTTTGCAACTGCTGATTTTTACAACTGGAAGGCCCAACCCTCCCCCTTTTCCCCTAATCCTCAAGGGCTAACTAATCTCATTGAATCTATTCTCTTTGTGCATCAGCCCACTTGGGATGATTGCCAACAACTGCTTCAGATTCTCTTCACAACTGAGGAAAGGGGAAGGATCCTGCTAGAGGCTCGCAAGAATGTTCCAGGAGAGAATGGGGCCCCTACTCAGAATCCCGCCATTATTGATTGGGGATTTCCCCTTAAATACTCTGACTGGGATTTTAATAAGCCTGAAGGTAAGGAGCACCTCAAAGTTTACCATCAGGCTCTGATGGCAGGTCTCAAAGGTGCCGCTAAATGGCCCACCAATTTGACCATGGTAAGGGAGATACGTCAGGGGGCAGATGAGTCACCAGCAGTCGTTTTATAAATAATCATGGAGGTATTTAGACAATACACTCCTTATGATCCTACACTGGAAGTTCATAAGGCCACAGTAACCATGGGTTTTATAGAACAGGCAAGCAAAGACATTCACAGGAAGCTTCAAAAGCTGGAAGGATTACAAGATAAAAGCTTGAGAGAGATAATGCAGATAGCAGAGAAAGTTTATAATAACAGGGATACTGAAGAGGAGAGAGAAGAAAGGAAGGAACGGGAGAAGAAGAAAAGGAGCTTATGCATGAAAGATGCCAGAATAGAAATCTAAAAAAAGATCTTGGCTGCTGTAGTACAGGATACAATGAGAGATCAAGAAAAAAAAAATAAAGAGAAGCCTACTTTGACTAGAGACCAATGTTGCTACTGCAAGGAAAGAGGCCACTGGGCCAAAAATTGCCCCAGTATACGAGGTCCCAGAACCCAGAATTCAAGATGGAAGGGACCAAAGCTAACCAAAAGGTCCTGCCATTGGAGGAAGATAGCAACTAGGGAGGACGGGGTTCGTATCCCCTCCTTGAACATAGGCTAACTTTAACAGTGGAGGGGCAACCAGTTCGGTCCTGCTTAGAACAAAAGACCCCCTTATCCAACAGGAAATCCTGGGTGCAAGGGGTTACTGGGACTAAAAACTACTCATGGACGACCCGAAGATCAGTAGATCTGGGGATGGGCCGGGCATCCCACTCTTTCATGGTCATCCCAGAATGCCTCAGTCCCATATTGGGCGGAGACCTCCTGATGAAAATGAGAGCCCAAATACACTCCTTCCCTGGGGGAACCACAGGTAATGGGACCTGGTGGGAACCCCCTTCAGGTCCTCACTGATAAAATTGAGGATGAATATCGGCTCTTTGATAATGATCACCTGGCCCCCGCCCAAGATCTGGGTTATTGGCTTGAGACTTTTCCCCAGGCATGGGCTGAAACTGTGGGAATGGGGAGAGCTAAAAATCAACCTCCCATTTGCATGGAACTGAAAGCCTCTGCCACTCCAGTTTCTGTTCTCCAGTATCCAATGTCCAGGGAGGCCAGAACTGGCATTTGGACACATATTGAACAACTGCTCCAACAAGGCATTTTGCAAAGATGCCAATCAGCTTGGAACACACCCTTACTGCCGGTCCAGAAGCCAGGCACCCAGGATTACAGGCCAGTACAGGATCTACGTGAAGTCAACAAATGGGTAATGGACTTGCACCCCACCGTCCCTAACCCTTATACCCTCTTGAGTTCTCTTCCACCCTCCAGGACCTGGTACACTGGCCTTCTTTTGCCTAACTCTGGCCAAGAAAAGCCAGGAATACTTTGCCTTTGAATGGAAGGATCTGGATGTTGGAACATCTGGCCAATTAATCTGGACAAGGCTGCCACAAGGATTCAGGAATTTGTCCACCATATTCTATGAGGAATTCCATCAGGATTTGGCCCACTCCCATCACAGCAAGCCCCCGGTAACTCTCTTTCAATACGTAGATGACCTGCTGATTGCAGCCGAAACAGAGGAAGATTGCATGAGAAGCACAGAGAGACTATTGCGAGAACTTGGTGATCTTGGATACCGTGCCTAGAAAGGCACAAATCTGCAAAAGAGAGGTAAAAATCTATTATGGGATGGACAGAGATGGCTATCACAGGCAAGAAAGGAAGCTATCTTAAATATTCCTCCTCCCACAAACCCTAAACAAATGAGGGAGTTCCTGGGAATGGCCGGTTTCTGACGACTCTGGATCCCAGGGTTCACTGAGTTGGCTGCACCCCATATCCATTAACTAAAAATGGACATTCATACTCTTGAGGAGAGACTGAACAACAGGCTTTTGAGGCTATAAAGTGAGCACTATTATCAACTCCTGCTCTGGGTCTGCCTGATCTTATTAAGCCATTCCACCTGTATGCGACTGAGAATAAAGGAATAGTAAAAGGGGTTCTAACTCAAAGATTGGGACCCTGGAGGAGACTAGTCACTTACCTCTCAAAGAAATTGGACCCAGTAGCCTCAGGATGGCCTGCATGCCCTCGCATGATAGCAGCAGTGACCGCCCTAACTAAAGATGCTGATAAATTGACTTTTGGACAGGACCTGAAAATCATTGCCCTGCATGCCTTTTAATCGATAATAAGGCAGCCACCCAACCAATGACTCACTAAAGCTCGAATGACTCACTATCAGACTTTTACTAAATTCTGATAGGATAAAATTCACCCCACCTACTGGCCTAAAGCCAGCCACCCTGCTGCTGGACCCTGATGCTGCTCCCCCTGTACGTGACTGCAGCCAAATACTGGCTGAAACCCAAGGATGGAGAGAAGACTTAACTGACCAGCCCCTGCAGGATACAGAGGTCATCTGGTTCACTGATGGGAGCAGTTTTGTCTCCGCTGATGGACATCGAAAAGCTGGAGCGGCTGTGGTAGATGGGGAAAACATACTTTAGGTAGAAGCTTTGCCCTCAGGTACCTCAGCCCAGAAGGCTGAACTGATAGCCCTTACCAAGGCACTAGAGATAGCAATGGACAAAAAGGTTAACGTCTACACTGACAGCCTTTGCTATGGCCTACGTTCATGGGGCAATCTATCAACAAAGAGGACTCTTGACTTCAGATAGGAAAGAAATTAAGAACAAATCTGAGATAATAGCTCTCTGACAGCAATTATTGCTACCAAGGAAGGTAAGCATCATCCACTGTCCAGGACATCAATGGGGCACTAACTCCATTGCACAAGGTAACAACTTGGCTAACCAAGCAGCCAAGGAGGCTGCTGAATGGCCTTATCCAAATGTCCTGACTATCATGGACCATTCACCCTTGTGGGACTGGACTAAGGGATGGCCTCAACTCACCTACTCCACGGAAGAAGAACAATGAATATGTGAGTACCCCATCTACTATTATTTACCTAGAGAAGGACAATGGAGAACAATCAAAGGGGAAACAATACTCCCCACTGGGCAAGCTAAAGACTGGATAGTCAAATGCATCATTGGACTCACCTAGGAGAAGGAAAACTAATAGAGGCCGTAAAAGGCTCCAGAATGTTTGCAACCAACCTCAGGACTATCGTTAGGGATATAGTGCAGAACTGTAAGAACTGCAGACAAGTAAATGTGTATGGTTCCAAGGTACCACCTAGGAAAAGACAATAAGGGGACAGGGCAGGGGTTTATTGGGAAATAGATTTTACTGAGTTTAAGCCAGGAAAATATGGATATAGATATCGCCTAGTTTTTATAGACACTTTTTCTGGCTGGACAGAAGCTTTCCCCACCAAGCATGAAACAGCCTCTATGGTGGCCAAGAAGATTTTAGAATACTGCCCAGGTTCAGGATTCCTAAGGTAATAGGGTCATTTCTCAGGTAAGCCAAGAACTAGCAACTGTACTGGGGACAGATTGGAAGCTCCATTGTGTGTATCCTCCCCAAAGTTCAGGACAGGTAGAAAGAATGAATAGAATCGTAAAAGAGACCTTAACTAAATTGACCTCAGAGACTGGTGTGGACTGGGTGGTGCTCCTCCCTTTGGCATTGTTTATGGTTAGAACTACCCCATATAAGTTGGATTGACTCCCTTTGAGATTCTCTAAGGATCCCCTACTCCTTTGGTTGCAACCGGGCCCAGCCTGGACCTCTCTAACACCCATGAGAAAGACTTACTGGCCAGATTGCTAGCCTTACAGACTCTGCAAAATGAAATCTGGTTCCAATTGTCTGCCCTTTATCAACCAGGTACTGTTGAAATACCCTATCCTTACCAGATCGGGGATGTGGTCCTTGTTTGGAGACATCGAACTCCCTCCCTGGAGCCACATTGGAAAGGACCATACACCATACTTTTGACAACTCTGACTGCTTTTAAGGTCGAAGGGATCTCTGCCTGGATCCACACTTCGCATGTGAAGCCTGCCCCACCACCTACAGAGACAGCTTGGAGACTTGTAAAGACTGGTAACCTGATGAAGCTTAAACTAGGGAAAACTACCTAGACCCTGAAACTAAGCAAAGATGAAAAGCCCATGAATTCAAGTCTACATCCTGGTTCAGCTAATCGTATTTACCCACACCCACAACCCCCACATTCCTATGGAGCATACCTGGACTCTGACTGATACCCATAGAAATCTATTGGCCAACGCTTCTAGACCAATGACCCCCAGCAGCTGGTTTCCAGAGCTTACCTTTAACCTAAACTATTTGATCCCAAATATGGGTGGATGGTTTCATTTCTATGTCTGCCGCTCTCCGGGGCCAATCCTGGTGGAGGCAGTTGAACTGCAGGACTGAAAAAGACCTTTTTTGTGCTAGTTGGGGATGTGAGGATAAAGCCACAGGAGAATGGCTGCCTAACTCATTAGGACTCATACAACTAAAATGGGCAGAGGGTGGTAATCATTGCCCATGGACAGACAATATCAACAGCTGGTGCCCACCAAGAAAACAGTGTAACCTCTTAAATCTAACCATCACCGACAAAGGGAAAAATTATACAGAGTGGGCATGAGGGAAGGACTTTGGAATACATATCTGGACATCAGAGAACCTGGGGGGAATTATATGGCTACAATTGACCTTTAGTAGGAACTCCCAGCAAAATCTGAGACCCCTTGCAATAAGGCCAACTCTAATATCTAGACCCCTGACTCCAGGACCAACAGTCATAGCCCTCCCTAGTCTATCTGAACCCACTCAATCCTGCTCCCCAATAATGATGAAGACCCTGTCCTAAATGTGCTGAACAGTGCCTATCTAGCAATCAATAGTTTCTGACCTGATATAACAGCAGACCTCCATTTTATGAAGGTATTGCTATAATGGGAAAATATACAACTTCAGATCCTGCATGCTGCAGATGGGAACAACCCCCGGGGACCCATACCGCTGTACAAGATATTAATGAGAAAGGACTATGCCTGGGGACCTCCATACCCAGGAACTATCAAGGGACTCATCAGGTAACTCAAATGATTAATTTGGGACAATATTTTGTTCCTGAAGCCAATGCCTAGTGGGCCTGCTCCAATGACCTAGACCCCTGCTCTGCAGGGGATATGCTTAAGACAGACCCCTCCGGATTCTGCATACTAGTACAATTCATGCCCTGAGTTATTTACCACAGCCCCAAAGCCTTTGCTGACTTATGGAATATGCATTCCCCCGGAGCTTTAATCCAGACCAAAGGGGAGCCAATATCAACAATAACATTAGCCATATTGCTGGGATTGGGAGTCACAGGGACAGGTACAGGTATTTCCTCCTTAGTTTTACAAGATAAACATTATGGCCAACTCAGACAAGCCATAGATAATGATATAATTAGATTAGAAAAATCTACAGCCCACCTTGAAAAATCCCTCAGCTCATTGGCAGAGATGGCTCTATAGAACAGAAGAGGCCTAGATTTGTTGTTTCTACAGCAGGGAGGCTTATGTGCAGCCCTGAAAGAAGACTGTTTTTAGTTTTGGAAGCTGCAGGCCCTGCACTTCCTATATAAGCAGATATATTTATCCCTCTCAGGTCTCTGAGGTGGTTGATGAATAGACAGCTAGAGTCTCATAGTTAAATTTTGAGTTATTTAGGAATCAAGAGGGTGTTATAGATCTAAGAAGATACTTTTAAAATTGTATTGCAAGTTAGTATGAATGTTGAGTCAGATATAGACCTTTAAACCCATGGAGATGGTTAGATAGTAGAATGTTAAAGTCAGGGGCCAAATATGTATAAACTGGACGTTGGGAAGGTATACTGGGCCATTTAACTCTCATAAATGTGGCATATTTATATTTGTTGTTTTGTATAGTATTTACTGTTATAAGAGAAGGAACCATCTGTTGGACTGAAAGGGGAAGCTGCTGGGGGGAAGAGGGTGGAAGGGCGGGATAGGAAGGGGGAATAGGGAAGGGTTTGTTACTGAGATGTAACTTGAAGAAAAAAAAATAAAGTATTTAAAAAAAAAAAAGAAAGAAGACTGTTTTTATGTTAACCACTCTGGCATTATACAGGACACTCTCCCTGAAATTAGAAACAGTATTAAACAAAGACAAAATGAAAGGGAACAGAATCAGGGATGGTTTGAAACTTGGTTTAGCTCCTCCCCATGGTGGACCACCCTAATTTCCACCTTACTGGGCCCACTCTTCATCTTGTTATTCCTGCTTACCTCGGCCCTTGCATAGTAAACAGGCTACAGGCTTTTATTAGGGAACGTGCCAGTGCTGTTCAGATCATGATACTCCGTCAAGAGTATCAGGCTTTGGAATTAAATGAAACACAGTCCACATCAATATAACTTGGATTCTGCTTCAAAATGCTTCAAGATTCTTTTTATTAATCTAGCTTTTGTTTCTAGTTTATGTTTGCCTCAGCTGGATTTCATCTGGTTGAGACTGCTGAGCCCTGGACTTCCTGAAAGCTGATCTGGACCAGTCCAGCTGATATGATTGCTCCCTGTCTTTTAGTTGAGTCAATTGATCAGATGCTTCAAATAGATGCCTCATTGCTCAGCCTTTGATTAGCATTTCAGCCTTCCTGAGCCCTGATAACAACACCCCAATGTCAACAGGAAGTAGATACAGAAAAGAACACGCTGTTTATTGTCCCACCTAAAAGGCTGAGATACTAGTTCAAAGCTTTATAATTAGAACAGATTCAAGAGAAGGGAGGAATCCCTTTCCTAGAGGAAAAGAATTAGGCTCAGCTGCTTCATGATTGAAGCAATTCCCTAGGAGAAGGGCAGAAACTCAAGCAGGGCAGGAACCTGGAGGCAGGAACTGATGTAGAGGCCATGGAGGGGTGTTGCTTACTGGCTTGCTCCTCTTGTTTTGCTTAGCCTGATTTCCTATAGATTCCAGGTCCACCAGCCCAGGGTTGTCACCACCACCCACAATGAGCTGGTCCTTCTACACATCAATCACTAATTAAGAAAATGCCTTACAGGTTTGCCTGCAGTCCAATCTTTTTTTTAAAATTATGTTTATTTATTACTTCAAGTTACATCTCCATCACAGCCCCTTAACTCCACCCTTCCCAGTCCCACCCTCTCACCCTCTCCCCCTTCTCCCACCTATCCTACTCCTCTGGTGTGGGATGCCCCCACATCTCAGCCCCCCTCAGTTCATCAGTCATATGAGGGCTAAGAGGTTCCTCTTACACTGGGGGGGCCTACATGGCACCTCTACTAGGGCAAAGTGTCCCACTAACAGATAATACAGTCCATGTTCCTGTTCTTTTAGGTCTGTTGGTTTTAGGATAGTTATCCTGTACTAAATGGCTACAATCTAGTTATAAGTGAGTACATGCCATGTGCATCTTTCTGGGTCTGGGTTAGCTTACTCAGGATGAGCTTTTCTAGTTCTATCCATTTGGCTGCAAATCTGCAGCCCAATCTTATGGATGCATTTTCTTAGTTGAGGTTCTCTCCTCTTGGATGACTTCAGCTTGTGTCAAGTTATAAAAAACTATCTAACACACTTTATGAAACTGCTTCCATGTTGGAACATGGAATTTAGGTAACCTAATAAACTGGACATATTCTTTATAATTCTATTTTTTTGTAAGTGTTTCAAAAGCTAATATTAATTCCACAAAGACAACTGTTGCCTACATTTTGCTTGTCAAAAGATTTTTAATTACTACTTCAATCTCTTTATTTTCTATTGATCTATTCAGCCTTTCTATTTCTTCCAATTCAATCTTAGTAGATTATATGCTTCTAGCAATTTGCTCATTTCCTGTGGGTTATCCAATTTATTGGCATTTAATTGTTTCTAACAGTTGCTTACAATGTTTTTCATTTCTGAGGCATCAGTTGTAATGGCTTCCCTTTTATTTCTAATTTCATTTTTCTGGGGGATCATATCTCTTAGTTCATGTAGCTAAAGGTTTTTCATTTTATATAAAAACCTAATTGTTAGTTTTGCTGATCAAAAATAATTTTATTCTATATTTGATATACATCTGCTCTGATCTATGTATTTCCTTGCTTAGGGTAATTTTTTTAGTGTGTTCTTTTTTAGTTACAGAAGAATAACTTTAGGTTGCTTATTTGAGATCTTCCTTCCTTTTTTAAGGTAAGTATTTATCACTATAAACCACCCCTTAGAACTCCTTTCTGCAATGTCCAACAGTTTGGATATATTGTGTTTCCATTTTTATTTCGTCTCAGGAGGTTTAATGGCATACTGTAGCTTAAGAAATAGTGGTACAGCTGGGATTTAATGCTCTAGTAGCTTCATAAAATTCTTATATTGTAAAGTTTGGAGGTTGTGTTTTGTAAGTGAAGGTTTTTAAGCCAAGAGAACATGCTCTGGGGACTTGTAGTCTCAGCTCATGACAAACCAAACTTCTCAGTTTTTCCCTTCCTCCCTGAGCTGGCTAATTTTTTGTCAACTTCTGACACAGCTACAGTCACAGGAGAGGCAGGTATATCTCAATTGAGAAAATGCCTCCATAAGATAAGACTTTTGGCAAAGCCTGTAGGTTATGTTCTTAGTGATTGATGTGGAAACTCACAGATCATTGTGGGTGGTGCCATCCCTCATCTTATAGTCCTGGGGTTCTATAAGAAAGCAGGCTGAGCAAGCCAGGGGAAACAAGCCAATAAGCGCCATTCCTCCACAGCCTCTGCATCAGCTCCGGCCTCTAGGATCCTGCCGTGTTTGTATACCTGTCCTGACTTCCTTGGATGATGAACAGTGATGTGGAAGCATAAGTGAAATAAATCCTTTTTCTTCTGAAGTTGTTTTTGGTCATGGTGTTTCATCACAGCTGTAGAAACCCTAACTATGACACTCTTATAGATGAGTTCTTGCTAATAGCTCTCTCTCTCCTTTCTATCACCTGCTGGTCCAGGTGTGCCAGTCAATAGGTATCATTACCTTTCCCACTTAGGTGTATAGGCAGGGCAGGAAGAAGTGGGATCAGGGCCCTCTGTTGCTTTCTATCCCAGCAGGGCCTTATGTGTAGGTACTGAGGGGTATTTTGGTTAAGTGAATCTATTGGAGTTTGGGTCTTGAGTTGACAATACTCTGGGGCTTTGCCAGGCTAATTAATGAAGGCCTTTTAGTTACCTTTGATTTGGATTAATTGCCTTTTGATGTGCAGTCTGCAATTCATTGAGGGCAGCATCTTTACTAGATGCTGGGAAAATGGACACATAGGAAAGGGAAACTGACCTCCACTGGGGAACTTGACTGCCTTTTCATTTTGCCCTGGGCCTTGTTGATTATGTAGCCAGCAATCTAGCTTCTCTGGAGTACTCATTCAGAGCTGTCTGAATCTGTGTTTTCCTGAATTCCAATTATCAGGCCACAGATAAAATTCTTTTTCATTTGTAGTTTCTGAGTTTGGATTTGTTGATAAAGAGACTTGGTCTGATGGTTATGATTATGACGATAGTGGCTATAGATACTGAGAACCAGACAGCCTCTGATGATTTGACTCGCCCTTTTGAGTTCTCTTTACTTGATCAGTTAATCTCCCTTCTAGCTTTCCCAAAGCATGAAAACTTTACTGGATTCAAAAGAGACGTTAAGTATCATTAGCTGTAATGAGACTGTATACCCATAAGACTTTATTGCTACCAATAAAATATATACTTTGCTTACATGCCATAAAAGACTCTGTCCTAAATAAGAAGAATGCAACTTTGCCACACAGAACAATTGAACATGATGCATTTTGCAAAAATGCATCTTTCAGTTTTATATTATTTGTTGACATTCTTATTTTCTGAATCTTACATCAGATCATTAGTGTGCATTTAGGGTGATTTTCATAATGTAGCCAGAGCATCAAGGAGAATAATTGGTCCAAATTTATCTTGTCAGTGTCTCTGGTAAGTAGCTGTATCTGTTCTTCTGAAGGACACCTGTGACTTGGAAGGGAAACAAAGAACTGCATGACTCAGCATGTGCTAATAGCATGAACTTTGCAGTATTCCTACTGGTGTTAGTGGTTATTTTATCAGCCTACCTGAACATTAGTACATAAAAATACTGAGTCTAAGATAAAGAAATTTCTGAGTATATATACTTGACACCAAACTGCTATGGTTTTTCATTTCTATTCTGTTGAATATTCTCTTAGGTTGTTTTAGGTAATGGAGGTTGAATGAAAATAGCTTTACTAATTCTAATTAAAAATTCATTTCACTAAAGAATGTATTAAAGTTATAAGACATGATTTTAATGGCATCTGATAAGACACTTGACTAAAACATTTGAGTGAATATTAATTTTCCCATTGAAAGTAAACAATACAAAAATAGATGAAATAACAGTTTGACATACATCATTACACATGAAGGAGAAGGACAGATAACTGAAGGATTTAAAATGTAGGCTTAGAGTTGCCTGAATTGGCTGTGCTGATTTTACAGGCTGCAGGACAGAGAGGGAAAAGCCAGGTAGAACTTGCCTAACTCCTCAAAGTGAGAAACTAGCGCTAAGAGTCCAGGAGGACCTGCACAGTGACCACCCCAGGAGTAGTCACCATCAGCAACATCGGATCGCTTATCAGTGTCTCTGTATAGGAGATGCACTCAGTTGTGGAAAGAATGGTGAAAAGGACTACACCCTCCCCCAACATACATTAAGACAGCGACTACAGGGAGTATGATCTTTCCTCCACCCTCTTCCTCTAAGATCTGCTTGTCTCCTTTGAGGAGAAAGTCTAGAGGTAGAAACCAAGCTGATTTATTTGTAGAACCAGAAGAGAAAAGCTCCTATAATTCCTCCTGGACTATATTTACTGCTTAGTTGAATTTTCATCTATAAATATTTTGCAGGCTATAATTAAGACACCTTCAGTCATATGATACAAGCAGGCAGCTTTGTTCTGTAGGATTTGAGGGCATTTTAGCTGAGTGAAAAAACACTCAGTGAAAAAACACTCAGCCCCCATGTCTGATTCTACCCCTGAAGAGCTTAGTACTCTAGAGAGTAAATCACCATCCTTACTGTTTGTTTTAAAAAGAATGAAATACAGAGCTACAGAGAAGGCTCAGTTGGTAAAGTGTCTGCCAGACAAGCATGAGGAACTGAATTTTCTTCCCTAGAACTCATGTGAACCTGGGTATGGTTGAGTGTTGAGTGGGGTTTAGGAACAGGCAGGTTGCTGAAACTCATTGGCCAATCAACCTAGCAATCAATGAGTTCCACATTCAGTAAGAGACCTTGGTTCACAAAATATAAGGTGGAAAGTTACTTAGAGAGACATCCAATGCCCACCTATGGCTTCTGTATGTGCCCCTACATGTACACACACCCACACAAACTCATATGTACTCCATATGTTGAAAAATAAAATAAAACTATAATGATGGTGTCTTTCTTTATAGTATAGAAAGAAGATTAGACTAAATACTAACCCTCATGAAACACAGGACTTGTCACATGAATGGGAATCACCTTGAGTCCCTTTGAAAGACTGTATGTACCTTAGACAGTCTTCAGTTAGTCAGACAATAGTTTGTAGGTCAGTTGGGTACAGGTTCTCTATGTGTCACCTTTGACCTGAAGATGCAGAACATTAGTAGCAATGGAAACAACCAGAACAGAAAGCTCAGTGCCAGGAGCTGTGTCTTAGGCAGTAAAAGTTTCTCTAAATGCTTGTTTCTTCTCTGCGCTGTGCTATTAGCCTTACTAGAGGGTTGAGTTTGAAGGTTTTCTTAAGAATCTCTAGTTAGACCACATATTTATGATGTACACAGACTCAATAACTCATAACTTACTCCAGCATGCCTCCATGGCTGATTACTCTGGATGATGATGTTCCTTGTAAGAAATCCCTTTAGTTATCATTTATGTCTCTTACCACTTTCATATCAGGAAAAGCTGTGGACTCCCTGGTGTAATGCTATAGAATACATAAACCATCTCAGACTACCCAGAAAACCACTTTTTATTAACATTTGGGTATAAAAATTAAAAATTATAATTTATATATTCATTATTAGCACATTAAATAATAAGATATAGCAGAAAATCTAATATGTTTCCTAATTTGAAGTAGTAATACACATAACTAACATTTGTAGGTATTCACAGTAACTGTAATACACTATAAAAATATAAAATGTATAAATGTATAATGTATAAAAATATAAAAATATAATACACTACAAAAATGTGATTTTTGTTTTGGTTCTTTCTATTGTTGAGAAAGTTCTATTTTGTAAAAATTTCTGGCCTACATAGTAGAGGCACATGCTAAATAATATATTAGCCATCCTTGCAAAAATATTTAAAAAATATAAAAAATAAAGTTGTAACTCCCCCCCCCACCCCAGGCAAGGTCATGAACTGTACATTTTGGAAGGGTGGAGTGCTTTTTCTCTGATCAAAGTACAATTATGGAGTTCTTTTCTTCTGGTTATTAATCCATGGTTAAAAACCTGACCAGCTTTATAGAGTCCTAGTAATTGCCCCACTTCCAGGTGTACTGCTAGGCACATTAAACAGGAGATGTTTGCCTAAAAGCAGTGTGTATTGAAACAGATGTTGGATACATAGTGAGTAGCTGGATATATTGGAGGTGTCAGGTGTGTCATGGGGAGCGACCTTAGAGTATTACCTTTTCTTCTGTTGTTAAATCAGATGGATGAAGTGTGAGGAGCCATGGTCTCTGATGGCTAGTCACAGACCATCTTTTTGCAGAGCTGTGCAGGCACAGGGTTCTCAGTAAGTTTCCTGTCAGAGTCATGATCATGAAACCCAAGCTCTGATATACATATGGAGGTGTAAAGATGAGGGCTAGTAGCTTCTCTTAATTAGTTTAGAGCAGATCTTTCAGAGTTATGAAAATGTCAGGCTCAAAGAAAGAAATACTTTTTACACTATTCCCCAACACCCCCAACCATGCACACTTATGCAGCCACAGACCTCACTCACACATATGCACTGATAATGGAAACACTGTCCCCATATGAAATCCTGCCATGTGTGATGCATTCTGATCCATTCTGTTTTATTCTATTGTGTTTTCATTAAAATATGCTCACTTTCATTTCATTAAAATATGATCTCATGACTCACTAATGAGTTGAAATCTTCAGTTTGAAAAGTCCAAGTACTGTGGATCGGAAAGAAAATGTATTGCATTTCAAAAGTGCAGTGGTTCTCTCTCTGGAATGAAAATGACAGGTGCCATGTGGGGAGAGGGGGCTGTAGGAGAATCCAGCATGTCACCGCTCTGCTCCCAGAATTCAGGGTCCCTTCTTTGTATCCCATCTCAACTAAGCATTTAGAAGGTGACCTTGACTTCCTATACACAGCCAGTGATTTTTCCTTCAAGAAAAAGAAAAGCACTTTAACTAAACAGATTTCATTCTTCTCTTACCTCTCACTAGCAAACAGTTCTTGAGACCCGTTTGTTTTGGTATCACCGTGGTCTCCTTTCATCCTTTGTTCCCTTCCCGTTCAGTGTCATTCTGCCTACTTCAGTTTCTAGAAGGTAAAAACCACTTGTTTTGAAATGCCATGGTTTTCTATTAACTTTAGATACAAATTAGTTAGATTGTATCTTTTTTTATTTAACATTTTTTTCCGATGTGAATGAGTTTTCCGATTATGTGTGTGCGGGTACACCTTGTCTGTATTTCATCACTTGTAAGCAGAGACACTTGTGAGCTGCCTGGTGGGTATTGGTAATTGAACCCAGGGCTTCTGGAGGAGCAACTACTGCTCTTAACCCCCAAGTCATCTCTTCAGTCCATCAGATTGTATCTAAAAAAAACTTTCTGGTCCCAGAGATAGAAGCAGACAATCTTGGGAAGCGTTAATGACAACATCAAGGGAAAACACTATTCTGCTCATGAATATCAGCAGATTAACTGCTATTGGAGAGTTCTTCACTGGGGAGAGAGGCTATCTGTCCTTGAGAGCTGGGAAGAGAAGCTGCTCCCAGCTTCTTATTCATAGACTATCTAACATCATAGCTAATCAATGAGAATTGCTGAAAAGCTACCAGTGGATTCTGCAGAAGTGAGGGACATAGTATTTGTTCATAGCTAATTTGACTCCCTTTTCATTCTTGTTTTTTTTAAACTGTGTGCATAGGTATGCAAATGCCCAGGTACATGTGTGGAAGTCAGAGAACAATCTTGGTAGCTGGTCTTTGCCTCTCACTTTACTTGAGTCAGGGTTCTGCCAGTCCTATCTCTACTTCACATCTCACTGTACGTGTGTTGGAATTACAGAGGCATGCTACTGTAATTTTTGTGATTTTTTGGCATGAGTTTCAGGGATCTGAAGTTAGTTCATCAGGCAAGAGCTTTTTATCCCTTGAATTTGAGGTTTCATTTCTGTTATGAGGCTCATTTGTTTAGACACTTGTGGTTTATTCATATCCTCTCTCAACAAGAAAACCATCATTAGCCTGGCACTGACCAATTTATCTGACTTCAAAGGAAAAGTATGCTTTCCTTTTTTAAATTGAAGTTAATTTTTTTTCATGTATTCTGATCACAGTTTCTCTTCCCTCATCTACAGTCTTTTTTATTTTGCTTGGTACATATATTTTAGAATCTAAACTATGTTCTTTCTTTTCTTTTGTACTTTGTTTTGAGATAATATCTTGCTATGAATCCCAGGCTAGCCTTGAATCGGTGATCTTACCTCAACCACCCAAGTGCTGTGATTACAGGTATATTCCTACATGCCCAATGAAAGCTATGCTTTTTATAATGTGTTTTTATATGATAAAGTTCATTAATTAGGTATTAAATTTCTTAGCTCTAGGGAATTTGGCTGAACTTATTAGAACTTAGTCCTGAATATGTGTTTCATTTATCAATATTTTGCTTCCTAGTACAGCTAACTAGATATAGGAAATGAATAACACCCCACAGCACCCGGATACCTATGGCATTCCTAATGATTGGATCTCCTGGAAAGCCAATGATCAGTTGCTGTGACAATAATTATTAATTCCACATTGTTTATTTAAAGAGTCCTGAATCAGACTCAGAGTTTTAGTGATAAAGTCATGAGGGTGCCTCTGGGAATTATAACTTGAGAGGTGACGTTGTGAATAAAAGCAAACATTTTCTACAGTGTGAGGTGACCAGGAAGGAAGGTAAATAGCAGAAGGACAGAGATCTGTATTTCACTGTGGTGAAAGGAAAATCTTGCTAAGAGTCCCCAGTCAGGCAGAACTCGGAGCTTGCAAGACCTTATCTCAGGAGTTCATGCTATATTGAATGACTCTTGGGCCAGGCTAATCACAGTTCTGGTAGAGTTTGTAGATTGTCTGAGAGTTCAAACTGTTTCTGAACTAGCTGCTAATAACAAACAGTGATAATGTTTAGGGGAAGGAGGAGGCTTAGGAGAGTTTGAGTTTTAGTTGAGGTTGTAGGTTCGATTATGATTTCTACTACTGTCACAGGGTGTTTCTTTCAAGACATTCATGAGGGAATTATACAAGGATTAATTATTAACATTTCTGGAGGAGACAAAAAGCAGGATTGACTGGGAGAGAGAGAGAGACAGAGACACAGAAACAGAGAGAGAGAAATAGAGAGACAGAGAGAGAGAGAGAGAGCGAGAGAGAGAGAGAGAGAGAGCAAGGAATGTATTATAGGAGCCACTAAACTATGATTAACACCAGGGGGAGATCTAGAGCAACTTTGGTACACCGGAGTCACTCAGTTAAGGCTGTAATCAATCTTAGCACCTTCATGCTCTTGCTTAAATCAGTCACTGGTTTTTGGCTACCTTTTCAGATTCTTGAATGATTGTGTAGCTGGGGCAAACTCTGAAGCAGGTGGCAGTTGGGGCAGCTTGTCACTCCTTGAAGAGATTCTGGAGACACATCTACATTATATGTCAGTTAGTAAGTGACAGGTGAACGTGAACTCAGGGTCAACTAATTCCAAGGCTGATGACTTCTCTCCCCCTCTCTCTTTATTTTTTGAGCAAATAAATATTTATTATTTTCTTATGGAAAGGTGCTGTTTTAAGTATTAAGAATTCAGTATTAAGCAGATAAGAAAAACTTTTTTTTTTAAATTTTTTTCCTTTATTTTTTATTTCTTCAAGTTACATCTCAATTGCAGTCCCTTCCCTATTCCCCCTCCAGTCCCACCCTCCCACCCTCAACCCCCCATCCTCTTCCCTTTTTTTTTCTTTTAAGTTTAAGGTATATCTTATTTCCCCCTACAGTTTCTCCTTTCAGTCCAACAAATGGCTCTTTCTCTTATAATAATAAATACAATACAGTACAACAGAGGTAATTAGGCCACAGTTATGAGGGTTATATGGCTTAATGTACATTCCCAATGACCAGTCCATATGTATTTGGTACCTGATTTTAACACTCTACTATCTAAACATCTCCATGAGTTTAAAGTTCTATATCTGACTCAACATTCATACTAA
>CAJQZJ010032097.1:3389481-3438399 GCA_907164525.1 Lophiomys imhausi
TCTGTCTGTCTGTCTGTCTGTCTGTCTGTCTGTCTGTCTGTCTGTCTATCTATCCATCTACCTATCATCTGTCTCTGTCTATGTGTCTGTCTATATCTGTATACATGGAGATTTCTTGTTGGAAGTTATTTTGTGTAATTGTGAAAATACCATGTCTGAATGTGTAAGGTAGATGCTTAGAAAGCCATAGGCTGGCACTCCCTAGCATGGGTTGAAGTTGTTGTTTACTGGTGCAGCTTAGGGAAGCCACAGTGCTGACGAAATGGTTTTTTGAGTGATTTAATCAGGCCCACTCAAGTTATCAAGGATAATCTCATCTGTTAAAATTAATTCTAGACTTTAAACATCTTTACAAAATTTCTTCCCAGCAACACTCGGGTTGGACTTCGATAGTAAAACAGGACTGGGACCTACCCAAACTGACACTTTATAAAAAACCATCTCATGACAGTTTTGGTTTTTCAGATAGCCAAATGTGGGGTCTGTACCACTTTCTGTTCATGCTTCCTATACATCTATTACAAAAAGTCATTGATCTTGTAAAGTCTCATGGGGATTTTTCTGATTTTATTCTTGTTTTGTTAATTTTGTAGAAATACAAGGTAGGGATTCTAAAGAGAGTTTGGTAAATAACTTACCTTAATGTCACTGCTTTTTACTTCTTAAATTCATGTTTGAATTTGCAACATGGGCTTCTTCTCCAGTTCAATTTTCTGATTAAAAGGGATTATCTCTCAAAAATATTTGCTGAGAAGATATCAGATTCTTCTGCACAGCAGTGGCCATATTCCAGAGTGGTGTGTTGGGGACAGACACGGAATGTAGAGTCAAAGGCGCCGAACACCAAGCTTTACATTGATCATAGGAAGGTACTTAATCGGACTGAAGTCTAACATCTTATCTGCAATGTAGAGGAGGTGGTGGTATTTCACTTTAAGAGTTAAAATGTTCAGAAATAGTATTGGGAAAGCACATCACAGATTCTCAGTATATAAATGTCATTATTATTGAGCCAGTCACTATACTCTTTGCTTAATGAATGCTCTGGTCATTTTCCCTTCCCAAAAGGAATCCAAAAGGCCAGACAACTAAGAGGAAGGGAAGTCTGGTTCTAATTGAACCTCAAATAAACTCACCATGTGATAAGGTCAAAGTATAATATTAATAAAAATCAAAGGTTATTTATTATGATTATTTATTATTTTTTAATAATGAATCATCCATTACTATATATTCTTTCTACCTTCTGTTGAGTTGAGGAATGGATACTTATTATATTTCCTAGACTCTAATAATAGTCTTAAAATCAGCCTGAAAAGGTTTTTCTATTTTATTCCTTTATTTTTTATTTCTTCAAGTTACATCTCAATCGCAGTCCCCTCCCTATTCCTCCCTCCAATCCCACCCTCCCACCCTCAACCCCCCATCCTCTTCCCTTTTTTTTTTTTAAAGGTTAAGTTATATCTTATTTCCCCCTACAGTTTCCCCTTTCAGTCCAACAAATGGCTCTTTCTCTTATAATAATAAATAGAATACAAAACAACAGAGGTAATTAGGCCACAGTTATGAGGGTTATATGGCTTAGCGTACATTCCCAATGTCCAGTCCATATGTATTTGGCACCTGAATTTAATATTCTACTATCTAACCATCTCCATGAGTTTAAAGTTCTATATCTAACTCAACATTCATACTAACTTGCAACACAATTTTAAAAGCATCTTCTTAGATCTATAACACTCTCTTGACTCCTAAACAACTCAAAATTTAATTATGAGAGTCTAGCTGTCTGTTCTTCAACCACCTCAGAGACCTGAGAGGGATAAATATATCTGATTTTCTAGGAAGTACAGGGCCTGCAGCTTCCAACACTAAGAAATGACATACCAGTGGCTGCCAGGGAAGTTCCCATTTTCTCTCCATACATGACAGCATCGATCTTCAGTCATTTGGCCCCGTTTCTCTGACAGACATTGATTGTAGAGCAGGGGTTATGAAGGAATTGCCTACCCTGTCTTGGCAGAGCTAGGCTGTTGACATACCTGCTTCCAGGTTTTGTCCTTTTTGGACAGCATTCTGTCTACAGTTGGAGCTAGGGGCTTTTCCTACCAAGAGATAGGCTTGTGACTAATTCAATCATCTCCCACTGGAGATTCTTTGATGCTCATCTTCTACTTGGGGTAGAATAGGGGGTGCTGTCAGGAGTTGATATGTCTCGATATAAAAAAATCTAAAGTTACGAAAACATCTTTGAATGCCATATTCTGCAGATCTCTTGAGGTTTTTGAAGAGGCCCTATCTATCTCTTATATTAGGGTAAGCAGATGTTGCTTGTCTCTTAGCAGCTTTATTTCTGATTAGCTTAGAAAATAACTATAATAGGCTGTCATGGTACCTAACAAAACGACCGGCTTGCATAACTATTAGTTTGCATTTCTTAATTATCCTAAACAGTTTATGACAATTAGTAGTAAAAGGCCAAAACATCACATTTCATTTTTTTTCTTTACCTCCTAACCCTTCCATCCCATTTCTCTGGGGTGGGGTGTCCTTATATAACAGTCCCTTATCTCAGTTGAGAGTTCATATGAGGGCCAAGAGTCTCCTCATTCACTGGGGGTCTACGAGGCAGTACCACCAGTGAAAAGTGTCTCATTGCCCGGGAGAGAGAACTAAAAAACAAACAAACAAATAAGCAGACAAAAAAAGACTAAAAAATAGAAATAAATAAATAAATAAATAAAAATAAAAAATAAAAAGTCTATGTCCAAGTTCCCTTTGGTGTGTTAGTTGTAGTATCGATACCTTCTACTATCTAGCTAAAATCCTACTATAAGTGAATAGATGCCATATGCATCCTTCTGAGTCTGGGTTAGCTCACTCAGGATGAGCTTTTCTAGTTCCATCCATTTGGCTGAAAATTGCATAATTTCATTGTTCCTGATAGCTGAATAATATTCCATTGTGTAGATGTACCACAGTTTTTTAACCCATTCTTCGGTTGAGGGACATCTGGGTTGTTTCCAGTTTCTAGCTATTACAAATAAGGCTGCTATAAACATAGATGAGGAAACTTCATTATGATTCCGTGAAGAGGCATTTGGGTGTATACCCAGAAGTGGTATGGCTGGGTCCTGAGGCAAAGCTATTCCAAGTCTGAAAAAGTTTTTCTGAAGGCCCAATGATCACTGCTGAAGATGAGGCAGAAAGATTTGAAAAGCCAGAGGCAATGATGGCTACAAGAAAAAAGTGTCTTCTGAACACATAGGGGCAGCAGCACATTTGAATTCACAGAAGTTGAAGCAGCATGCTCAAGACCTGTGCAAGCTAGTTCCAGACAAGATCCTAACATAGAGATGAAGGGTGGACATGAAGTCACACCTAGCTAAGGAGCTATTGACAATTGATTGATAGCTAGTGGGAAAGAAAGAGTCAATTGTCTTTAAGGGTTTAGTACTTGGTAGGTTGGCCATGTCTCAATGGAAGACCACATAATAGTATATGAGCATCATCAATTATATTTGTTGTACTGAAGGAAAAGGAAGACACAAAGTTAGATGGTAGAGAAGAGAGGGGTGGGGTATCTATGAGGAGTTAAGTGGTCAATATGATTAAATATATTGTACAAAATTCCCAAAGAACTAATAAAATGTTTTTCCGTACTTAGCTAAGGCAAACTCTTTGGCAGTTGTATATAAATTGTCTTTTATTCATTCAATATTACAAGATTTATGGTGTTATATACATTCTATTTTATCGTAACCTTTTAGCTCTGCAAATAGAAGATAATGCAATAGGTCAGGCCTTTCATTTACTTGTTCCTAGTCAAAAGGCCAAGAAGTAAATCAAGCATTTCAGAATTGGCAAAATTTAATTCCCCTTCCCTAGAACCAGAGAGTATAGACATTTTAAATTTATGTTTTTCTTTAAATCTAATGAATTTTACACTTCAGGCCCAAAGAAACTAGTACTTGAGTTTTTTGAATAGTGACAAGGAGAAAAATATTAACAAGCCAGTATCAGTTTAGCAGCAGACATCATTTTATAACTCAAAATATTTCAATGTCTAAAGAAACTTACAAAACAAACAAATTCAGTGATTTCATAAGCATTGACATACTGTTGGGTTGGGGGATAAATCATTCAGCTGATATAGGTAAAAAAAATGTATAAAATTTTGCTTAGATGTTATTTCCCTGCTTAGATATTCTCCTCCCTAAATACTATTCCCACATAGTTTGCAGGTAGGTGTTAGGCAAGACTTGCCACTGTCTTATCCTTGTCTCAAAGAACAACTTGCAATAAGAGTATGCTTTAAAATCTTCTTCTTAACTATCTTACAAACCCTCTTCTATTTTCTTCCTGATCTGGTTGTCATCAAATATTGTTTTCATTAGGTAAATAACCTCAGAGACTCAGCAAAGTCCCATCATGAAAAACCATGGTTCCTGCTTTTTTTTTTTCAAGCTATAATAGGCCATTTTCTATTTTTAGAATAGAACACCACAGATTGCATAATTTGTAATATAGAATGTCAGTATCTGGTAGGGGCCTTCACATTGTGAGAAAGCATATAAGAGAGCCAGAAGAAGTCCAGGAAACTAAAGTTGCTTCTGTAACCATCCACTTATGAGAAAATGCCTGCTCTTTAGATAACGGCATTAGTACATCACGAAGGAAGAGCATACAGAGCCTAAATACCCTAAAAAGACACTCCTTTCAATGGTACCATTGCTTTGACAATTCGGTTTCAGTTACTGAATATGGTAGTGCGCACCTTTACACTGAGAGCTTGTGAGATGGAGGCAGAAACACATTCATGCAGTGGTAGAGAGGTAGACAGGGAGAGTTGATAAAGGTGTGGTCCCTGCCGTGGAGCAGAAATGCTGAGTTCTCCAGTGGAGATTCATGCCTCCAGTATGTACTGCTTGGGATGACTGATTCTTCATGGAGTACAGGTGTTTGCTGGGAATGTGGGGTAGGAGGTGTGTGTGTGTGTGTGTGTGTGTGTGTGTGTGTGTGTGTGTGTTTCTATGTATGCAGGCCCCAGATGGGGAATAAAGGCTTCTTGGTGGAGGCAATTGCATTCACAAATAATCAAAGGGTTAAGAAATACTGTTGTTCTTGGGAAGCTGCCAGTCAGTCATACTTTCCTAGCAATTCAGCAAAGAATCCAAGGTGTAGGTTTAAAATGCAAGGTAGAGTGAAGGAACCCTAAGGACAAGTCAGGGAAGAGAAATTTGCATTTTATCCTTGAATAAATAACTGAGCAATTTTAAAGAGCTAGTGTCAAATTGACCAATTAATTGGCTTTGAAAGCTTGATTAGGGGTGAACAAGAGCAGGAGTAAAGAGGCCACTGTGAATGCTTTGGCAGTAACATAGGTACAGGATAAAGGAGAGGGGTAGACATTAATTAACAAATTCATTCATTCTCCAACAAGTTCTTGTTGAATACTGAGAATATGTCAGGCATGTGGGATATATATGGAGGTGAACATGTCATTTTTCCTTCATGCACATTGCCAGGAGGAAACGCAGTTTTCCCATGTTGAGTTTCTGAGGTTTTTCCACTGGGATTAAACATGATATCTATGAAGAGCCTTAGGCCTCTGTGGTTTTCTAGCTGAGGGGCCTTGGGCAACTTACTCAATTCATTAGTATGTCTTTAAAGGAGACAGCTGTCTATATAACAAGACTTTCATGAAGATTAATGGATAAAATATACACAAAGGACTCAGCAGCACTTGGCACTGTCTCATACCTACCAGTTTAGAAATAAGATGACAATGAGAGGCCAGGAAAGGAGTGAAACAGGGAATGTAGGCTCACCATGCATGAGTGTTAGAGGCCAACACAACATCATGGCTGCATTAGAATGACCCTCCTCTTATTCTTGTTCATCTCTGGATCCTGAAATAGCGTGAAGGAAGGGTCAGGTATATTCAGAACAAAAAGTGCTTTGATTGTCTTTCAGGACCTGGCTTGCCACCTCTTCTTGGTTTCTCTAACTCCCCAAGTTGATGACTTTGGCTTTGGCTTATCCAGTTCTCTTTGCTGCATGAGCTGTATTCAACACAGGAGCAGATGGATGAGTTCAGGTCAGAGTTGAGTTCAGGAAGATATGAGCCTAGTATTAAGAAGATATAAAGTGGAAAGCACAGGCAGAAAGGAATCAGTGGTGAGAGAGAAGAGACCTGCAAGAGGAACCATCTACTTGGAGGGAAAGGCTTTGATGGCCTCTTTAGTATAACTTTATATACCCAAAGCATGTACCTGATGACTGTCAAAATGCACATTTCAGGAAGGAAGACAAATTCAGAGTTAGCAGAAGATGCGACTGAGTACAAATTGCTCTGGAGGTAAATAGTGACCACCTGAAATTGCTAGTGGCCTGGGGAACAACCTATAATTATTGTCCTTTAAATGTGTGGCTCACATTAAAGAAAGAAATTCTATATAAAACAATATCAGGTCTCCCACCTGAGGATGGATAATATCCTAGATAGATCTTTCTGAGATTGCAGTCTGGGAAGTCAGGAATGTCTGCTTCCATGTTGCCATGGCAACTTCTCCTTCTTACGCTAGGAAGGAAGATAGAGGTCATGTTGGTGGGCTGTTTAAATGTTGCTCTGATCATGCTTTTTATTTCCGTGGGGGAAAGAGAAAAAGGCAATAGGCAGGAAGAAAGAAAAAAAAACAAAAAAACAAGGATTGAAAATAAAATATGAGAGATAAAGGGATTCCTGTGAGTGATTTTTAAAATAGATTTTGTTATTGAAGGATTTGTATTAATTCAATTGGATTTAACATTTAATAAGAGAATTGAAGATGAAATCTGTAACCCTTGAAGGTGTAATGAGCGTTCAAGTACCAAATGATGCAATGGCCTCTTTTCTATTGTGGAGAGAGGCTTTAAAGCAGGGAAGAGAGAAAGAGGCTATAAAAGCTGTCACTTAAGATTTAGAGCAAGGGGAAGAACAGCTTTCCTTTAAATTAATGTGTCTTCTTTTGATGATTTCTATTCCCCTTTTGAACTCACAGTTTAGAATTGAGTAAAACCTCAGCTAAATTAGGGATTAGGATAATTTGAGTTTGGGACAGTCAGAAGTACAGAGCCAAAGAGGTATTGGAAAAGCTAAAGGATGAAGATAAGTTATATTTTGTATATTTTAAATAGGCAGGGAGAAGAGGAGAGAAGAAGAGGGAAGAGGAGATGAGAGAGAGGAGGGATGAGGAACGGAAAGGCAATTTGGAGATTAGCAACAGCCAGAGCTGCACCGTCCTTGCCCTATGTCTATACCACAAAGAGAGGGACAGTGACAGGATTCTGGGACTGGACAGTCTGATGGGAACTGTGACCATGGAAATGGTCATCTGTTAGGAGACACGCTACTGTTGAAATGCCATCCAAATGAGAGAGAGAGAGAGAGAGAGAGAAGTCTGAATACTTTTTTCCACTCTCTAAAATTTCCATTTTCCAATCATTTCTTAGTGCTTCTCACTGACAAAACCTAGCAAGAAGCCAGCCACTGAAGGATCCTGGGAAACAGATGTCATGGGCTAGCCTCCTGTAGTGCAGAGCAGCAGAAGAGAGATTGTCTTAGAGACAAATAATAAACAAAGGGCTCAAGGGAATGTGGGATAATTAAAGATTAGTAAAAAATTCTGAGTTGTAGAAGACTTGAAAAAGAATGTGGACTTATTTCAGAATGCATGCCATTGCTGGGCGTGATGGCGCATGCCTTTAATCCTAGCACGAGGGAGGCAGAGGCAGGTGGTTTGTTGTGAGTTCTAGGCCAGCCTGGTCTACAAAGTGATTCCAGGACAGCCAGGACAACACAGAAAAATCCTGTCTTGAAAAATAAACAATCAAAACAAAAGAAACAAACAAACAGAAGAATGTGTGCCATGTCAAATATGCTCAGGACCCTGCTTCCCGGAGTGCATAAACTGTGGCAATAAATGTATCATTCTAATTAGGGCAACTCCTCTTAGTGTTAGAATGTGACTTATCATCATAATATTTCTGGAGAATAACACGGAATCTTTTCTGAAAAACTGAGTACATAAGCTCCATATCAGTTAAAATAAATCAATCAGAAATGACCAAAGTTGACCTGTGAAATAGCCCCAACAGAATTCAAAAACAACTGGGCCCAAAATTTATACAACTCAATGAACTTCTATACAGTTAGAATAGGTATGGAGCATCATATTAAATATTATACTTTCAGTACCAAATATATTTTATCCCTTTTTATATAAAATATTGTAAAATTCTGATGTATGATAATGTTTTTAGTTGCATGCTTAAAAAAAAATAAAGGTATAAAGTACAACCTTCCAAACTGCAAAATCCTCAAGATAAAAATGACTCCCATAACTCATAGCAGGATGCTGATTTAGAACCCCAGAACTTTGGAGTCAGAATTTAAATTAGCATCTTTGCGCAGGATGCCTGACTACCATGTTTACCCAGCCTCTTGATGAACTATTTCGGAATTGCTATCTTCCTGAGGCAACCTGTGCCATTTTCAGACTGTTAGCAAAAAGTTCATTATGCTAAATATTCTGCCTTTGGCAGATTCCCTACATTGGGTTGTGTTTTTCTATTTAGGGTCAAACACAATCACAAGGATTAACCCCTTTGCTCTATGACATTCATTCAAATGTTAAAAGATGGAAGTCATGTACCCCTGACTGTGACCTTTTCAGGCTAAATATCTCTGAGTTCTTTAGTGATTTCTTCTCTTGTGGTTGATTTTTCCATTATTGCTATTATTGTAATATATTTTTACTTATATATTTTTTGATAATTTGAATAAGAGTGGCTTCCATAAATGAATAGATTTGAATGCTTGGTCACCATGGAGTGGCACTATTAGGAGGTAAGGCCTTGTTAGAGTAGGTGTGGCTTTGTTGTAGGAAGTGTGTCACTGGGGAGATCTTTGAGGTTTCAGATGCTCAAGCCAGGCCCAGTGTCATTCTCTCTTTCTTCTGCCTGCTGCTCCAGATGTAGAACTCGCAGCTAATTCCCCAATAGCATGTCTGCATGCTTCCTGCCATGATGCTAATGGTTTAAACCTTTGAACTGTAAGCCAGTGCCAGTTAAATGTTTTCTTTTATAAGTGTTGCTGTGGTCATGGTGTCTCTTCATAGCAATAAAACCTTAAATAAGACAGTCCTCAAGACTGGGTACCCCAGCAATTCCAATCTGGCACCTGAAGCACAAAAGGTTCCAGGAAAGCCACTGGTTCTGGTTCCTGATAAAAGCTTGAGAAGACTGGTTCAGAGATAAGTATAGTATTCATCAGCAGCAAAAAGCAGGGAAATAAATCTTGTGGCAACAGGGAATTTCTAGGAAGTACATCTACTACTAGTACTGCTCCTATTTCCTTTTTGTCTGACCTGTGTAACTGAAATTTTTAAAATTATTCAATACTTATTTATTAATAAACTATAAACACTTATAAACAAATATAAACACTTACTTAACTACTAATCCTACAAATGCCTACAACCCCTATGACCTAACCACTAAACCTATTGATAACTATTACAACTATTTTCATAACCTTTTAGAAGGATACAGTCTCTGGGGCAGGTCATCAGTCGTCAGGAACACAGGTCTCTGTGGTAGACCCTTAACGCACTTAGCAGTCCTTTTTTTCTGGAATATCTCAGATGTAGATCTGTCAGGGTAAATTGACTATGGCGGTTTCACCTTAAATAAGGCTTGAGTCTTTCTTCTCTCTGGGAGACCTCAGCTGTTTGTAGGCCAACTTATTTCCTTTGTATCAGCAACTCTGCCACTCTGCCTCAATCTTTAACAATGGCCACAATTTCGTTTAGGCCACTGTTCGGACAGGTCAAACCCCTCTAGGCAAAAGCTGAGCCATAGGGTTTAGTCCTTGGCCTTCGCTGTCTTGCTGAGGCTTTCTCTGCTCACCAGCTTCTTTTGGTCTCAGGGAGATCTGGCCATCAGTCCACCAGTACTTTCTCCATACGAGGATACAAATTACTTGTTGTCCTTTCTAGCATGAGGACTGGCTAGCATCGGAGCTCTCTAGCATGTGGCTCTCTAGCATGGGGCTCTCTAGCATTTGGCCCTTGGCTCCATCCACTTGTCCTTAAATAGGATCGCTCCTTGTTCCACATGCTTCAGCTTAATTTGGGCTCTGCCCACTTAGCAGCTGAAAACAGTGCCAGGTCATAAAGTTTTTCCTTGTTTCACCTGGCTTCAACCTTGTTTTTCAGTCCCTAGAGACTCCCCTTGTTTCATGTGACTTCATCCTTGTTTTTAGTCCACAAGTTGATAAGCTAATTGCTCACAGCCAAGTTGATCTTCATATCCCCGATTAAGAGACTGTATCAGAAACCTAGATATTTACTAAATCTAATTTATATTAATCTAACTCCCTATAGTACTACTACCAGAAAGTGGAGCCACAGTTGGGGTGGGCCTTCTCATGCCAATCAAAGCAATCAGGACACCTCTTCAGGTGAGGATTCCTACTCGGGTGTTTCTAATTTTTGTCAAGTTGACATGAAGACAAATCCTAATGCCATTATAAAGTATTTACCAAGAGTTACTGATTTCAGTCATTTTTCTTTTTAAAATATAACTACCTCTGTGATGCTGCAAAGTTGATATTTACTCTACTCATTATGGGAGAGGTTAGAAATACTTGACTAGATGGACTTAAAGTAACTGAAACCAGGACTGGAGCTGTAACTCAATGGCAGGACATTTGCCTAGCATGTGCAAGGTCCTAAGATCAATGCCTAGACTAGAAAAAAGGAAGCCATTAAAATACAATTAAATTTTAGTGTCTCAGCTAAATGAAATCTACCCATGACCAGCGGATACTGTGATGGATAGGGCAGATTTCCATCATCATCATCATCATCATCATCATCATCATCATCATCATCACGGATGTACTTGTGTGGTGTCTTACTCTAGACTAGACTGTGATGGTATTGGTCTGAACTCAGCATAGTGCTATCAGCTTCTAGCTTCCTCCCTCTATCATTTGAGGTCCCATGCTTCAAGCAGTTCAATCTTGGTTCAGTTTCACTTTTGGCAGTCAAACTGTACAACTGATTCACAGGGAAACTGTGAGCAATTAGACCTTACAGGAAATTTAATATTTTTCTTTAGACACTTTCATAATCTTGTAAAAGTATCAAGGCACAGACTTGCATGTGTCAGGCTTTGAAGACCATACATTCTCTGTTGTAACTCCTCAATGCAGTTGTTGCAGTGTGGAAGCAAATGTGGGCACTATGGTAAGGGATGGGGGTGTTTTGTTAACAGAATCATGTGTAGGAAGTATCTTTCTGATACGTGATACCATATCTGTTCAGGATTCTAAAACAAAACAAAATGTTATACACTAGGTAGCTTGGTGTGATCAGAACATCCTTTTCCTTCCTCTACCCACCTCCCTCCTTTCTCTCTCTCTCTCTCTCTCTCTCTCTCTCTCTCTCTCTCTCCCTCTCTCTCTAGACAGGGGGTCACTATGTAGCTTTGGCTGTCCTGAGACTCATTATGTAGACAAGGTTGGCCTTGAACTCAGAAATCTCTGCCTCTGTCTCTGTAGTACCAGGATTAAAAGCATTTTAATGCCTCTATGCCCAACTTGTTCTTTCTTCTTAAGGGAAAGTCTTTCAAATGAGTTAATAATTTTATATTCTTGAGCCTGTGATGGGATGTGCAGGGTCTGGCTGCTTCCTGTAATACTCATGGCAGTCTTTCTATTCTTAGTGAAAAGTTTTTTTTTGCTCCCCAAACTCCTTATAGCCAGGCTGCTCATAAACTATGTAGCTGAAAATAATTTTGAACTTTGATCATTTTTACATTTTGAAAGGCTTGAAAGTCTATAATTAAGGCAGATTTAGTGTTTGTTCAGGGCCTGTGGTCTTGTTGACCCTTCACATGCTGAACAGGTGTAAGCAGGTGTATGGGTCTTTTATACAGGCACTCCCTCCATTCATGCGGTCCCTCCCCTATAACTTAGTTACCTCCATCATTGTATACTTTTATTCACTCTGACAAAATGCTGCTCAGTCAATGGCTGCTTGGTCTTGTGAGCATGGGCAGGGCGTCAGGACTGAGTGAGGCTGTGGCAGAGAATAGCTGTGACAGAAAAAGTGGCTAGCAGTGAGATACCCCTAAAGTACCACCCTTAGTTCTTCCAACGAGGCTCTATTTCTACAGTATCTACAACCTTCCAAAATAATGTCAACCATTCAAAGCATGAACCTGTGGGTGACATTTCAGATTCAAATCATTACATTTTGCCCTTGTCCCCCAAAGGCTCATGATATTCAGTCCAAAAGTCTCCAAAGTATCAACAGCTCCAACATTGATTAAAAGTCCAAAGTTCAGTCTCTGCTACAACTTAAGAAAACTCATTGCTTTGAGACCAAAGAGAATAAAAAATAAAGTCACACCTTCCAGTACAGTGGCATAGAATAAATATTTTCTTTCCACAGTAAAGGAATGGAGGTATTGAAAAAAGGATAGAACATGGACAAGACCAGAACTCAGCAGAGCACACGGTATCTTGTGTTCTGGCACATCTGGTTTTGTGATGTCACCTCCCACAGGCATACATAGTCCTTCCTGATCTCATGGCCTTGCCATTCAGTCCACATAACTTCTTCCTTGGATTGGTTCCACTTGTTGCCCAGGAAAGCTAATCTACATTCTTGGCACCTCTAGATTTCTGTTGCTAGATTCCTAGATTAGATTCCTAGATTCCTAGCTTAGGCCTCTCTCTCGAGATATCATGTGGTATATTTTCAGGGCTCCCCATAGGGTATCTGACCCTGCTACATATTGCCTGGCCTTGAGCCTTCCTTAAAAGTTAGGGTGGAAGACTCCATGCCCAGTGACTCTTGAACTCTATAGTGTCATGTGGACAATGCCAAGGGCTGTTGCCAGATCAAGTGATTTCTAAGCCTTTATGGGCTATGACTTACAGCAGTACTTGGGCAGCTTAACTGAATAGAGCACCATTCTAGGTACCTTAGTGATTCTTTCTTCTTAAGGGAAAGTCTTTCAAATGAGTTTACAACTTTATACTCTTGAGCTTGTGTTGATGTGGTTAGGATCTGGCCATTTCCTGTAATGGTTATGCTTCAGTGAAAAGTTCTTTACTTTTCCCCAACCTCTGTCATATGATCTTGAACTTTTGATCACCTTGCTTCCACGTCCTGATTGTTAAATTTATGTGGTGCTGGGGAACCAACCCAAGGCTTTGTGCATATTAGCCATATAGTACTATATAGTACATATAGTACTCCTATAATTGCACTACTTCCACAGGGTTCTCTGCCAGATAAGTAATTAAAAGTCTGTAAAAATAATTAACTAAATTATTATCAACATTTATATTATAGTTAATGGGTTGGTGGTGTTAATCATTAACCCACCATTATAAATAAACACACAGACACCTAATGGGTCTTATCAAGCTTTAGCCTGGTTGTGCAATCTTAACCCATCTAAGCTAACTTGTAATGCTATTCCACAAATAGGGCCCCATATACATATACATATATATATATATATATATATGTCCCCTTGGGCTATTATTCTCCACACTATGCAGATGTTCCAGGCCACGTGGCATCTTCTTCCATCTACCCCATTCTGTGTCTTCCTTCTTGGTGTGTCTTCTTCTTCCTTCTCCTGGCTTCTTCTTCCCCATGATCCTTTCTGCTCCTCAAGAGCCTGCCAACCTTTGCCCCGCCTACCTCTCTTTCTGTCCAATCAATCCCAGGCCTCCTCATTTATTCACACAATCAGAGACAATGGTACTTATGGCCTGGCACAGTAAGAAGGCCTCTGGGAGAAGGTTAATTAACATTTAGAATACATAACAGATCATTGCATCAAAAGTCAGGAAAAATCTTGAGCACAACAAGTAGCATCAGGGGAAATCTCAGACAGAGCAGACAGCAGCAGACAGACTTCCCTGGTAAATAAAGGGGTGGCTACCTTCCAGCACTGCTGATACAAGTCCTTTCCAATCCTGAGGAATGATTCTATGATGCATTGCCCAGTTATTAAGCATTTACTTGACAAAGCCTGAATGGATACCATAAGACACAATACACTCCTTGAATTGTTTCAAATCCAACATATCAATTGGATGCCATGTTAATTCTGGATTGGTTTGACCTTCATTAATACCAGGACTATTTTGATAAATTACTGGAATAGCTAATGGTGTCTGTGGAGTACTAAGCGGCTCCTCTAAGGGCACACTTGGTTCCACACCATTACTTGCCGGATCTTCTGTTGTTGTTGTTTCATGTAACAGCTTTGGAGACCTAGATACGAAAGTATGAGGTGCAGGACAGGGCCACACTATGCATTGCAACTCCTCTTGCTTCCCTGTTTCAACCATTGGCAAGTTGTCAGTTGCAGTTACCATCTTTGGCAAATTTTTCTTTAGCTCCTCAATCTGTATTTGCAAACCTTCTAATTGTGAGGCTGACTTCTTTATGATAAGCCAATAAAAGAGGAAAAGGCAAACAACATAAAACATCCGGTCTGACTGAAAAATAGGAAAGAATTAAGCTGCAAACATTATCATTTTGTCAACCACCGGTTCCATAATTTCAAAATATGCAGTTTCCTCTACGGTTTTGAAAGCCAAGTTACCCATAATGTCCTACAATGTTGGGCGCCACCTGGAACTGAACTTTTTAAATTATTAAGTATTTATTTATTGATAATTATTCACTTATAACAACTAACAATTTCTTAACTATTAACCCTACAAATTCCTACAACCCCTTTAACCTAACCACTAAACCTATTGATAACTATTACAATTATCTAACCTTTTAGAAGGATACAGTCTCTGGGGCAGGTCCTCAGTCATCAGGAACACAGTTTCTGTAGTAGACCCTTTAACGCACTTAGCAGTCTTTTTTTCTGGAATGTCTCAGATGTAGATTTGTCAGGGTAAATTGGCTATAGCAGTCTCACCTTAAGTAAGGCTTGAGGCTTTCTTCTCTCTGGGAGACCCCAGCTGTCTGTAGGCCAACTTATTTCGTTTGCATCTCTGCCGCTCTGCCTCAGTCCTTAAAGCCAGCCACAGTTTTGCTTAGGCCACTGTTTGGACAGGTCAAACCCCTCTAGGCAAAAGCTGAGCCACAGAGTTTAGTCCTTGGCCTTTTATTGTCTTGCTGAGGCTTTCTCTGCTCACCAGCTTCTTTCTGCCTCAGGGAGATCTGGCCATCAGTTCACCAGTACTTTCTCCAGCAGGACTCTTGGAGCTCTCTATCATCAGGGGGCCTCTGGCTCCATCCTTAAATAGGATCTCTTCTTGTACCACCTGTTTCAGTTTAATTTGGGCTCTGCCCACTTAGCAGCTGAAAACAATGCCAGGCCAAATACTTAGTTTCTTAGTCCATTAAGTCTTTCCTGTTTTTCCTGGCTTCAACCTTCTTTTTCAGTCCATTAAGTCTCCTGTTTGTTTCCTGTTTTCACCTGACTTCATCCTCGTTTTTCCACAAGCTGATAAGCTAATCGCTCACAGCCAAGTTGATCTTCATGCCCCCGAATTAAGAGACTGTACCAGAAACTCCTAGATACTTACTAAATCCCTACAGAAATAAATTATGTTTTCCCAGTTAGACCTACTGTTTGTCTCGTTCCTTCCTCTTTGAATAGATTTCCAAGCTAGACATCTGTGTGTCATCTGCTTCCTCTTCTGACAGCCCTACCAATTACTAAGTCCTGGAAATGTCTAAATATGTTGGCATTCACGTTCAAATACACCCACTTTTCACTAGTTTCTGCCACTTGCCTGCTTGACTGTGTTTTTGGAACTGTCTTATAATTGCCTGTCCAGAAAATAGTCTCACAATGCAACCCAAGTAGTCTTCCACCAACCATGTTATTCTCTTGCATAAGATTCATCAGTAGTTTCATGATACTCCTATAATTCAATGTAAATTTCTTCAGTTGATCAACAAGGCCCTTCACAAATATGTATCCTCTCAGAGCTTGGCATATCATTGAATGTTCTTTATCATGGGCTCTGACTCAGCTGACCCACACACACTAAAATATTTTATTTTTGATTAACACATAATAATTGTATGTATCAATAAGGTTTAGTCAGATAGTTTAACACATGTCTGCAGAATGTGCTGATCAAATTCAATACTTGTCCATATCCCTTTTACAGCCTCTAGGAATCACTATTCTACATTCAACTTAAATATAGTCTCCATATATAAGAGAGAATGTGTAATACTTGTCTTTTCCTGTCTTGCTTATCTTACCTATGATAGTATCTTTCGGTTGCATTCATTTGCTGCAAATGACAGAACTTTATTCTTCTTTATGGCTAAATTGTATCTTATTGTGTATATATGCTACAATTTCTTTACCATACATGCATTGATCATTACTAGCATTGGAATCTCTGCTCATGCTCTTTTTTCAATGTGAAACAATTTCCTATTAGTTCTTTTGGTCTAGAGCTCTGTACTTAGATTTTGCTTTGCTACAAAGCTCTCTGTGACTTCTATAAGGCTTTTTTAGTTCCCCAAACTGTGTTAGGAGCCTTCTGTCTACTCTCATGACATTCTATATCCAGTCTGAGAGTAACTATTATACTGTGTTTCAATTGCCAGTAGTTGCTCATCTCCTCCATTTAGTAAGCTGTGTGAAGGCAGAGTGTTTTTCCCCCTATTTTATATCCATAATGTTTTTCACCATGCTTGGTAGAAATGGCTTGGGACTGGAAAGCCTATGGTTTATGTACCACCAACTGTATGGTTCTACAGCAACAGCTGTAGAGACAGCTGATTTCAATTCTGAGATGCTGTTGCTGATCATAGACCACCACGTAGCCTAGTACATGTTGTTTATCTTTGACCTGATATATACCACATGATGGTAGCCAATCCCAGATGGAGGAGAAAGTGGAGCAGAACCTGGAGTTGAGAGATACATATTTCATAACCCTACATTAGTGAAGCAGATGGTGGAATGCCTCAGAAACTAGCCATGGTGGAGACAGTACTGAGTTAGACCAAATCCAGGTCATCTGATAAGCAGTAATACTTACTGCAACATGTACACAGACATCCAGGAGCCTGTGTTTGATGCTTCTCAGGAACAAGTTAGCAACAATTCCTGCTAGATGGTGAAAAATGGGCTTCTCTATGGGGAAGTCTCTAGCTACAGAAGCAGATCTATCTGCAGCTGCCCATTTTCCTGCCAATAATTCAGAACTTGGAATCACTTTCAGTCATTAACCATTTTTGCCAAGACTTCTGTTAGATCAAGAACTGGAGACCTTGAAAACCAAGGCTCTCATCTGGTATCTAGCTTTGGCTCCTAATGGACATTTGGGATTTCAGAACTTTCCAGAGGCTGCAGTGCCAGGTCTTCATTAGAAGCTTCTACTTTCAGAATGCCATTCTAGCTATATCTTCTCTCATGAGGTGTCCAATGCCTAGCAACAGTTTGTATAGGCAGTTCAGTTTTTGAATGGAAAAATCACAGGTGTGGGTGCCAGAAGTGAGGTTTTACCAACAGCCACACTTTAGGAGCAAGCTCAGCTCCAGAGGTTTCATAAGTGATGTGACACACATACTGGTTCTGACTACTGTATGGGATTGAGGAACTCCTGAGCACCCAGCTTTCTGAATGTCGTAGTCCATGACTCCGGTTTTTCTGTCAGCCTTTAAGCCCAGTAGCCTGGCATCCCTTTTATCTTCTCTCTTGTCCTTTCTAAATAGCCAGGTGATTTTTGAGGCATAGCCCAACTATATAGGTAAGATGTTTTGTTTCATTACTATATATTTTATAGAATCAGAATCTTTTCTCATAGTCCTCCTTGCATGGAACTATTTAAGTCTTTTTGACAGTTCTGTTCACAGATGCCATGTTATGATACCATATGACCCTTTGTAGTCTACAAATCTGTAAGTGACAATGCAGAATGTCTTCCATCTACATCCTTAGAGGTTAATATTATGTGATACTGTTGGAAAATGCCTTATTCTTACTCTTCCCATACCTCTTCTCACCCACAGCCCAACCCATGTTAGGCTTCCACATTGTGGTGAAAGACAATGAATCAGGCTACAGGCTATGATTTTCCTTTCTCACTCTTGTTCTAGGCACTTCAACCATCACTTTTTCATACTTTTTGGGGACCTGCATGATAAACAGGGGGCATCTGTTTTCTCTGCCTGAAGGGAGAGAAGAGAAAAAGCATTTTTGGACAGGAATCAATAAGCCATTGGGCCATTTCAAAAGTACCATATAGGATGGAATGATTTGTGGAAAAGGGAATGGAGAAGACAAGCCGAGCCACAAGCTTGGAGGTTGGAAATATAGGGAGTAGAAACTCTGATATGTTTTTAGGCAAAGGATCCAGAGGAGACTTAGATGTGGTGAGGGAATGTGAAAGACTCTATGACACTAAGCCTTATGACCCACCTTCAGGACATACACTAACATACATACACATACACTCACACACATGCACACAAATGTACCACACATATACACACTTCCATAAACTGAGATTGTGCATGTGTCCCCCCAGGCATAGGTGTGGGTAATATGGACATTTCTCAAAAGACAAGAAGGATATATGGATCTTTCTTAGCAGTGTGGGTGTGTGTTTGCATATGTATATGTGTAAGCACTTACACTTGGACTTGGTGGAGATGAGTCTGTTATAGCTTTCTAATTCAGAGCTCTCTCCTGTCAGAGAGAAATGGCTAAAAGGGTCAGTTTGTGTCAGGAATACATGCATCCATGGAACCAAGTCCAGAAGGATCAGTGGTTCTCATCCTTTGCGCCATGACCCTTTTGAGGTCTACAATCCTTTCACAGGAGTCACCTGAGACCATCAGAAAACACAGATATTTACATTACAATTCATAACAGTAGCAAATTATAGTTGTGAAGTAGCAACAAAAATAATTTTATGCTGGGGGTCACCACAGCATGAGGAACTGTATTAAAGAGGTACAGTTCTAACTGCATTATTTGGAAGGTTGAGAAACCACTTCTCTAGATGATGGTTAACCCAAGACAGTGTGGAACAAGTGCTGAAACTGTCAGAGCTATGACCCCTGATGACTTTTGAGGAAGAGTAGAAGAATCTCTCCCTTCAGAGCCTCTATCCTTTCAGCTCTCCACTGTTTCTCTACAGACTATACAGGCCCACCACTACCTCCTCCTCTTCTTTCTTCTTCTCATTCCTTTTCCTCATCTTCCTTCTTCCACCCACCTCTCTCTCACACACAGTCACTTACTGTTTGGTGTTTGGATTAGACATTGTTTTCCTGAGTCAAAGAGGAGAGAATGGCATGTTCTCATTGTGCTACTTAGCTAAGCTTCCTGAGGACCCATGAATGAGCATGTGGGGAAGCAAGGAAAGAGAAGTTTGTTGCAAGTGGGAATGGTTCTCAGACAGTGTACAGTGTAGGGAGGAAGTACAGCTTTCCTCGTTTCCTATAAAGCCCATACTCACCTTTGCAAATATTGCCTTAGTTATGTATGAGAGGCAACTTCCAGCTTTGTCATGATAGTCATATGACCTCTGTAACCGAACTTTTAAATTATTATTTATTTCTTACTAAATTCACTTATAACAAACACCAACAATTTCTTAACTATTAATCCTATAAATTCCTACAACCCCTTTAACCTATCCACTAAACCTATTGATAATTATAACAACTACTTTCATAACCTTTTAGAATAATACAGTCTCTGGGGCAGGTCCTCAGTCATCAGGAACACAGTCTTTGTTGTAGATTCTTTAAAGCACTTAGCAGTCCTTTTTCTGGATCTCTCAGATGCAGGTTCGTCAGGGTAAGTTGGTTATTACAGTCTCACCTTAAATAAGGCTTCATGCTTTCTTCTCTGTGGGAGACCCCAGCCGTCTGCAGGCCAACTTACTTCTTTTGAATCAGGAACTCAGCTGCTCTGCCTCAGTCCTTAAAGCCAGGCACAGTTTCCCCTAGGCCACTGATAAGACAGATCAAACCCCTCCAGGCAAAAGCTGAGCCACAGGGTCCAGTCCTTGGCTTTTTGGTGTCTTGCTCAGGCTTTCTTTGCTCACCAGCTTCTTTCTGCTTCAGGGAGAGAGCTGGCCATCAATGGCCAGCCCTTTTTTCAGCAGGACTCTTGGAGCTCTCTAGCATCGGGGCCTCTTCTCTTTCCGGGCTCCATGCACTGTCCTTAAATAGGAGGAACTCTGTTTCAGCTTAATTTGGGCTCCGCCCACTTAGCAGCTGAAAACAATATCAGGCCAGATACTTTGTTTCTTCAAGTCCATCTTTCCTGTTTTCCTGACTTCAACCTTGTTTTTCAGTCTATTGAGTATTTCCTGTTTTTCCTGACTTCAACCTTGTTTTTCAGTCTATTAAGTCTCCTGTTTGCTTCCTGTTTTTAGTCCACATGCTGATAATACTCTTCATGCCCTGAATTAAGAGACAGTATCAGAAACCCCTATATGTTTTCTAAATCTAATTTATCTAACCCCTGCAACCTCTACTGCTTACTAGGAATATGGTCCATGCTGACCTCTTGATGGCTTTGCTTTTTAGTTTATAATGGGGGGCAATGACAGGGTTGTTTTCAGATTTCAATTAAATGTCACTTTTATTAGTATTGTCCTTGCAAAGCACTGACAGATTAAAACCAGGCTGAATTCAAACCCTAAGTTCATTTCTACAAGCCATGTGGTCTTAGGCACATTGATTTACTGCTCTCCCTCAGTTTATATATCTTTATTTAAAAAAATCATTTTCATTTCTGTGTATGAATGTGTATTCATGCAATTGTATGTCATGGGTGAGCATGTTCTTTCAGAGGCTAGAAGAGGGCATTGATCTAGATCTGGAGTTACAGGCAGTTGTGAGATGCCTGAGCTGTGTGTTCGGAACTGAACTGAGGTCCTCTGGGAGAGTAATGCATTCTCTTAACCATTGAGCCATCTCTCCTAGCCTCTTTATAGAGTTTTAAAATGGGAAGCTAGTGGCTATGGCTTCAGAGACTGTTGCAGGAGTGAATACATGCAAAGTACTTAGAGCATCACTCAGCACTTGGTTAGTGTAGTAGATACAGGAGCCCTTAGCATTGTCTTGCATTAGAAGGAGACTGTCCTTACCTCAAGGGGAGAAAGAAGCTTAATTTTCATTCTTAGCTTCTCTCCAAAGGGCAAAAAAAGATAATAGGAGTTGACAGTGTCTTTCTAGATGAGAAGTAAGTGTGATGACTCTTCTATAGTGAAGAATACTGCATTGAATAATTTAAAATTGCTGAGAATAGATCTTAAATTTTCTCATAGCATGCACAAAAGGCTGCAACTTTGTGAGGTAATAAATGCGTGAATTATCTTAATAGTGGAAATTATTTTACCATATATAATTACACTAAGACATCATTTATCATATACCTTAACATTATACATGCAACTCTTACTTGTCAATTATGTATCAATAAAACTGAGAAAGTATAAACACTAAATTCACTGTTACTCTCTTAGACACTGGGCACATTGTGTACTTTGGGGCAGAAGATCATGAACATCCAAACATTGTCATGAGGCACATTCAATGTGGATTTGAGACTCAACCTTTACTTTAAGGATTATCTGGTGTTATGCTGCTGTGGCCCGTAAAGTTATGATCTCATTTGAGAACGACTGCTAAAAGTAAGTTTGGTTGCTGTGAGTAACTTTTAATGACTTGTGTAATCAAAGCTGCTAGGAGGCTTTAAATATGTGATTTTTCACATTTATAATAAAGCTTTCTCTTTGTGAATCTCAACTCTATCCCTTAAATTTTCTTTTTCAGTCTTTCAGTGCATGAAGAAACACACAGAACTTAGACCCAGTACTTTGTCTTAATTCTCAGAGAAACAGAATCTCATGTGAGTTTTGGATTTTCATGAAATGAGTCTTCCCAGAGCCAAAGAACTGTTGCAGGTCAGTTAATATACAAATGAACAGACAGCAGAAGTGAGTCCTACAAATGACAGATTTCTGTAAATAGCAAATTAGTTTTCTGTAGTTAGAAGTTTCATGCTTTACAACTATTAACAGAAAGCAAATAAACAGGAGGCCTGAAAAGGCCTGAAGCTCATAGGTGAAGGTGATGGAGGAACCGAGGAGACAGAAAATGCAGGAGGCTGAAGAAGCCAGGAGCCCTAATTTCCTGTCCTGGAGGAAAATATTCCAGCAGAAGGAAATATGATTTAAGCAAGGTTAAACTGGTGTGCAACATGGTTGCCATATTTTTATTTCTTTGCACTAACAGAACCTCTTATCCACATCCCTATATTTCCTTTCTGTACAAGGAGATAAATTTCTGAGGCTTTGCTGCATTTCTCAAATCTAAAGAACATAAATCCTAACTTAGTTTTGGACTTTTTTTAATCATGCTTGCAGAGAAAAGAGATATAGAAGGTATTTGTGTTTCTCCACCCAGGAAGTTGGGGACAGAGCAGATGGTCTTTCCCTCCAGAGCAAAGGGCAGGCGTTATATTGACCTGATAGTTCACTCTCCATCTTTTTTTTCTTTTTCTTTATTTATTTGTTGCTTCAGGTTACAACTCCATCATAGTGTCCTCTTTCCCCCCTTCCCAGCACCACCCTACCACCCCTTACCCCCTAACCCTTCAATCCCACTCCTCTGGAGTGGAGTGTCCCTATATAAAAGTCCCTCGCCCCAGTTCAGAAGTCACTGTCCATCTTAAGAGGGCATGTTCTCAGAGTTTCTCTACTGTGTGAGGGAACTGGCGCCCTGCAATGACGGGAATGAATTTTGTTACCACTATGGAATGAGTAATAAAGTATAGGGGCTTGCGTCTTCCACAAGCACATGTGAAACAATGGCAGGTTAATGGTAAATAAGGTAAACTCTCAGGTCCTTCATAATAATTTTCTCCCACCAAAGTAACAATATTTTCTTTAACTGCTTGACTTACTGCTATATTTTTTCTACTCACCTTTATTAACACCTTTTCCATTGTTTCTTTACTTGTTAAAAGTTCATAATATCACTTTCCCGAGGCAGTTAGGACAATTACTTTTCTTTGAAAGCATGATCAATGGAAATTTTGATTTTTAAAACTTTTGTTAATGGAATATGTAAACATCTGATTCAAACATAAATCACTCCTGGTTTTATCCTGCTCAAGCCTTGTATCCTTTTTTTTCTTTATTTTTTACTTCTTCAAGTTACATCTCAATCGCAATCCCCTCTCTAATCCCCCTCCAGTCCCACCCTCCCACCCTCATCCCCCCAATCACTTCCTTTTTTTTTTAAATTTAAGGTACATCTTATTTCCCCCTACAGCTCTCCCTTTCAGTCCAACAAATGGCTCGTTCTCTTATAATAATAGATACAATACAAAACAACAGAGATAATTAGGCCACAGTTATGAGGGTTATATGGCTTAGTGTACCCAATGTCCAGTCCATATGTATTTGGCACCTGACTTTAACATTCTACTATCTAACCATCTCCATGAGTTTAAAGTTCTATATCTAACTCAACATTCATGCTAACTTACAACACAATTTTAAAAGCATCTTCTTAGATCTATAACACTCTCTTGAATCCTAAACAACTCAAAATTTAATTATGAGATTCTAGCTATCTATTCTTCAACCACCTCAGAGACCTGAGAGGGATAAATATATCTGATTTTATAGGAAGTACAGGGCCTGCAGCTTCCATAACTAAGAAATTACATACCAGTGGCTGCCTGGACAGCTCTCATTTTCTCTCCATACATGACAGCATCGATCTTCAGTCATTTGGCCCCGTTTCTCTGACAGATGTTGATTGTAGAGCAGGGGTTATGAAGGACTTGCCTACCCTGTCTTGGCAGAGCTAGGCTGTCGACTTACCTGCTTCCAAGTTTTGTCCTTTTTGGACAGCATTCTGTCTACAGTTGGAGCAAGGAGCTTTTCCTACCAAGAGATAGGCTTGTGACTAATTCAATCATCTCCCACTGGAGATTATTCGATACTCATCTTCTACTTGGAGTAGAATAGGGTGTGATGCCAGGGGTTGATATGTCTCGATATAAAAAAAAAACCTAAAGTTAAGAAAACATCTTTGAATGCCATATTCTGCAGATCTCTTGAGGTTTTTGAAGAGGCCCTATCTATCTCTTATATTAGGATAAGCAGATGTTGCTTGTCTCTTAGCAGCTTTATTTCTGATTAGCTTAGAAAATAACTATAATAGACTGTCATATACCTAACAAAATGACCGACTTGCATGACTATTAGTTTGCATTTCTTAATTATCCTAAATAATTTATGACAATTAGTAGCAAAAGGCTGAAACTTCAAATTTCATTTTTTTTCTTTACCCCCTAACCCTTCCATCCTATTTCTCTGGGGTGGGATATCCCTATATAACAGTCCCTCATCTCAGTTCAGAGGTCATATGAGGGCAAAGAGCCTCCTCATTCACTGGGGGTCTACGAGGCAGTACCACCAGTGAAAAGTGTCTCATTGCCCGGGAGAGAGGACTAAAAAAAACAAACAAACAAATAGCAGACAAACACATAAAAAAGAATAAAAATAGAAAAGAAATAAAATAAAAATAAAAAAAAATAAAAAGTAAAAAAGTCTATGTCCATGTTCCCTTTGGTGTGTTAGTTGTAGTATCGATATCCTCTACTATATAACTAAAATCCTACTATAAGTGAATAGATCCCATATGCATCCTTCTGAGTCTGGGTTAGCTCACTCAGGATGAGCTTTTCTAGTTCCATCCATTTGGCTGCAAATTGCATAATTTCATTGTTCCTGATAGCTGAATAACATTCCATTGTGTAGATGTACCATAGTTTTTTAACCCATTCTTCGGTTGAGGGATATCTGGTTGTTTCCAGTTTCTAGCTATTACAAATAAGGCTGCTATGAACATAGATGAGGAAACTTCCTTATGATTCCGTGAAAAGACATTTGGGTGTATACCCAGAAGTGGTATGGCTGGGTCCTGAGGCAAAGCTTTTCCCAGTTTTCTAAGATATCGCCAGACTGACCTCCATAGTGGTTGCACAAGCCTACACTCCCACCAGCAATGGAGTAGGGTTCCCCTTTCTCCACACCCTAGCCAGCATGTGCTGTCATTTGAGCTTTTGATCTTAGCCATTCTGACAGGTGTGAGATGGAATCTCAGAGTCGTCTTGAGTTGCATTTCTCTGATGATTAAGGACGTTGAGCATTTCTTCAAGTGTCTCTTGGCCATTAGGGATTCTTCCTTTGTGAATTCTCTATTTAGCTCCATTCCCCATTTTTTGATTGGATTATTTGGTTTCTTGGCATTTAATTTCTTGAGTTCTTTGTAGATTTTGGATATTAGCCCTCTGTCAGATGTGGGGTCGGTGAGGATTTTCTCCCAGTCTGTAGGCTGCCGTTTTGTTCGAATGATGGTGTCTTTTGCCTTACAGAAAATTTTCAGTTTCATGATGTCCCATTTATTGATTGTTGATCTCAGGTCCTGAACTGTTGGTATTCTGTTCAGGAAGTTGTCACCTGTGCCAATGAGTTCGAGGGTTTCTCCTACTTTTTCTTCTAGTAGATTTAGTGTGACCGGCCTTATGTTAGGTCTTTGATGCACTTGGACCTAAGTTTTGTACAAGGTGATAAGTATGGGTCTAATTTCATTCTTTTACAAGTGGACATTCAGTTGGACCAGCACCATTTGTTGAAGATGCTGTCCTTCTTCCATTGTGCCGTTTTGGCTTCTTTGTCAAAAATTAGGTGGCTATAAGTGTGTGGGTCTATTTCTGGATCTTCAATTCGATTCCATTGATCTACTGGTCTGTTTCTATCCCAATACCATGCTGTTTTTACAACTATTGCTCTGTAGTACAGCTTGAAATCTGGGATGGTGATACCTCCAGATGTTTTTTTATTGTACAGGATTGATTTAGCTATTCTGTGCTTTTTGTTGTTCCATATGAAATTGAGAATAGCTCTTTCCAAGTCTATAAAAAATTGTGTTGGTATTTTGATAGGAATTGCATTGAATCTATATATTGCTTTTGGTAGGATAGCCATTTTTATTATGTTGATCCTACCTATCTATGAGCATGGGAGATCTTTCCATCTTCTAAAGGCCTCTTCCATTTCTTTCTTCAAGGGCTTGAAGTTTTTGTTGTACAGGTCCTTTACTTGCTTGGTTAAAGTTACCCCCAGGTATTTTATGTTGTTTGTGGCTATTGTGAAGGGGGTTGTTTCCCTTATTTCTTTCTCAGCCCATTTGTTTTTTGTATAAAGAAGGGCTTCTGATTTTTTTGAATTAATTTTGTATCTAACCACTTTGCTGAAGATGATTATCAGCTCTAAGAGTTCTCTGGTGGAATTTTTGGGGTCGCTTATATATACTGTCATATCTTCTGTGAATAGGGATAATTTGACTTCTTCATTTCCAATATTTATCCCCTTGATCTCCTTTAGTTTTCTTATTGCTCTAGCAAGAATGTCAAGTACCATATTGAAGAGATATGGTGAAAGTGGTCATTCTTGTCTTGTCCCTGAGTTTAGAGGAAATGCTTCAAGTTTCTCTCCATTTAATTTGATGTTGGCCACTGTCCTGCTGTATATTGCCTTTATTATTTCTAGGTATGGTCCTTGTATGCCCGTTCTCTCCAGAACTTTTAGCATGAAGGGGTGTTGGATTTTGTCAAATGATTTTTCTGAATCTAGCGAGATTATCATGGGTTTTTTTTCTTTCATCTTGTTTATATGGTGAATGACGTTGATAGACTCTCGTATGTTGAACCATCCCTGCGTTCCTGGGATGAAGCCTACTTGATCATGGTGTATGATACTTTTGATGTGTTCTTGAACTCAGTTTGCTAGTATTTTATTAAGTATTTTTGCATCTATGTTCATGATTGAGATTGGTCTGAAGTTCTCTTTCTTTGTTGGGTGTTTGTGTGCTTTAGGAGTCAGGGGGACTGTGGCCTCATAGAATGAGTTTGACAATGTTCTTTCTGATTCTATTTGGCGAAAGAGTTTGAAGAGTATTGGTGTTAGCTCCTCTTTGAAGGTCCGGTAGAATTCCGTGCTAAAGCCATCTGGCCCTGGGCTTTTTGTTTTTGGTTGGGAGATTTCTAATGACTGTTTCTATTTCCTTAGGGGTTATAGGGCTATTTAATCTGTTTATCTGATCTTGATTTAGCTTCAGTAGGTGGAATCTATCAAGAAAAATGTCCATTTCACTTAAGTTTTCAAATTTGGTGGAGAATAGATTTTTAAAGTAGGATCCAAATATTCTCTGGATTTCCTCGATGTCTGTTGTTATTTCTCTCTTTTCTTTTCTGATTTTGTTGACTTGTGTTTTCTCCCTGTGTCTTTTAGTTAATTTGGCTAAGGGTCTGTCTATTTTGTTGATTTTCTCGAAGAACCATCTCTTGTTGGTTTCATTGATTCCTTGCATAATTCTTTTTGTTTCTTAGTTGTTGATTTCAGCCCTAAGTTTGATGATCTCCTGCCTTCTTCTCCTCTTGGTAGTGTTTGCTTCTCTTTTTTTCCAATCCAGTTTAGCTGTTAATTCGCTGTCACAATTTTCTTTTTGAAGGCACTTACTGCTATGAACTTTCCTCTTGGAACAGCTTTCATTATGTCCCATAGGTTTGGGTATGTTGTGTCTTCATTTTTGTTGGATTTTAAGAAGTCTTTGATTTCCTTCTTTATTTCTTCCCTGACCCAGTGGTCCTCTACTAAAGAGTTGTTCAATTTCCATGTGTGTGTAGACTTTCTGTTGATTCTTTTGCTATTGAAGTCCAGCTTTATTCCAAGGTGGTCTGATAAGATACAAGATACAATTTTCTTGTGTCTCTTGAGGCTATCTTTGTGTCCAACTATATGGTCGATTTTGGAGAAGGTTCCGTGAGGTGCTGAGAAGAAGGTATATTCTTTCTGTTTGGGTGAAATGTTCTGTAGATATCTGTTAGGTCCATTTGGTTCATGATCTTTGTTATACTCATTATTTCTCTGTTTGGCTTCTGTTTGATGATCTGTCCATAGTTGTGAGTGGGGTGTTGAAGTCTCCCACTACTAAAGTGTTTGGATCGATGTGCGATTTAAGTTTTAAAAGTATTTCTTTTATAAATGTAGGTGCCTTTGTATTTGGGGCATAGATGTTCAATATTGAGATGTCCTCTTGATCAATATTTCCTTTAACTAGTATGTAATGCCCTTCTCTGTCTTTTTTTTATTAATTTCAATTGAATTCTATTTTGTTTGATATTAGGGTGGCTACTCCAGCTTGTTTCCTGGGTCCATTTGCTTGGAAAACCTTTTCCCAGCCCTTTACTCTGAGATAGTGTCTATCTTCAATAGTGCGATGTGTTTCTTGTTTGCAGCAAATAGATGGGTCTTCTTTACGGATCCAGTCTGTACGTCTGTGTCTTTTTATTGGCGAGTTGAGTCCATTGATGTTGGTGGATATTAGTGACCAGGGGTTGTTATTTCCCATTATTTTGGTATAGCTGGTTGTCTTGTGTTTCTTTTTGTTTAGTTGCTGTGGAGGTTTCTATTTCCTCTGTTCTCTTGGGTGTAGTTATGTTCTCTGGGTTGGAGTTTTCCTTCTAGGATCTTCTGTAGGGCTCTGTTTGTGGGTAGATATTGTTCGAATTTGATTTTGTCACGAAATATCTTGTTTTCTCCATCTATGTTGATAGAGAGTTTTTCTGGGTATAGTAGTCTGGCTGGACACCTATGTTCTCTCAGGTTTTTTAAGACATCTGTCCAGGCCCTTCTAGCTTTTAAAGTTTCTGAGGAGGAGTCAGGTGTAATTCTGATGGGTCTGCCATTGTATGTGACTTGGCCTTTTTCTCTTACAGCTTTTAATATCCTTTCTTTGTACTCTACATTTTGAGTTTCTATTATTATGTGGCGAGAGGAGTTTCTTTTCTGATCTAATCTGTTTGGTGTTCTGTAAGCCTCTTGGATTTTTATTGGCATCTCTTTCTTTAGGTTTGGGAAGTTTTCTTCTATGATTTTGTTGAAGATATTTCCTGCACCATGGAGTCGGGAGACTTCTCTTTCCTCTATGCCTATAATTCTTAGGTTCTGTCTTTTCATTGAGTCCTTGATTTCTTGGATATTGTGGATGAGAGATTTTTTATCTTTCTCATTTTCTTTGGATGTTGTATTGATTTCTTCCATCGAATCTTCCATGCCTGATATCCTGTCTTCTTTCTCTTGCATCCTATTTTTGGTACTCAAATCCATAGTTCCTGTTCTCTTCCCTTGATTCTCCATTTCCATTTTTAACTCTGACTGTGTTTTCTTTATTGTTTCCATTTCCATTTCATGACTTGAGCTATTTTATTTGTTTTGTACATTTCCTGCTCCAGTTTGCTTGTCTTTGCCTTGAAGTCTTCCATTGCCCTCTCTTTTTCTTATTCAAGTTGACTCACCTTGTTCTGAAGTTCCCTAATGGTGTTTTCCATTGCTTTCGTATGTGCAATTGTGGCTTCTTTGAATTCCTTCATATATTTTAGTTCCTCTTGAAGGGACTCTTTCACTTTCCATAATGTAGAATTGTCATCGTTTTCATGAGTTTCAACTGTGGTGAGGTGGTCCAGACTGGATGAAATAGCATTGCTTTCTTTTGTTGGAGTCATTCTGCTCTGTTTTTTTTTGGTCTGGGGCCTCTGACCAGTTGGGAATTTGTAGCTGCTTTCTGGTCTTGGGTCCAAAGAGGGCGCTTTGGTATAGGAGTCGAATTGCCTTACTCCACCCCTGTAAGGTGAGTCATTCAGCCCCACCTCCTAGGTGGAGACCTAACTAATCCAGGGGGTGGAGTTGTGTACACGTAAGCTCTGGTTCCCCACTGAATGGCCCAGTACTAGTAAAATGTCCGATAGACAACAATTGCAAATACCTCACAGTTTGCCCAGGGATGGCTTCTGTGGTGGGTAAACTGCCTTCACCCCCAATAGCCTTGCTGCTCCCATGGCCTGGAAACTGGCAAGTGACGTCTTGGTCGACTAAGCTCCCATATACCACAGTGGGTCGCAATCTGCAGCCTGACGGCACTCTGTAGCTGAGCTGCGAGCACTTCCACGGGTTGCAACCTTTCGCCAGATAGCCAGATCATCTGTGCGAGACCTGGGGGTGCCCAGCAGGCTGGAGAGTATCTCTGTGTGGGGTCTGAATCTGCCCGCTGGGTATTAGATTGGAACTTACTGGGCGTGTCTCTCCTGGTGAGGGAAGGGGGATCCCGATTCCCGGATTCAGCAGCTTCTGTGTGTGTCCGAGTGTGGGAGGGAGTGTCCTGCCCAGGGACACCCAGTGGTCCCCAGGTATTTGGGTGAGACCCAGGGGGGTCGAGCTCCCCAGACTCGTTTGTATAATATCCTACAACACCTGCCACCCTGTGACTGTTTCCCCCGAGATCAAAATATGTCTGCGCGGGCCGCTGCCATCTTGGATCCCCCGCCTTGTATCCTAATAACAGAAAAATTATATTTTATAAGGTTCCCACCCAACATTTTATGTATATAATAAAAGTGTAAACATATACGTGTTACAGTGACCATAGCTATGGAAGATATTTCCAAGAGGATAGGAATGACAGCTAAGCTTATTCCAGCTTCCCATATCTGACAGTAGAAAGGATCTTCCACAGGCTAGTTTCTCATGCTGTACATTTAGAAAATTATGTTTTCCCACTACTCTACACTTCAGTACAGGCGTTGAGGGAACATTCATAATGAGACTTTAGTTGTGTTCCTGACCTTGTGGCATTGCAAAGTGAACCAGCACAGGGAGAATAGTGGATCTCTGATGCCACTTTTACCAAACCTTGCAATGATTCTGAGCCCCAGACATGGATCTGATGAATCTAAACAACTGATGTAGAAAGATCATTGATTCAATTTACCATAGCTGGATCCCACAGACATGGTCTCCAGCCCACCCTATGTGAAGAGATCTCTGGTGATAAGTCAGAGAGGAGACAACAGTCTTCCCTGAAAACAGCAAGTTCTTCCCTTTCAGTGTTTACAGGACTATGTGTTCTGGAGAACATATTTGTGGCCCCCATTCAGAGTTTAAGGAGGGATTGGTTGTAGGAGGGGGCTGTAGAGCTAAAGCTGCATAGCCTCCATGTATAGAGACCATGAGAGAAGGATAGGGATGGAATTCCCAAGCTTTCACCCAGCCTAGCACCATGCACTACTAGGGCCAGAATTTATGCCATTCCTTTGTCTTCCTGATGATATAAACAACATGAGACAAACCACCAGGCATAATAGAACGGAGTTCATTCTTCCCTTCATCTTGCCAGCACGACTTTTCTGTACAGGGAACTTTTGATGTTTTGTCTTTCTTCATTCTGTTCCTTTTATGTGCATGCACATGCGTGTGCATGCATATATGTTTACCTGCGTGATCCCATGTGGTGGATAGACATTGACATTGAAATGCCTTCTTCATTAACTTTCCACCTTCTTATTGTTTAAAGACAGATTGTGTGTGCATGTGCTTTATGGGTGTGAATCACTGTGCTGAGCAGTGCTGGCACTTGTGGAGACCTGAGACTGAAGTCAGGATGTTTTCCTTAATCACTTCTTCACTTTATTGAGAGGGCATGTCTCATTGAAGACTTCCATTTTAGCTGGACTGACTGGCCATCTGTCCCCGGGATCAGCCTGACTCCACCTCTAGTGCTAGGTGAGTGACACACATCCAGCCTTTACATGGGTGCAGGTAATCCAAGCTCAGGTCCTCATACCTGTATGGCAAGAATGTTATGAGAAGTATTACCTTGGGACCCCTAAGACCAAGTTCTTAGTACAAAGGAGATTTACTTGCCCCAGAGGGGCAGAGGGCAGGGAATAAGAGACAAACATAGGATGTAAAGGGAGAAGGGGAAAGGAACAAGGGAAAGGAGGAGAAGTATTCGTCCTGGAGGACAAAGGACTGCTCCTGGATAGAGAGGAGACAGAGGTGGCCCATAGTAAAATGGTAGTTTATTGCCCTAGTGGTACTGCCTTGTAGGCCCCCAGGGTATGAGGAGGCTCTTGGCCCTCATATGACTGCTTAACTGGGGTGGGGGATGGTTTTGTAGGGTCACTCCACTCCGGAGGAATGGGATGGAAGGGATAGGAGGTAGAGGCTGGGATGACAGGACTGGGAGGGGTGGAAAGAGGGTACTGTGATGGAGATATAACCTGAAGTTATAAATAAACATTAAAAAATATAGGTACTTGTGATAGGATGAGGTGTTTGGTTTTAATTGGGCATGTTCATTAGAGTAGTCAACGGGGGCTTTTGATTGCTGGACTTCAATGCTTTGATAGCTGGACCTTGGTAGTTAGCCTCAGGAGGAGGAAGTGGCCAAATAAGGGAACAGACATGTATAATTGTATATACTCACTAATGTCATACTGGTGCACAGTGATTTGTTTATGTCTTCCTTTTTCAACATCTCATTTATATTATATTTATACTATTGGAAATGTATTGCCTTCTTTTCTTAGTAAATAAATTTTGCTTTTAGAGTGATTTTTAAAAGATGTATTTGTACTTTTATTTATGTATATAAAGGTATCTCTTTTACGTCTTTGTGACTGTATGTCACATGTCTGCATGTGCCCAAGGAGGCCAATAGAGGGTACCAGATCCCCTGGAGCTGGAGTTACGTGTAGTTGTGAGCTACTCAATGTAGGTACTAGGAAGTGAACTTGGGTCTTCTGGAAGAACAGCCAGTTCTCTTAACTGCTGAGCCATCCCTCTAGCCCCTAAATAAATTTTTTGCTCATCTTCCAAGAAGGTTTCTAGGCTTCATCCTTTTACCAACTGGTTTGCATTTTTATATTGTGTTAGTGTAGAATTGTATCACCATCCATATCTTTATCATCTTCATATCAATGACATCTCTTTCTGTGTTTAGAATGTCAATGCTTTCTTTTATTTTTAAACAAGATTTGGGGATTTCTATGTAGCAAAACTTTAAGTTGTTATCTTCCTGTTTTATTCTCACAAGAAGTTCCAAGCTATAATTGTATGACACACCACCATTTAGAAATGTAAAATAGACTGTGAAGCTTGAATATTTTCCTTTTCAGCACCAGGTTTTATTGTACCTGATGTTTTTTTGATGGCCAAGAAAGGGTATATCTTACTATCTACCTTTTCTTTTACTTGTTTCCAATAAGAACATCAACATGCAGGACCTGTTTTTTTTTTCTTTAATAATGTAATCCAAAATATTTAATCTATGTTTTCTTTTCTGGTTGTAAAATTTGATTTGGATGTACCACTGGAAAGATAAGCTGTAATCTCTACAAAACTACACATATGTATTTTTTCTCAAGCCAGCATCTTCTCCTGACATCTGTCTGTCTGTCTGTCTGTCTGTCTCTCTCTCTCTCCCTCTCTCTCTCTCTCTGTGGTGTGTTTTGAGAGTGTGTATGGGGGTATGTGGGGGTATATGGGTGTGCAGGTGTGTAGGTACCTAGGAATGTAGGTGTGTGGGACTGTGACAGTGTGGCTATATGGTGTATGTGGGGTGTGGGTGTGTGGGTGTGTAGGAGTGTGCGTGTGTGGGTGTGTAGGAGTGTGGGAGTGTGGGAGTGTGGTTGTATATGGTGTGTGGGAATGTGGGAGTGTGGGAGTTTGTGTGGGGTGTGTGGGCATATGTTGTACCATAGTCTCTGTGGATAATTTTCTTGAACATTTCCTTCTCTTTCCGCTTCCAGAACTTTGATTATTTGCAAGCTGTCACATGCTAGTTTATATTTGTATCACACGTCTGCTTTGGTTATGACAGGATAAGCTCCTCAAGGGTAGAGGCCATGTTTCTTGCTTTATTTCCATATAGAACATTCTCCATCCTTGGTATCTCTTTTCAAATTTTATTTTTCAGCATTAAATCAATCAATGGTGCTTCTTCACATTGAGTTTTCCGCTGATTTAATAAAGTGTGGGAATTTTTCCCCACTGGTGTCTTAACTTAGTCTGCATCCACTGAGTAGAAAAGGTTCCTGAAACTCTGGGAAATTGTGCCACTCTTGCCCAAGCTATTCCACCTTCATACAGTGCTTCCTTTGGAATCAGGTCCCAAACATGATGGGGACCTATCATCTTTCTGATCTGTCTTCATACACTGCCATTCTCCATGCTCTAGACAACATATATTACTCATATTCTTTACACTCCATGCCATGTATGTTTACAGTCCTTAAATTTTTTTTCTCTTAACTTCTATAGATTGTTTCTACTTTCATCACCCTTGCCTACATGTCCATTTAATAAAACTATAACTATTTTCTATTTTTACTTTAAATAATACCTTCCCAGAATATAAATGGAATTAATGATGTTTTCTGCTGATTGGGACTTTATCTTGTTGTCTATTAGAGCACAAGTTCCTTTTAAACCACATAAGATCTCTTATCTCTAGACATTTTGTAATGTCTTCCATAAGGTATATACTTTTTTGCCATTTTAAAAATAGTTATTATTATTTTTTGAGAACTTCATATGTGAGCAATGACCATATCTATATCACTTCCATCCCTCCTTCTCCCCCATCCAACTCTTCCTGAACCCTCTTAAATATTCCCAATCTCTTCCTGAATTATTGTTACATGTATATACATCCTGCCACACACACATACAGAGAGAGAGAGAGAGAGAGAGAGAGAGAGAGAGAGAGAGAGAGAGAACATATACTGAGTCTATTTAAGTTTTCTCACTTAAGCATATGTTCAGGGGTGACCAGTTGGGGTCAGAGAACCTATGTGTGAGCCTGTCCCTGGAAGCAACTAATCCCTCTTCTCACAGCATACACTGAGCTTCTATAGCTCTTCATTTAGGAGTGGGACCATGTGGAATTTCTCTGTCTACATTGGTGTATCAACTGATACTGTCATTATTATGCTAGTCTTGTCATGCAACCATATTGTTGAGTGTTCATGAGTACATTCCCCCTGTTATATACAGGGGATACTATCTAATATCCGACATCCTGGTCCTCTTTCTGCTTCATCTTCCATGAATTTCTCTGAGCCTTAGCTATAGCGGTTGCATTGCATATCTATCAATTGAAGGTAGATTCTTCATAGTCATTTATTCTCTGTATTTTTATCAGTGGTGGATCTCTGTAACAGTCTTTACCTAAAAAAGCTTCTTTGTTGACATGTGATGGCTGCACTTACCTATAGGCATAAGGACACATCTTTAGAAAAGAGAAATCATATTGGCTTAGGAAAGTGGCAGTAGTAGATTCTCTTTTTCGGTCTGTGACCTCACAACCCACCAGTAGTTGACTGGATTTACAGTATCAGGCATGTATTCTTTCTTATCTAGTGGGCCTTATGTTCAAGGTACAGATATTTGGAATATTAAGTACTGGGAATTTAGCAAATGATCTGTGGAGGAGGAGAGGGAAGTAGTCAGTTTCTGTCCCTCCTCCTGCCCTACATGCAGTGTCAAGGATTGAATCCAGGGCCCTGTGCATCTGTTTCTAGAAGGGAAATAGTAAATAGCAGAAATTGACTTAAATATTTTATGGACTTTTATTAATTTAGTATGTATTTATTTGGATAGAAGCTCTGAGCAGTGACTAGGATGTAATAAAACATAACCCAGTAACTCTTCTAAAGAAAGAGTTCTGTTGGGAGGTGTTATAGGACAGGGATCAAGACTGGGATGAAGCTAGAAAATTACTTTGTCTAAAAGATAATTTTTTTTCACTAGCATGTTTAAATGAGGACTGCAAAGATACTGCAAATGTTATTGGAGAGCACCATGTGAAGACAGACACCAAAGTCTGGATTATAGAGCAGAGAGGCCTGTGAAAATACCCTGACATTAAAAGATGACAAGTTAACGAGTCTAAAATGATGATCAAAACAAGCCAAAGGTGGTTTCTAATCCTGGAGAAGATGAAGATGGGAACAAAATCAATTCCTGAAATTATATTCTCTTTCTTTTTTTCTTCATTAAACATTTTTCATAAAATTTACTTTGGCCATATTCTTTCTACTCCCTCAACTTCTCCTCAATATCTTCCTCCCCACCTGCCCAACTTCATATTCTTTCCTGAATTTTTTGTAGCAGTTCAGGGGATGAAGCTTACATGTTCAAGAAAATATTTTGTAAACTCTTGGTGAGGTTATATTTGTACTTTCAAAAACAGAGACTTTCTTTGAGAATAGTGCTAGATAGAGAAGACATGCCAGATACGTGAGAAGGTACCTCATGATCTAAGACAGTAGTTCTCAACCATCCTAATGCTGCAACTCTGCCATCTAATACAGTTTCTCATGTGGTGACCCCAACCATAAAATTATTTTCATTGCTACTTCATAACTGTAATTTTGCTACTGCAATAATTCTAATGTAAATATCTGATATGCAGTATATCTGATATGTGACCCCAAAGAGGGTTGTGACCCACAGGTACCTCTGATCTAAGAGAATGGTCTTGGATACTATTTCTTTATGCAAAGAAAACCTTGTACATGGAAGAACATTTAGTTATGAGCAGCCTTTGGCCTAAGGTGAAATAATTTCATAAGGAAAATGATATATGGATTGCTGTATATATGACAGGTCAGGAGAAATAATGTATTTTGGTAAGAAGTTTAGAGAAAGGCATTGTATGCTTAGTCTGAAATGACTGTGAGAATTTTGATTGTTTTAATGATAATTTCAAGGGATATTTTATTTATCTACCTCTTACACAAAATCTTTTTTCTTCCAACTGAACATGTTTTATATTTTTGACTAATGGGCTTCTCATACATGAGCTTCATAATCAAATTGGTTCAAGAATAAATTGCTGGAAGTGGAACTTTCTTACTCTCCATGACAGCTAATGAAGACGGATGTGGGGGGAGGGGAGAGACTGTTTTGTGGAGTAGGAGCTCTCATCTCACTCCCTGCTGTGCTGGCTAAAGGCAAATTTGTTGCAAGGAAAAAATAGAATCATCTAATTGCTTAATTCCTGCTGAAAGCCACTGGCAGCCAGCCTATTCAAACACACAGACTTTGTTTAGAGAGCCACTGTAAACCTTGTGCATGCACATCCAACAGAAGTCTTGAATTTTTTTTCCCAGTGAACATTTGCTCTTACAAAAAAACCCGTTAATATTTGACTTAAAAAAAAAAAAGAATTCTTTGAATTTCATTGATGTTCAGAATAACTGCCTGAACATTTCTCATCATTTTAATTCTGGGAAACAAAGATAGTAACTGAACTTGAGGAACGACTAGACATTTACATACAGGCCACCGGCAGATTTGAGGCCTTTGTTCCAAGGCAATCATAAGGCCCATAATGTGGTCAAATATACAATGCAACTGGAGCTCATATGCTGTTGGTAAGATTCCAGGGGAAACTGTTTGACAGGATATTCTGTCATTAAATGCTTTCCTATGTGGTGGATCTTCCTTTTCCTACTCATTTATTACCCAACGTCATATGGATGTTACATACAGAGCCAGAAAAGGGAGTGAACTATTGATCCCCAAGTAACAAGGGTGAATCTTTTTTTTTTTTTTTAATTGCTTCAAGTTACATCTCCATCACAGTGTCCTCATTCCACCCCTCCCGGCTCCACTCTCCCATCCTCTCCTCCCTCTCCAACCCTTCCCACTCTTCCAAGGTGGAGTGTCAACAAGGGTGAATCTTAAAAACATTGCAGAATAAAAGAAAACAGACACAAAAATATACACTATGTCTAAATGTTTCTACCTTGTGTATGTGTATGTTTGTACATGTTAAAATATGTGTGTGTTTACCATGTGCACATGGTTGCCAGTGGTTGCCAGTGGGTTGTTTTTTTTTTTAACCACACCATCATCGTTATTATTAAAAAAAAAGACAATATCTAGAAATACTGCTGTAGAAGTGATGGATTATTATATGGAAATGGCAGTGAGGTTCGGTGATCTCTATGACGTACCTCTTACTGAGGATCTATCGATAGCTGATAGATTCTGAGGGAGAGAGAATCATTATGGGGAATGTGGTTTCTGGTAAGTTTCCCATTCTCCCATGGATGGCCCCACACCCCTGCACAAATAGGCAGTACTAACTGGACTTAGTGGGCTATAATAAAAAAGATATGATACTTTTGTTTAAATCTTATCATCTACAGAGAAGGAAAAGGCTTGTCTCATTGATCCTGACTTTGTCAACTCTTCACATTTTGAGGTAGATGAGACCAAATGACAAACCTGCATTACACTGAGAAATTGATTTTCAGCTAAGAAATGATAACTGTGACAACTGAATATTTATTGGATTTAAAGTAGTTATCAGAGATACATTTTGGTTCACAGTGCCATGGGGACCTTGATAACATTCTATAAACAATCTTTCTAAAATTTTTATATTTGTGAATCAGTAGTTATAGGCCTTTGCCTTGGTTACAACTATGACTGTTGGTTTATTCTCTTAGGACCCATGATCATACCTAATATTTTTTGAGGCTTTCCTATGGGTTCTTATACATGCTCTGCTAATTATCAGGTTTTGCCTTCTTATAGTTTGACTTGTGGACTTTGGAAACTCATAAGGAGATATGGACATTATAAAACATAAGAGAACCAAAAAGCCTGTGTTCTTTTAGAAGATGTTTAGGGTAGGACCCAAATTTGGACAATGGTGGTCCATTATTATTTCAATAGATTTTGAAGTTTGCATGAACAGGCTTTCTGTTTCAGACTTTGTGGAAGAAATTTGATTTTTTTAAAAATAGGAAAACACACTTGCAAGGACCAACAGGAAGAGTCTGAGAGCAAGCAAAGGCTACACAGAACATTGAAACTTCATGTGCCTGAGAGCATGGAAAGCCCCTAACTTAATTTATTTAAAATGTAAAGTTTAAATAATTTAATATTTTAGATCACTTGTCTCTGAGGCTCATTCAGAGTTTAATCACTGAAAACCAGAGAGCACATTATTCCAGCATTACCAGAAGGAGACTCTTAGTTTTTAACTCTACTGAATTTTAATTTTTAAATCATAGAATCTTAGAAATATATGATATTTAAGACGATAGACTTGAGTAGAAGAGTCAGTCTAGGGTCTGCTGTTTTCTAGTTTGGAGAGTCCTGAGAAGTTAGTGATTGCTCCAAGCTTTAGATCTTCCAAATAGAGTTCAGTGTACACTCTGACTCATTAAAATGATGGAGTCTAATTAGATCAAGATAGCACCTACACTGAGTAGAACAAATCCTAACAGCTCTGTAGTTGTTACCTATTACTAGCATCAACTAAGAATATTAATGGAATAGTAACAATCATGCATTAGTTTATATTTATGCAACTAATCTGGTATCTCTTTGTTGGTCTGCCTGCCAGTGCGTGGAAGCACCAAGCTCTCTTTTTTGTTTTACTCCTTAGCTTGTTAACTGCATTTATCCTCCATGCAGAATTGAACCAATTTATGTGATAGTTTTAGAAGTGAGGTAAATAGGATGAGATTCATTAGCACTGGACTGATTTGTGCCTAGCAACCCCATGGGAAATTTCTTGACAGCTATGCTGCCTAGTTCCCATGGTACCAGTTAATAGCAGCACAATGCTTCTTCTGTAGTGAGTTATTTGTTATCCTAGTGAGAACATTCAGTTCCCTAATTTTTAAATTCTTATTCACAGCTGTATTAAGCTCAGAGTATTCTAATGCTTTTCTTTGGAAGTATTGTTTACATAATTCTAGAAAAAGTAAAGGAAGTCTCTTCCTGACTGTGAGGCAATGATCAGGGCAATAACTTTGTAGCCCCATTAAAAATTGACAGCTTCATAGCTGTGAGAGTCGGTGGTAGGAAACCTTTCTTGATTTCAAACAATGTGACATGTACCTGAACTTTTGGATATTAGTAAAATAGAAATATTCTTCTGTTTTAAATTGGGCATTATAATCATTGACTCAAATTGTTCAGTTTGTGTTGGATGCATGATCAAAAGCAGCAATCACACCCAGTTACAACCAGTGCCTTTGCCTACCACTGTGGTGGCAGAGACATGATACCTAATACAATAACTTAAGGCACACATTCATATTAGATGGTTCTTTGTAGACTAAAATACCTATTGGTCTGATTTAAATTTTTTTAAATGTTTATTTATTACTTCAAGGGAGTGTCCTCTTTCCACCCCTCACAGTCCTGCCCTCCCACTCTCTACCCCCTCTCTCTTCTATCCTACTCCTCCAGAGTGGAGTGTCCCTACATATCAGTCCCCCACCCCAGTTCAGCAGTCATATGAGGGCTAAGAGCTTCCTCATACACTGGGGGCCTACATGGTAGCACCACTAGGGCAAAGTGTCTCATTGACAGGTAACAAAGTCTATGTTCCTGTTCCTTTTGGTGCATTGGTTGTAGTGTAGTTATCCTGTACTATATGGCTAAAATTCATTTATAAGTCAGTAGATGACATGTGCATCTTTCTGAGTCTGGGTTAGCTCACCCAGGATGAGCTTCACTAGTTCCATCCATTTGGCTGCAAATTGCATGATTTTGTTGTTTCTGATGGCTGAGTAGTATTCCATTGTGTAGATGTACCACAGTTTTTTTTTTTTAATCCATTCCTCGGTTGAGGGACATCTGGGTTGTTTCCATTTTCTAGCAATTACAAATAAGGCTGCTATGATCATACATGAGGAAATGTCATTGTGATTTGGTGAGGAATAATTTGGTATGTCTGGGTCTTGAGGTAGAGCTATTCCAAGTTTTCTAAGATATTGCTAGACTGATTTCCATAGTGGTTGTACAAGTTTGCACTCCCACCAGCAGTGGGGGAGTGTTCCCCTTTCTCCACAACCTGGCTAGCTAGATGTGCTGTCATTTGAGTTTTTGATCTTAGCCATTCTGACAGGTGTGAGATGGAATCTCAGTCATCTTGAGTCACATTTCTCTGATGATTAAGGATGCTGAACATTTCTTCAAGTATCTCTCAGCCTTTAGGGATTCCTCCTTTGTGAATTCTCTGTTTAGCTCTGTTCCCCATTTTTTTGATTGGATTATTTGATTTAAATTTTTATAGAATAAGCAGTAATTTTATAATGGAAAAGCAATCCACATATGAATTCAAACTACAGTTTTGATTTTTCAGGCACAGTGTGGTGTTAATTCTCTTCCTTAAAAAAACCATTCTTAAAAATTAGAACTTGGATTAAGAAAAAGGCAAAAACAAACAAATAAAAAATAAGCAGCAACAACAAAACTTTTGTGGTAGTTGTAGTGAAAAATTATTTTTAATTGTTTCATGTCAGCCAAGGATATCCACATATCAGTTCTAAAGGCGAATGTTAGGAACTCTCTTATTACTTTCAAAGTCAGTATTTCCCCTCAAACATAGTGTGATCAAATTAGAACTTCTTAGGTTCCTAGGGACCAACTCTGTTGTCCTATTTACATGATACTTAAAAATAAAATGCTGAGGCTAATGAGATAAAAACAGGGAAGAAGGCTGTGAGAAGATAGAGAACAAAGAGACCTGGTAGGTCTGTGTGCCTGGAGAGACAATGTACACAAAGCAAGAGAGGTGAGGGTCTCAGCTCGTTAACATTTATTTTAAGTGGCCAGAAAAAAAGACTATTAATTTGTCAACTAGTTCTTTCCTTATGAAATCATACGTACTTTTTGTGTTTCTCTTAGACACTAGGACTCATTCTAAATACTGGAAATTTAATCAATGATCTATATGGGATAGCAGATGGACTGAAATCAAGCAATGATTTTGATTGTTCCTCCTTTTAAAAAAAAGTAATTGTGAGAGTTGTGAAAATAATCTACTAGAGAAAGCAATGTTAGATAAGAGGCCGAATGCATAGGTGCTTAAGGTTGTCTGTAGTGGCAGACCTTTGCTTCTTGTCGATCACTCTCCTATTAGCATTCTGGTTCATAGCTTACCTGCCTCTAGTTTATAAAGAGATGCAAGTTAGGCCTTCATGGGGGATGACAAGTCACTACCAAAATGTAAAGGGTTAGTAAAGAAATAAAGAGAAGATGGTGATAGAATATAATTTAGGGGGATGTTGTGGTTTGCATCTGAAGTATCTGTCACTGACTCATATTTTGAATACTTAGTCCATAGATGGTGGCACTATTTTGGAAGATTCTGGCAAGTTTTGGAGATAGGGTCTAGCTGGGAGAATGTTACTGGGTGAGAATGATTGGGAGTTATATTACCCTTGGTGCCTGTTGGTCACTCTATGTGCTGCAGTGTAAACAACTGCCCCCTCATTCAAGTCCGTGTCATCCAGGATGTTCTGCTCAAGTGTGTGGAACCCTGTAATTGTGGACCCAGCCCTCTGAAACTACAAACCAAAGTAAATCTTGCCCTTCTTACCTCGTTTCTGTTTGTATTTTGGTTACAGCATGTATATGACTTTATTTTGATCATAACAAGGCACAAAGAACAAATTCAGGGCAGTATTGTTTTAGTAAAAATGCCCAGGCAGCATTTCCCTGAAGGAATGATATTTGGGATTAAATTTGAATGATAAAATATAAAATATCTGTATAAGCCCTAAGATGTGAATGAACTTGGTATTTTCTAGACATAGGTTTTTTTAAAAAGTCAGATAAAAGGAAGCTACAAAGATACTGAAGTCACTTACATCATGACATAACTAAGTGACTAACTCCTAATTACTTTCTTCTTTCACTGTCTTTGAGGTTAGAGAAACAACAGGCTGTACCATCATGGCATGCACACTTCTGATTTGTCCTATAAAGAGATTAATTTATAACGGTAGCTGGATTTGTTAGAGCATGAAATTTATGTTCCTAGAAAACATTCTCTTTTAAAAAACATGTACTAAAAATAATGTCTCAGGAGAAAACAGAAGTTGGGAAGACTACTCAAAACCAATGTTTTCGGTAACCAGAACATTAACAAAAACAGTAATAGTGTCTGCAGACCCACAGATGGGGACTGCCTCATGGGATCTTAAAAACTCACAAGCAAAACAGAAGGAAAATGCTGGTTTGCTTGTGTGGGCACAGCAAACTGAGATCAGAGCTCTGACCAAAGGCAAGAGAGCATTTCCATGGCTGGAGTGTACTTCATAGGGAAAAAGAGTACTGGGTTCAGACACTTGGGTGAAATGAGAGATGGCAGTGCTCCTGCCTGCCGTGTTACTAAGGTGAGATGCTTTTCCTTCCTGAAGTACTTTTCCTCTACTCTCACAGCTTCTTTGGACTGGAACAAATGGAATCACTCAACATAGCTCTGAACTCATAACCTCCGATCTTCTGGGTATCTCTCTTCTTACATTTCCTATGAACAAAATTGGCAGTAGACTGGCTCACCTGTCTTTAGGATTTATCATAATAATAAGCATATTGTTACAATTCACTCTATTTCAATTCAGTTAGTATTTGTTGTCTCTTTTTTGAGGGTCCAACCATGATTAAGAGTTATTTTAGTGTCAAAAAACTCCTGTAACAGTACCAACCCAGGCCAGCTGGAATAAACATACCCAAACATCTGGCCTGGTCACCACTACAATGGACGAATGTGTGATGGAGAGACGGGAAAGATGGAGGACAGGGTACAGAAATGGTAGAGAAAGAGATAGCAAGTTGTTCATACACTATGGAGAAAGGTGGAGCTAGAGACTCAATAGTAGTGAGGAGCAGACAGATAGGAGGAGGCCATAGTGAAGTCCTGGCCTGGGATGTTGCCAAGAGCTATGTCTGGGTCATGGTCCACTTGCAACTGGGGTATGTATTGATGTCTGTGTCCCAAGTTACCACCAAAGGCCAAGCAGATGTCTGTTGTCTAGGCTCCCACTAGACACCTTGTGGATATCTGAGGTCTACACAGCTGCAGGGGGACATGCTGATCTGAGTGGCCTGTGCTGCCATCTGAGGCCATGGGGACATCTGAGCCCATGTTGCTGCCAGAAACCATGTCTAGGTATGTGTTCCCATGGCAGCTGGGGTCTGTGTTGATATCTCAGGCTCTTGTTACCACTGAAGGCCATGCTGATGTCCTTGGTCTGGAATGCTGCCTGAAGCACTGGGATGAACTGGCCCCACTTATCTCCTGGGTAGCACAGTAAAGCTAACCCTGATGATGGGGGATCAGATGAGCTAGGGGTGAGTGTAGGAGAACTGCCCTTAATATGCTGTTGGGTAGCATGGGTGAGGGAGAGATGCCCTCTTCCTCTCACCCTTCACCCCCTGCAGCTGGCAGATGAGCTAGCCCCAGGTCATGAGAGCTGGAGAGCTGGCCCTACCCCTCACTATCTGCAGCACTTGGGAGAGCAGACCTGGTATGTTGCCTGGGCAGCATAGTAGAGTTGGCCCTGGTGGTGAAGTTGCTGGTGAGCCAGCGCCAAGGACATGAGAGATGGAAAGCTGACCCAGCCCCTTGCCGGCTGTGGCACTGGGTGAGGTAGCTGGGGCAGTGTTGGAGAGCTCACCCTGGTGGTGAATGTGCAAGGAGAGCTACCTCCTTGCTCAGATCCAGGACTTTGAACTTGTCTACCCCAACATCTACCCCATCTATGATCTGCTGGAGTGTGTGGAAGGGCTGATCCTGTAGATCCAAAGCTGCAGGACCTTGACACAGAGCAACAACAGAACATCAAAGATGAGTCCCTGTGAGGATCCTGTATAGATAGTATACTAGAAGCCAGAGGTCTCGAAACAGACCAATGACTCATTGCAATGAACATTTGCAAGTAGAGATTTGTGGATAAAAGGGTACAGTGTGTGACACTACAGCTTCAATGACAAGATTTTTAAAATTCTATCTTATTCTTTTTTGGGAGAGAGGTTCCAGGATGAAGGATGGATACAAAAGGACAGGAAAATGAATGGGATTGGAGTGCATAAAGTAAAATTCATAAAAAATCAATAAAAAGCTAAAAAAAACCCTCCTATAACAGAATATCTTAGACTGATTGTTTTTTTTTCATTTTTTTAATGAGTGGGTAAAGCAAACTGCACCCTGAAATCAGCATTTGAGATCTACTGTCTGTGCTATTAAAAACCTGTTTTTAAATATTAAAATTTAACAATGTTATTTAGAACGTTTTTTAAATTGTTTATTTATTTATTTAATTTATTGAATTAAAACAATGTTATTTAACAATGTTAAATGTTCAGTGTTAAATACCATTCTAGAGTAAAGAGGTTATATGAGTCAGGCATTCTAAAGAAGTTCCAGAGTTCTCAAGAATGCTGGCAGTCATCCTCATGTGAAACAGAACTCAGGAAACCCACAGCCTCAGGATTGGTGTTATCAGACCCTGCACTTGCATCAGGTGATGGGGTCAGGCCCTTGCCAGTGAAGCTGGGATGCCTTCTTCTGGACTTCCTTCAAGGGCTCTCTCCCACTGACTCCAGCCTGCCTCAGTTGTGTTTTTGTTATTAATAATCCAGTTTATTTCACATTAACAACGGTTTCTTTCTGTTATGATGGCTTCTGAGATGTGAGAATGAAAAATGAAGTTTTTCATTACTGCTGAGCTTCAAGTGGATTTGAGGCCTTGAGGACTATGGGGTTGTCCTTTTGGGGGGGGGGGTCTGACAGGCTCTTTTCACCAGGGTTACTTGGCTAACCACTTGGGAAAAGCTTCTGGTCCTCTCTTGTCTCCAGGGAGCTGCGGCTGGAGTTGCTGCATCTGATGAGCTGCTCTTTGTTTTCTTTCTTTCTTTTTCCCTTTTTGTTGAAAATAGGTTTTTCTCCTCATATAACATATCCTGATTATGGTTTTCCCTCCCTTTTCTCCTTCCAATTCCTTTCCACTTCCTCTTCCATCCAGATCTAACCCTCGCCTTGTCTCTCTTTAGAAAACAAACATGCTTCTAAAGAATAATAGCAGAATAAGATAAAACAAAAACTTTAACACCAGAATAGGAGCAAAACCAACCAAACAACCAACCAACAAACAAATAACAGAAGGGAAAGAGCTCAAGAAAAGACACAAGAAACAAGTACAGACACAGATACCCACTCATTTGCACACTCAGGAATCTCATAAAAACACTAAACTCGAAACCATATTATGTATGCAAAGGACCTGTAAGGTAAAATGAGAGACTAAAAGTATATATATTAAGATCAAATTGAAAAAAAAGAAAAAAAGTTTCAAATTGAAAAAAAAAAAGTCCCTGACACAACATTATGATTCAAGGAATCTCCAAAGATGCCATTAAATTCACTTTCCCATTGGCTGTCTCCTTCTGCGCATGCAGTCTACTCTTAAGATTAGTTTGTTTCCACATTGAGACTCCTTTGCTCCTTTGGAGAAAATTACACTTTCAGTTGCATGTGGGTATCAGTTGGAGATTGATTCTGGGTTAAGGATGGGAGCATGGGTCCCCTCTTTTTTTTATAGATCTAGGACCCCATCTGGTGCAGACCCATGCAGGCCCTGTGCATGCTGCCTCAGTCTCTCTGAGTTCACATGTGCATCAATCCTGTTGATTTAGAGGACCTTGTATTCTTGGTTTCCTTCATTCTCTCTGGTTCTTACACGTTTTTTTCTGCTTTTTCTTCTTTCTCAAGATTCCCTGAGCCCTCATGAGAAGTATTTGATGGAGGCATCTCATTTAGGGCTGAGTGCTCCAAGGTTTCTCACCCTGCATATTGTCTGCCTGTGAGTCTCTATATTTATTCCCATCTGTTATAGTAGGAAACTTCTCTGAGGATGACTGAGCAAGGCCCTGATCTATGAGTATATCAGAATGCCATTAAGAGTCACTTTATTACCATGTTCTTTTAGTAGAGCAGTAGTATTTGGTTTTAACCTAGGTCCCTGAGCTATCTAGTCTCAGGTTCTTGGTCACCCAAGCATTGTTGGGTATAGGTTCTATCTTGTGTAGTGAGCCTTAAGTCAAACTAGAAATCGGTTGGTTACTCCAACAGGTTTTGTGCCACCATTGCACTAGCATATCTTGCAGGCAGGGCAATATTGTAGATCAGAGGGTTCATAACTAGGTTGGCATTTACAGTCCCCCTTTGGTAGCAGGCAGAGTACTTTCCTGTATCAAACACTAGCACATAGTGTTGAAGGCTGTATGTAGGCACCAGCTTGACTTCTCTAACTTCATTGAGTTGTATGTTTGTTGTCTTCAGCAATGAGACCTTGCCATTAGGTGGTGGAGAGCAACTTAGCATCTTGGGGACAGCCTGGGTAGTTTTGGGGTTCCCATGGGACTCCTTTGGCCAACAACTAAATTAGATGTAACGTATTCCTGGTAATCTATATTTGGTGACAGCATATTCCTAATTGGAGCTCTGTTTTCCCCATTATTCAGCAATTTCATTTGGATTGCCTTCATATATGCATATATTTTAAGAAGCTTCTACTGTATGATATTTCCATACTAGCCCTAAAATGTCCCTTAATTTTAGCTGTCTTGTCGTGTATTTCTTCTCTCCCTCCCACACTTGATTTTCTCCTTCCAGTTCCTGCTCTATCATCCAGAACCACACTATTTTCCTTTCCTAGGGAGTTCTGTCTTCCCTAGTCCCTTAATAGAATAAAAAAAAGTGATACATTTACAAAATGGAATGTTACTTAGCCATTAACAAAATGAAATCATGAAATTCACAGGAAAATGTGTGGAACTAGAAAAAATGATCGCAAGTGAGGTAACCCAGAGAGATAAACGTGATATGTATTTGGTTATATGTGGATATTAGCTGTTAGTTCAATGATAACCAAGCTCTTCTCTTGCTTTGCACTTCTTAACACTCTTATCACCTCCTCTGTGACTTATGGTGCCCTTCCAATCTGTCTGTTTGCAAAAGAGTCTCTTCTTTGTTATCCTTATGCTTCTCTTTCACTATGTCACAAGGAAGATTCTTCAAAGCCGTCATATTACCCTAGGATTCAGGATGGGTAATTCATAAATAATGAAATTTATATCTCCCCAATATGGAGGATGAAGGTGCAAGTAAGCACACATTGATTCTTATTGAGGATCTATTTCTTCATAGATTGTGTCTTTTCTTGTGTCTCCCCATGAATGAAGGAGTTAATAAGTTCCTTTTGGACTCCTCCCCCCCATGGCACTGCTACCATTCATAAAGCCTAATCGTATCTTAAAGGTCCTATGCCACAATGCTATCACAAAGTGGGGTAGGTTAATCTATATGGATTCTAAGGGGAAACCATCACACCACAGCAGGTGGGAATAATTACTCTGACACTTATTTTTTTTCCAGAATATCATGCAAATTGCTACTTTTCTGAAAGAATTCTTTACAAATTAACTAGTCAAAACAATTGTAACTTTATTAGTTCATTTTGAAATATGTAAGAGAAAAATTTTTAAAGATAAAACTATTATGAATGTCTAGGAAAACTGAATAAGAACAACCACACCATTTATCTGTTCTTTTTAGTAAGAACCTATTTTTAAACATGAGACACACTTTCAAACACAAAACTTAGCCACTAAGTTTTCTTCGATGCAACATCGACTGCATGTTCTGAAAAAAAAAGTAATTCTTGCTGCTAATAATAAACTTTAAGCAAACTGGCCTTCATACTCAAGTAATTCTAGGATGAAGCATTTCACAGAATGAGACAGAACTGTCTCCAGAACATTAGACGTGAAAGTGTTTTGAAGTTTAATCTTTCTTGTGAATCTCCAAGATGATAGTATGCTATGTGCCACTTAGCAAAATTGTTCATGAATTCTTTGTAAAATTGCTCTTCCAAGATCTGGAGATACATTCTAGGAAATTTTAATCTATTTTTCAAGATGGAATAAATAATCCTGTTTTCTTTCCATGCTTTCTTCTTTAACTATAAGAAAAAACATAAACAAAGTTCTGGGCTGACAATTCTAACTTCAGAATGTGGAATTTGTGATATGGAAATAAAATACTAACACAAACTACTTGCCATTTTAAAACCATTGTGGGAATG
>CAJQZJ010032097.1:3443568-3463233 GCA_907164525.1 Lophiomys imhausi
GTACGCCATTTTATTTTTTCAGGTCCATCAGTGTTAGCTATTTTCATGCCAAAATTCCCTTCACTTACTTTTTTTCTTTTGCTTGTTTCAATTTCATGTGTAAATGACTCAGTGAATGAGAAGAATATTTTTGGCAACATGTGATATTTTATACAAGTTTTTCATGCATATTTCACAAGATATTTTGAATCTCAACCTAAGCATGAAATCACTCATTTTTGCAAGATTCAAGATTGAACTTATTGTAAATTTAAACTTAACCAGTTTATTTCTCTCTCTCTAAATTTTGCTTTGCTGTCACCACTTTGAAAATATGTCCAAACAAAGTTAGCACCAACCTAAGAGAAGTGCGTGTGAGGTTAACAGATTCATGTGGTCAAAAGAACCCTCAGAAATTCTGTAACTTGTTAAAATTATAATATCCATAATTTTATACTATATCCCTGTGTACTAGTTCTATATTTCTTGGTCTATGTAGCTCTGACTAGACTGGCATTCGCTACATAGACCAGGTTAACCTTGAACTCACAGAGATCTATCTTCCTACCTCTGTCTTTAGAATGGTGGGATTAAAGGTGTGTGATACCATGCCTGGCATGTATGCAGGTATTTACAATTTTTAAGTGTGTGTGTGTGTGTGTTTGTGCACATGTAGAGGCCAGAGGTTGAGTGTCAGGTGTCCTCCTTGATTACTCTCCACCTCATATTTTGATACAAAATCTCTTAGTGGATCTGACACTTATCAATTTTCTAGATGGCTAGCCAGCAAGATTCAACTCTAAGGACTGGCTGCCTGTCTTTGCCATCCTCTCCCCTCCCCTCACTCGGACTATAGACCTGCATGACAACACACACTCAGCTACTTATGGAGGTGCAGAGTATTTGCTTTCAGGTCCTTATGCTTGGGTGGCACCTTACCTACCAACCTATCACCCTAGTTCTCAGTTAGTTCATCTAGAACTTTTTTTGTCCTAACTACCCACACATGTGAGATGACATGAGCTGACATAGAATCTGTAAACATGTTTATCAACACAATTATATGGAATAGTGCTGAACTGTTTAAACAGTATTTTAGACAGGCTCTAAAATACTAAAGGTTGATTGCTGAAGATTAACTAATTAATTAAAGTGATAATTTAAAGTCTTCTTTAGGACAGACAGACCAGGAGCTATGGCAGATGCTGATGTTTATTGTTGTGTGAACACATCTGTCTGTCAAACTTTGTGGAAATTGGAACAATAGAGTGCCAATTTTAAGTATATTTGCACTATCATTAATTTGAGAATCAATAAATTACTTTTAAGAGATTTTGTTTTTCAGTTTACAGTAGTAATGAGTGAAAAGTGTAGTAGTTATTTCTCTTATCCCATTTCTACATATAAGTTTCTGTGTATAAGCTTCTATGTTTAAACTTCCTCACTGTCAACATCCTGCACCAAAGCGATATGCCTGTTATAGTTCTTGAATCTATATTAACACATTATGTCCTAGAGTTTATGGTTTACAAAAGGGTTCATTTTAAAATTTGTATACAATGAATTTGGGCAAATGTCTATGTATAAATCACAGTACTACCATATAGAATTGGTTCATTACCCTGAAGATCCTCTATGTTCTGCCTATAAATATTTTCATCCTGTAAACCTGTAACTGCTGATCTTTTAATTGCCATAGTTCTGTCATTTTTAGGATGTTGTATGATTGGAATCACACAGTATATATCCTCTGAGGTTGGCTTCTTTCACTGATTAATAGGCCTTTTAGTTTCGTCCATGGCTTTTCATTTCTTGAGAGATTATTTTAGTGTTGAATAAACTGAATGTACTAGAGTTGATCTGCTCATTTCCTGAAGTATAGCTGAATTGATTCACGTTTTGGCAATTAAAAACAAGGCTGATATAAACAATCGGCATGTGGGTCTTTGTGTAGACATACATTTTAAATTGGTTTGGGTGAACCCTAAGAAGTGTGAACACTGGATTGCATGGAAAGAATGTATTTAGTTATCATAAGAATTTACCACATTTGCATCTGAATTTGTTGCTGCTGTGACAAAACACTCCAGAAAAAACATCTTAAGGGAGAAAGGGCCTATTCTAATTCACAGTTCAGTACTGCCCATCCTGGCAAAGATGTTAAAGTGGCAGGGGCTTGAAGCAGCTGGTCATATCACATCCACAGTCGGGAAGCAGAGAGTGATGAATGCCTACTGCTGTTCAGTTTCTGTCTTGCATTAGTTCAGTCCAGCATCCCAGCCAGGGAAGGCTGCCTCCCAGTGTGTGTGGGTCTTCCAACTTTCTTATGGTTTCTCACAGGCATTCTGAGAGGCCCATCTCAGGCAGTCCCATTGACAAACAAAACTCACCCTCACAGCTTCTATAAGTGGCTGTGTTAGTTAACATTCTGCCACTGAATAAGGGGTCCTGCTGCTCCACATTCTCTCCAGAATTTCATATGGCTAGTGTTAGATTTGGGCCAATAAAATAGGTACATAGTGGAATCTAAATGCTATTTAAAATCTTAATTTCTTATTTACATGTGATATTAAACATCTTTTCATATGCTTACTTGTAATTTATATATTTAATTTATGTGTATATATATATATATTTGCCTGCATTAATTTATGTGCACATGTGTATGCAGGAGCCAGAGGAGGCCAGACGAGGATATTAGATTCCTCAGAACTAGAGTTACAGTAAATAGTCTTTCTCAACTTGTTCCTACTCTGCTGGTGGCTTTAAATCAATAATATGCATTAGATTTTGCAATAGCTTTTTCATATCTGTTGCCATGATCATATGAATTCTTTTCTTTGACTTGCTGTTATGATGGACACATTGATTTTCAAATGTTAAAAGTCTTTATACTTGGGATAAATCACATTTGATTTTGATGTATAATTTTATATGATTTGTAGTTCACTTGCCAATATTTTTTAGGGAGTTTTATGTTTATACTTATGAGATATATTTGTTTGTAGTTTTTCATATAATGGTATTGAAAGATCCGGGAGAGGAAAGTTCCTCACTCGACGCTCAGGATATCACAGCCGCCCAAAAACTCACAAGAGACCATCTTGATGCAATTGCAAGAGGTTTATTTTGGAGGGGGGGCTCAGTGCACTGAGAGTGCCACTCGTATCCCATGCAGGGTTAGGAGCCACAACCCTGATTTGGGGGAGAGTAGAGTATTTAAACTACAACCCAAAGGGGTGAGGGGAAATACAAGTGGAAAGTACCAGCCCAGCCCATTGTTTACCACAACCCAAGGGGGGAGGGGAAATACAGGTGGAAAGTACCAGCCCATTGTTTACCATAACTGAAGAGGGTGAGATGGAATGCAGGTAGAATGTACCAGCCCATTAGTTAGTCAGCAGGAAACATCCTACACCTGTTTTTCTCAGGAATGAATTTAATCTTACTTCACCATCGGCTTTGTGGTTCCTGAAACCCTGGGGACCCATGATAGTCATCTGCTTTGTGACCAGCTAGTTTCTGGAGCCTGGGGCTCATGACCCGTATGACCTACATTTTTGATTCCACCCTTTTATGGTCAGCTAAGTTCCGGGAACCACCTGGTGGCTGGTCTGGCTCTACTGCCGACTTAGCGGGTCTTTTAATAATTTTCATTCCCTTCATTCCCCACTCCTTTTAGTCTGTTGTTCTAATCTTAGAACCTATATATCTGTTTCATTGTATTTATTATTATCTTGTCCCCGTAACCCTTGATATTGTTGTTTCAGCATTAAAATCTGAACAGCACTTACTCTTAATTGATGAAAGTACTGAGGGGCCTGCACTAGGGCAGCTGTTCCAGTGCCGCACCTGATCCTGAAATTACAACTAAAGTCAGGGAAATAGGCTCTCTCTTAAATTGATTAGGGCGGAAATCAAACTCAACCACAAAGGCATCTGTGGGGAGATAGAGTACTCTAGGCATAAGCTGTATTAACATACAATAATCTTTGGTATCATTAAAGATATTAGTGGCAACACAGGGAGTTAATCCTGTGTTGCAGGCCCACCATCTATATATGCCAGGATATAAGTATCTGGTATCAGAAGTCTTTGGAGACCTCAGGGTCTCATTGCATAAGTGTTTATAGGCAGCAGGTGGGTTTCCTAAACAAGTCCTTTTCCCTGATACTTCAGTTAGGGTCAGTTTGTTCTTCTCATGTCATGAGCAGGCGTCATGGTTGGTGGTGTTATTAAAAATACCCAATGCGGTGATGCCCTCATAGTAAGGGGTTCCAGAAGTTAAATAGAGCCAACATCCTCCACACTGCCTAGCTGCACTCCTGTCCCTACCTTCCTTGGACAGACGTAAAAATCTTGTTGAGCCAGCCCACGGTATCCCTCTGGCCTCCCACACCGAACTTTGTTCCTAGCCCTTTAGGGTGTCTTCGTCGAGGGTCCCTCTCAGGGAGGTTCTGGGGGTCTGCCTCAGGAATATCCCACTGTTCCAGGCCTGCAGCTAGCTGGCAGAAGTCAGGAAAGGGAGGGGGCTCCCTTAGAGATTGACCAGACGACTTCCCCAGTTTGGGAAGCTACCTGTCAAGTACGTTTTTGAGGGGCATGGGGGTTGTCATTCCCCATCTGGAGAGCACCTGCGATGCAGGTGTAGCTTAAGAGTGTCCACAGTCTTTTTTAATCCCCACTCATCCTGAGGAGGTTCAGGAGCTTTCTTTACGTGCGAGGCATGGATCCAAGAAGAGATGCCCTCTACCTTCATTGCAGTGGGGGTAGTCAAGAGCACCAGGTATGGTCCCTTCCTGTGAAGCTTAAGGTTCCCAGCTCGATGGCGCCAGACGAGTACAGTTTCTCCAACCTGGAACTGATGAGGCATGCTCTGGTCTCCAGCTTTATAAACCTCCCTGAGCTGCTCCCAGGCCTCACGCGGAACTACTTCAAGGGCTTTCATGCAGGTGAACAAGGGGTTAGAAAGGACAACATCAGGATCGAACATTCTGCCCGCCTTAGTAAGAGAGGAGGCCCCCCACAGAGAATCTCATAAGGTGTCAGCTTAAACCGTCCCTGGGGTGTTCCTGACCCCGAACAAGGCAAAAGGAAGGAGGGCTGTCCAGTCCCCCCAACTGGTCTCTAAGGCTAATTTAGTCAAGGTCTCTTTTAGAGTTCTATTTATCCTTTTTACCTGTCCTGAACTTTGGGGACGGTAGGCACAATGTAATTTTCATTTAATCCCCAGTTGAGTGGCCAGTCCCTGACTTACCTGGGCAACGAAAGTGAGTCCATTATCAGACCCAATTACCTTGGGTATTCCAAACCTTGGAAAAATTTCTTCAAGAATCTTCTTGGCCACTGTATTGGCAGTCTCAGTCTTTGTAGGGAAGGCCTCTACCCACCCTGAAAATGTATCTATTAAAACTAAAAGATATTTGCTTCCATATTTAGCTGGTTTAATTTCTTTAAAATTCACTTCCCAATAGGCCCCTGGTCGATCTCCCCTGAGTCTTTTTCCCATGTTACGCATGGAAGGTCTGGCATTAGTCAGAGCACAGGCTTTTCAGTTCCTGACTATTTCTGTTGTTAACTCAGAAAGTCTAATTACATAATAGTCAGAGGACCTTACCACATCTTGTAGTTTTTTTTTCTCCTAGGTGAGTCAGACGGTGTAAATTGGTGACATACTCGCGTCCTTCTTCTGAGGCAGGACTCATTTACCATTCTCTGTTTTAACCATACCACAAGTTGATTCTCCAGCCGACCCTTCAACCACAAAGCTGTTTCTTCTGCCAGGATGTCAGGGCAGTAGTCATCTGCCTCAGGTAGTAGAGTAGCAGGATTCAGGATGGCCAGGGGAAGGAGGGCAAATATCACCCTCTCAGTCAATAATAGGCTCTGGTAGTGGGTCGTTTTAGCATCCACCGGTCAGGGGGCTGCCGGATAATGTTCTCAAGGGCATGGGGTGCCACCACTGTAATCTGCTGTCCCAAAGTCAGTTTATCAGCAGCATCCTTGACAAGTAAGGCCACAGCTGCAATAGCTTTCAGGCATGTGGGCCATCCGCTTGCAACAGGATCCAGTTTCTTAGATAAGCAGTCCACCTGCCTCTCCCAAGGTCCTAATGTCTGAGTAAGAACACCTCTGGCAACCCCTGCCCTTTCATCCGCATATAGAGTGAAAGGCTTGGTTAAATCAGGTAGGGCTAAAGCTGGTGCTGTTAACAAGGCCTTTTTGACATCTTTAAAGTCCTTTTGATGTTCAGAGGTCCAGGTGAACCCTCCTCCCTCTTTGGTGAGGGGAAATAAGGGGGCTGCCAGCGTAGCGAAACCCGGAATCCATAGTCTACAAAAACCAGCAGTGCCCAGGAATTCTCTTACCTGGCGTGGGGTGGTTGGGACAGGAATCTGGGTGACAGTCTTTTTCCTGGCTTCCATCAGCCATCGCTTTCCATCTCTCAGGGTGTATCCCAGATAGGTGACCTCAATTTTACAGAACTGAGCCTCCTCAGCAGAAGCCCAATACCCCAACTCACCAAGTTCCGCCAGCAGTCTCTTGGTTCCTTGGAGACAATCAGATTTAGTTGATGCTGCCAAGAGTAAATCATCTACGTACTGTAACAATGTTAGCTGAGGATTTTCAGCTCTGAAGGAGGCCATATCCCGATGAAAGAGCCTCATCAAAGAGGGTAGGGGAGTTTTTGAATCCTTGTGGCAATCTGGTCTAAGTCAATTGTCCCACTAGTCCATTGTCAGGGTCTCTCCATTCAAAAGCAAAGATGGGTTGACTGTCTGGATGTAACTTCAAGCAGAAAAAAGCATCCTTTAAATCTAGAACAGAGTCTTAAATCTTGGACTGGCCTGTAATCATTAGTGCCTGGCTTCTTTACCGGTAAGAGGGGGGGTGTTCCATGGTGACTGGCAAGGAACCAGAATGCCCTGTTGTAACAGTCTGTGAATGTGAGGTCTGATCCCCTCTCTGCCTTTAAAACTCATTGGATACTGCCTTACCCCAATAGGGGAGGCACTGGTCTTCAGCCCCACTATGATGGGAGGAACTCTTTCTGCCATCCCCAGGCCTCCAGTTTCACCCCAGGCCTTTGGGAATTCTGCTAACCAGTCACTGATATCCAAGGCCCTTTGTTGCCCAGGAGGCTCATGGAGCTGGTATTCTTCTTCAAATTTTAAGGCCAATATCATAGAAGTAGGAGTTCCCCACGTCACCTCTGGCACTTCCTTAGCAAACTAAATCTGTGCCTTCAGTTTTTCTGTTTTTTTTTTTTTTTTTTTTTTTAATTTTCCCATGGTTGTCTCAGGACTGAATATTCGGCTCCTGTATCCACCAGAAAGTTTACAAGGGTTCCCTCCACATTCAGGGTTACTCTTGCCCTTCTTCTTTGGGCAATCTCGAGTCTAGTGTCCTTTTTCTTTACAATAGGCACACTGATCTTTTTCCATCCGCGTCTCTGTTCTCCATTCCCATTCGGTCTAGGACTTCTGTTGCCCAGGTTCCCTGTCTGTCTAGGCCCTGTTCTCTCTCTCTCTCTCTCTCTCTCTCTCTCTCTCTCTCTATCTCCTACAACTGCGGCCAGTATCCTAGTCAAGTTTCTTTCTTGTTTGCAATCCCGCCTATCCTCTCTCTCTCCTCTCTCTCTTTTTCTCTTTTCTTTCCTGTTTCTCTTCCTCAGTCTCTCTCTTATGATATACTTTCTCTGCCTGTCTAACAAGATTCCTATAGAGGCCATAGCCACAGATGCTTGTTGTCCCTCATAGGTGGGTCAAAGGGAGTGTACCACCTATAGGCCTCCATCAACCTCTCAAGGAACACGGACGGTGGCTCAACAAGACCCTGAAGCACATCTCTTACATTGGCCAAATTGGTGGGGTGCCGAGCGCACCTCTGAGACCTGCCACTAGAGTCTGGCGGAAAAACTGTCAGCCGCTCCCTACCTGCAGCCATGTTGAAGTCCCAGCCTGGTCGATCAAGGGGGAACCCAGCATCGATCTTATTCAGGAGGGTTGGGGGTCCCATTGTCTCCTGGGACATTCTTCTGTGCCTCCAAGAGAATTCTCTCCCTCTCCTCTGTAGTAAAGAGAAACTGCAAAAGCTGCTGACAATCATCCCAGGTGGGTTGGTGAGAAAACATCATGGATTCCACCAAACCTGTAAGACTAGCAGGGTTTTCAGAGAAAGACGGGTGGTTAGCTTTTTAATTATATAAATCAGCCGAGGAGAAAAGCCAATATTGTAAGGGTTGAAAAGCTGGTGGGTCCACGGGGGCCCAACCGTTCGGAGGGGTAGAGCCACAGTGGAATAGGGTCCCTCTGGACTCAACCCTCTCTGGCTCCGAGTGCCAGTTGCTGGCCCTCCCCCCTCTGCTCCTTGTAGTTCCAGGCTCAGGCAGGAGCCGGGGCTGGCGTGGGGACGCCTGTGGTGGCTGGGGGTAGGGGGGTGGCCACGGCAGGCTCGGCCACTCGGGTGGCTCCTCCATCTCGGGATAGATCTTAGGCAGAGCCAAAGGTGTTGTTTCTGAGGCTGGCTTTTGTTTTGATCTAGGCACTGTGCCATGGAGAGCCAGGGCTTGGGAGCCTGGCTTCCTTCCTCTCACCCAAGGTTTCACCCATGGGGGTGGGTTCTGGACCAGGTCTTGCCAACAGTAATGTATGGCTGTTGATTGGGATAAGACCCTGGTCCTTCCTTAAAGACAATAGCTTTTACCTCAAAAATAATGGTCCAGTCGAAAGTCCCTTCGGGTGGCCACCCGACGTCAAAAGTAGGCCACTCCGAAGCACAAAAAGTCTGTCACAGTCTCTTTTTAACCTCAACTGACAAATTATGAGCCCTAGTTCTAACTTCAGTCCAATGATCCAGTGTGAAACTTAGAGGAGTCATCATGGTCTGTCCCATTGTCACAAGTAACACAAAACACAAACACAAGATACACAGAAAAACACTACGAAAAATCCTTTTCAATCTCAAATGCCGGCACCACTCCAGAGAAACAGACGGCCAGGAGGTCTCTCGTGTCCCCTCTCTCAAGAGGACCACTGTATCCTCCCTGGCACCCAGATAAACAGATGGCTGTGAGGTCTCTCGTGTCCCCTCTTTCAAGAGGACCACTGTATCCTCCCCGGCACCCAGATGGGACCCTCCCAGGTGTCCCTGGGGTCCCTGTTCTCCTGGGACGTCTCTCAGGGCTACAGCCGCTGATCCACTAGCACATCTGCCTGATCACCCATCCATCTCCTCACAAGACAAAAACGGCTGTCAAACCGAAAACAACCTTCGCGAAGTCAACTTTCAGCTTTTGTGCAAACCATATAACAGAACCAGACAACAGAGACAAACCCAGGACACAGAGACAGAAATCTCACAAACCAGACAATAGAAATAGGCCTAAGACACAGAAATCTCACCTCCAAGTGGGTTCTTGTGGAGATTGGGATGGCTGCAAATTCCCAGCCAACGCACCAAATGAAAGATCCAGGAGAGGGAAGTTCCTCACCCGACGCTCAGGATATCACGGCCGCCCAAAAACTCACAAGAGACCATCTTGATGCAATTGCAAGAGATTTATTTTGGAGGGGGGGCTCAGTGCACTGAGGGTGACACTCATATCCCACGCAGGGTTAGGAGCCGCAACCCTGATTTGGGGGAGAGTAGAGTATTTAAACTACAACCCAAAGGGGTGAGGGGAAATACAAGTGGAAAGTACCAGCCCAGCCCATTGTTTACCAAAACCCAAGGGGGGAGGGGAAATACAGGTGGAAAGTACCAGCCCATTGTTTACCATAACTGAAGAGGGTGAGATGGAATGCAGGTAGAATGTACCAGCCCATTAGTTAGTCAGCAGGAAACATCCTACACCTGTTTTTCTCAGGAATGAATTTAATCTTACTTCACCATCGGCTTTGTGGTTCCTGAAACCCTGGGGACCCATGATAGTCATCTGCTTTGTGACCAGCTAGTTCCTGGAGCCTGGGGCTCATGACCCGTATGACCTACATTCTTGATTCCACCCTTTTATGGTCAGCTAAGTTCCGGGAACCACCTGGCGGCTGGCCTGGCTCTACTGCTGACTTAGGGGGTCTTTTAATAATTTTCATTTCCTTCAGTATATAGTAGTATTATGGTAAGTTTAGGAAGTATTTCTTGTGTTTGTATCTTCTAAAACATTGTTGAATACTGGCACAATTTATTTCCTTTATATTTGACAAAATTTATCAGTACTTCTGTCTTAGTTAGAGTTTCATAGTCATGGAAACTCTTATAAAGAAAAAGATTTAATTGGGGGCTGGCTTATAGTTTTAGATGTTTAGTCCATAATCATCATGGCAGGAAACATGGTGATGTGTAATCAGACATGGTGCTAGAGAAGGAGCTGAGAGTTCTACATTTTGATTTACAGGCAGCAGAAGGAGACTATGTGCCACACTGGGTGTAGCTTGAGAATAGGATACCTCAAAGGCCACCCCCACAGTGGCACATTTCCTTCAACAAGGTCACACCTACTCCAACAAGGCCACACCTCCTAATTGTGCCCCTCTGTATGGGCCAAGCACTCAAACACATGAGTCTATGGGGGCCTTCCCTATTCAAACTACCACAAAACCCTATTCAAACTACACAAAACACTGTTGCTTCCTATTTTAAAGGGATATTAATTATTGATTCCTTAATAGACACAGGCCTATTTAGATGGCTTATTTCTTCTGAAATATGATTTGTCAGATAGTATTTTGAGGAATTAATTCATTTTACATGTTATCAAATTTATGGATATGATGTTTTTCATAGTATTCATATTTTGGGGGGATTTTGGTGCTGTGGAACACATGGTGATGCCCCATGTAATATTCTCAGGCTAGTAGATGTGCCATCTTACATTTTCTTACACAGTTTCACTAACTATCACATTTTAAACTTTTCAAGTAACCATGATTTTACACATTGAATTTCTCTTTTAGTTTGTTAATATCTTAATCAATGCCTGGTCCATTTTTATCATTTATTTTCTTCTACCTACTTTGTATTGTATTTTATCTTTTTATAAATTCATAAAGTAAATGCTTGGGTTAGTGATCTGAGTTCATTTTTTGCTTCTATATGCTTTTATATATTTGCTTCTATATTTTTCTCGCTAAGCACTGTATTACTGTATCCTGCCTATTTTATACTATATTTTGTTTTCATTTCAATATACTTAAAATTTGTTTTGAGATGTGTTCCCTGCCTCATTTTAAGACTTGCTGGTGTGTTGTTTACTCTTTCAATACTTGGAGATTTTCCAGCTATCTTGCTGTTACTAATTTCTACTTTAATTTCACTGTAGTTTGAACAGTTACATTGTATATTTTCTCTTCATTAATGTTCATTTGTGATTTACAATGCTTGGGATTATTCAGCTTGCTGAGTGTACTATGTGAGCTTCAGCAGAACATATATCCTGCTGTTGCTGCCTATAGTATTCCACAGGTAACCATTACATACAGATATTTGAAACTGCTGCTTAATTTGTCCATGTCCTTATGGATTTGTTTTGCCTGTTGTTTCTGACTATTTGACAGCACATGTCTAAATCTCCAAGTGCAATAGATTAATCTATTACTCCTTACAGTTCTATCAGTCTTAACTCTTGCATAGTTGTCCTGTTTTAAAATCCTCCCTTTTCCCTTGGCCTTCCTCCTTCTCTTCCTTCCTGCTTCTGCTTCTTTATTTTACTCTTCTCACACATATGCTTGTAATTGTACAGATTAATGTGATCCCCTGTGATATTTTCATATATGCACACATTGTACATTGATGAGATGCTGTTAGGCAAGTAAATGTTAGTAATTATATCTTTCTGAAAAATTGATCCACTTATTATTTTGTAATGTACTACTTTAGCACTGATTTTTTTTTTTAATTTTCATCTGTGTCTTGCCCTAATCTAATATAGAGAGTTCCAGTTTCTTTTAACTAGTATAAGCATGGTATATCTCTTCCCATGTACTTACTTTAAATATATGTGTTTCAATTTAGAATAGATTTCTTTTTTTTTTTTTTTTTGGTTTTTTGAGACAGGGTTTCTCTGTGTAGCCCTGGCTGTCCTGGACTCACTTTGTAGACCAGGCTGGCCTCAAACTCACAAAGATCCGCCTGCCTCTGCCTCCCAAGTGCTGGGATTAAAGGCGTGCGGCACCACCGCCCGGCTCTAGAATAGATTTCTTATAGACAGAAAATATATTGGTTTTGATTTTCGATCCAGTCTGAAAACATTTGGTATTTAATTTATGTATTCATATCATTCATACTTACTGACATGGTTTCATCAATATATAACATATTTGATACTATACTCTATGTGTTGCCTTTATGTTTTGTTCTAAACTTTTGAAATGCTCTTTATTATTTTAGTCAAACATCATATGATTCTGTCTGATCTCTGTCTTAGTCATTGTTCTAGTGCTATGAAGAGACACAAAGACTAAGGCAATTCTTGTCAAAGAAAGCATTTAATTGGGGGCTTGTTTACAGTTTCAGAGGGTTAGTTCATCATCATCTTGGTGGGGAGCATGGCAGTATGAAGGCAGACATAGTACTGGAGAAATAGCTGAGAGCTACAGCCTGATCTACAGACATAAAGACTGGGCTTGTCATGGGCTATTGAGATGTCAAAACTTCCCCCCCACACTTCCTTCAAGAATTCTACATATGCTCCAACAAGGCAACATTTCCTAATCCTACTCAAACAGTGTCACTCCTTGTTGATTAAGAATTCAAATATATGAGCCTATGAGGGCCATTCACAGTCAACTATCACATTCTACTCCCTGGCTCCTATAGGCTTGTAGCCATATCATAATTCAGTTAGTCCAACTTCAAAAGTCCCTATAGTCTTATACATTTTCTTTTTTTTTATAGTCAGCATTTATGAGACTTTTATTTTTGACAAGTAAAAGTGAAAATTTCATAACTGAAATGTTAAATGAATTGTTAAATTTATAGTCTAGAAGACCAATAGGACAGTTATTTAAAATATGTTTTATAGAATGATGACATCTTTATATATTTTAGCTAGGAAACTATTCAAATTACACACATATAGCATACAATCTTGTATGCTATCTAAAATGAGCCATTTCACTGTTAATTTTACCATATTGAAACTTGAGTCTATAAATTACAGAGTATCCCAATTAAACATGAATATGTTTATTGTTCCACATACGAGTTTGACAATATTCACATAGACTTCTTACTTTTTCTCTCTTTTTTTTAAAATACTTTATTTTTTTCTTCAAGTTACATCTCAGTAACAAACCCCTCCCTATTCCCCCTTCCTATCCTGCCCTTCCACCCTCTTCCCCCCAGAAGTTTCACCTTTCAGTCCAACAGATGGTTCCTTCTCTTATAACAGTAAGTATTATACATCTTGTTTATGTGGTGAATTACATTGATAGACTTTCGTATATTGAACCATCCCTGCATTCCAGGGATGAAGCCTACTTGATCATGGTGTGTGAAACTTTTGATGTGTTCTTGAATTCGGTTTGCTAGTATTTTATTAAGTATTTTTGCATCTATGTTCATGAGGGAGATTGGTCTGAAGTTCTCTTTCTTTGTTGGGTCTTTGTGTGGTTTAGGAATCAGAATGACAGTGGCCTCATAGAATGAGTTTGGCAGTGATCTTTTTGTTTCTATGTGGTGGAAGAGTTTGAAAAGTAATGGTGTTAGTTCCTCTTTGAAGGTCCGGTAGAATTCCGTGCTAAAGCCATCTGGCCCTGGGCTTTTTTTGGTTGGGAGATTATTAATGACTGTTTCTATTTCCTTAGGTGTTATTGGGCTGTTTAAGCTGTTAATCTGATTTTGATTTAGTTTTGGTAGGTGGAATTTATCGAGGAAATTGTCCATTTCGCTTAGGTTTTCAAATTTAGTGGAATATAGATTTTTAAAGTAATGCCCGAATATTTTCTGGATCTCCTCAATGTCTGTTGTTATTTCTCCCTTTTCATTTCTGATTTTGTTGATTTGGGTTCTTTCCCTTTGCCTTTTAGTTAATTTGGCTAGGGGTCTGTCTATTTTGTTGATTTTCTCAAAGAACCAACTCTTGGTTTCATTGATTCTTTGTATAGTTCTTTTTGATTCTAAGTTGTTGATTTCAGCTCTAAGTTTGATGATTTCCTGTCTTCTGCTCTTCTTGGGAGTGTTTGTTTCTTTTTTTTTCCAATTCACCCAGCTTAGCTGTTAGTTCACTAATATGAGCTGTCACAATTTTCTTTTTGAAAGCACTTAGTGCTATGAACTTTCCTCGTAGCACAGCTTTCAATTTATCCCATAGTTTTGGGTATGTTGTGTCTTCATTGTCGTTGGATTTTAAGAAGTCTTTGATTTCCTTCTTTATTTCTTCCCTGACCCAGTGGTCATCCAGTAAGGAGCTGTTCAATTTCCATGTGTGTGTAGGCTTTCTGTTGATTCATTTGCTGTTGAAGACCAGCTTTATTCCGTGGTGGTCTGATAAGATACAAGGTGTTATTTCAATTTTCTTGTATCTATTGAGACTATCCTTGTAACCAATTATGTGGTCGATTTTGTAGAAGGTTCCGTGGGGTGCTGAGAAAAAGGTGTATTCCTTTGTGTTTGGGTGAAACGTTCTGTAGATATCTGTTAGGTCCATTTGTTTCATGATCTCTGTTAGACTCAATATTTCTCTGTTTGTCTTCTGTCTTGATGATCTGTCCTTTGTTGTGAGTGGGGTGTTGAAGTGTCCCACTACTAATGTGTTGTGATCGACGTGCGCTTTAAGTTTTAGAAGTGTTTCTTTTACGAAAGTAGGTGCCTTTGTATTTGGGGCATAGATGGTCCGTATTGAAATTTCCTCTTGATGAATATTCCCTTTAATGAGTATATAGTGCCCTTCTTTGTCTTTCTTCATTAACTTCAGTTGGAAGTCTGTTTTGTTTGATATTAGGATGGCTACTCCAGCTTGCTTCCTGGGTCCATTTGCTTGGAAAACCGTTTCCCAGCCCTTTACTCTGAGGCAGTGTCTATCGTAGTTAGATGTGTCTCTTGTATACAGCATAAGGAAGGGTCTTGCTTGCGGATCCACTCTGTAAACCTATGTCTTTTTATTGGGTAGTTGAGTCCATTGATGTTGATGGATATTAGTGACTTGGGGTTGTTATTTCCCATTAGTTTGGTATAGGTGGTGGTCCTGTGCCTCTTTTGGTTTAGTTGCTGAGGGGTTTTCTATTCCCTTTGTTTTCTTGGGTGCAGTTTTCTTCTCTGGGTTGGGATTTTCCTTCTAGGATTTTCTGTAGGGCTGGGTTTGTGGGTAGATATTGTTTAAATTTGATTTTGTCATGGAATATCTTGTTTTCTCCATCTATGTTGATAGAGAGTTTTGCTGGGTAAAGTTGTCTGGCTGGGCACTTATGATCTCTCAGGACTTGTAGTATATCTGACCAGGCCCTTCTAGCTTTTACCGTTTCTGAGGAGAAGTCAGGTGTAATTCTGATGGGTGTGCCATTGTTTGTGACTTGACCTTTTTCTCTTACAGCTTTTAATATTCTTTCTTTGTTCTGTACATTTGGAGTTTCAATTATTATGTGGCGAGAGGAGTTTCTTTTCTGGTCTAATCTGTTTGGTGTTCTGTAAGCCTCTTGGATTTTTATTGGCATCTCTTTTTTCAGGTTTGGGAAGTTTTCCTCTATGACTTTGTTGAAGATATTTCCTGGACCTTGGAGTCGGGAGTCCTCTCTTTCCTCTATACCTATAATTCTTAAGTTCCGTCTTTTCATTGAGTCCTTTATTTCTTGGATGTTGTGGGTGAGAGATTTTTTAGCCTTCTCATTTTCTTTGGATGTTGTACTGATTTCTTCCACTGAATCTTCCATGCCTGAGATCCTGTCTTCCATCTCTTGCATCCTATTGTTGATACTCACATCCGTAGTTCCTGTTCTCTTCCCTTCATTCTCCACTTCCTCTTTTAACTCTGACTGTGTTTTCTTTATTGTTTCTATTTCTATTTTCATGTCTTGTATGGTTTTGTTCGTTTTGTACATTTCCTTCTCCAGCTTGCTTGTTTTTGTATGAAAATCTTTCATGGCTTTTTCCTTTTCCTGTTCAAGCTCTGTCACCTTGTCTTGGAGCTCTTTAATGGTGTTGTTCCTTGTTTTGATTTGTAGAATTGTGGCTTCTTTGAATTCCTTCATAGATTTAAGTTCTTCTTGCAGGGACTCTATCACTTTCCATAATGCAGAATTGTCAATGTTTTCATGTGTTTCTGTTGGTGTGTGGTCATCCGAATTGGATGAGCTAGGATGATTCTGCTTTGTTGGAGTCATAATTCCTTGAGTTCTATTTTTTTTTGACCTTTCGCCATTGGATGCATTTAGCTGTCTGCTTTCTGTGCTTGCAACCACAGTGGATGATTTGGTGCAGGGGACGAGTTATTTGGCTATCTGTCGTTGCTTACAGGGGGATTTCAAGGTCACTGTGGTTTTAATCACCTGAGGCACTGTGAGCTGGTGCAGCCTATTCCCAGGTTGTGAGTAATGGACCAGGATTGTTTCACTGCTCCAAATTCAGACTTCCCTATGTTGCACTCTGAGTTATCAGCCTGTAATGGTTCTGATGTTATGGGCCTGTTTGCCCAGGCACAGATTCTGTGGGCTTTATTTGTCGTCACGGAGGCTGACAGGGTCTGGCTCCACACCTAATATGTCTGGATTTTCCAGGATACAGCTATGGTCCCAATTTCTGGTTTCTCTCTAGGCTTCTCGCCACAGGGCTGGACTCTGTGCCTGATTCCCTTCCTGTCTGCGCCGCCACGGGTCCCGTGGGTACCCCAAGCCCCGGATCCTCCGGCTGCCTGAGTGGACCTCTCGTCCCAGCAGCTCAGCCGTGGGTGCACGGATCCCTGGCCCCACCCATGCCTGTCTCTCTCCCCGGATGACCTGCCGAGGGTTAGCGGGGATTTGGCCCTGCCAGCTGCACTCCCTTCCCAGCTGCGCTACTGTGAGTGTGTGGGATTCGGCCCCTCCCTCCCGCCTTTGTGTTCCCAGGTTCCCGTGCTCTCTCGGAACCTCCCGCCCTCTGCTTCATGAGCGGCTTTGGACCACCTGCTGAGCCCCCTGTTTGTTCCTTGCTAAGCCTTCCACTATCTCGCAAAGTTTTTTAAGTGGGTATAAGTTCAACCTGATGTGTGGGGAGCCCAATAGGCCAGCGATCTATGGCCAAGTGGACCCTGATTCTTCCTGCTGTAAGTTGGGATCGATCTTACCAGGCGCCTCTCCAAATGGGAGTTCCCGAATCCCAGGTTTAGTGGCTTCCGTGTCTGTGAGAGATGGGGAGAGCCTTGCCCTGGGACTTTTAACAGTCCCTTGTGAGCTGTGAGTGTTCCCGGGGGTGGGGGGAGTCTAGCCCCTCTGGTTTTTGCACAGTGCCCAATAACTCTGTGTTTTTTATGGCTCTTTTTTCCCCCGCATTCAAAATGCGTCAGTGTAGGTCGCCGCCATTTTGGCCCGCCAGTCTTTTACATTTTCAACACTGTTTAAAATTTAAAATTCAAAGTCTCTTCCAAGACTCAAGGCAATCTTTTAAATATATATTTTAGTTAGGGTTTCTATTGCTTTAATGAATCATCATGAGGAAAAGAGCAAGTTGGTGAGGAAAGGCTTACATTTATATATCACTGTTCATCATGGAAGAAAGTGAGGACAGGAACTAAAACAGGGCAGTTGGCAGGTGTCAGAAGCTGATTCAGAGGCCATGGAGGGGTTCTGCTTACTGGCTTGCTTATCAGGGATTGTCCAGCCTCTTTTTAACAGATCCCAGGACCACCAGGGATGGCACCACCCATCCATACAATGGGCTGGGCCCTCCCCATCAATCACTAATTAAGAAAATAGCACATAGCTGGATGGATCTTATGGAGGCATGTTGTCAATCAAGGTTCTTTCTTTTCACATAACTCTAGCTGTGCCAAGTTGACATAACAACAGCCAGCATGCTGTAACCCTCTATAAAATAAAAATCTAAAAGCAGATTACATACCTCCAACATACAATGACACTAAATATACACTGCCATTTCAAAAGGGAAGAAGGAGACCATAGTGAGGAAATACTGAACCAAAGCAATACTTAAAACCATCAGGCCAAACTCCAAATTCTGTATCTCCTTTTCTAAATGTTAGTGTTCTTCAGATCTCCAACTCCTTTTATCTTTATTAACTGCAGCATACTTCTGTCACTTGAGCTGTTTTTATACTGGGTCTACAGCTTTTCTTGGCAGGTATTTCATGACTCTGATATCTCCAAAATCTTGAGGTCTCCAACAAAATCCAGGCTTTACCCTCTCACAGCTTCATGAAATGGCTTCTCTGGTCCTCCATGCAGGGACAGCCCCAACACACATCCAGCCACAGAGGCTTTCCTTAGCCATTGAGGGATATTCTAAAACCTCTTTCATCTATCCTTGACTCTAAAGCTAGAACCACATGGCCAAAGCTGCCATGTTATGCTGCATGCTTGGTCTGGAACTTGGCCCCTCATTTGAATAAATTTGCATCTGCTTTCTGTTCTTGATGGTTTCCTTTGTTGCTTAAGCTTTTTAAAAATTCCTTTTCATAAATTGGAAGCTTAGTTGGGTGTGGTCTTACCCCGAGGTTAGTATTCCCTTTATTCCACTTAGTATCACTTAAAAAAAAAAAAGAAAAGAAAAACTTATCTCTTTGATCACTGGACTTAGCTCCATTACAATTCTTGGTGGTCCTTTTCTCTTCAAACTGTACACTTTCTATTTCTATTTGCAAAAGTGGCTCCTTTTCATTATAGTTCTGAATAAGTGTTGTTACTAATAGCCATAGGGCAGAGTCAATACTAAGCTATCTTGAAATCTCCTCTGGCAATACCATTAATCTAAAACTTTTCACTTTAGTCTCAGCCATATTTTCAGGACAAGAGCAAAAAGTAGTTACATTCTTTGCCAAAATATCACAAGAACTCTCTAGGCTACTTTCTTATATCCTTCATCCCTGAAACTTCTTGAGTTGGACTTCCACAGTTAAAATTGTCCTCAGTACTATCTACACTCCTATTTGGATGACTCTCCCATTAAATCCCACTCAAAGTGCCCAAAGGCTTTTCTAGTACGAAGTCAAACATTTTCCACATTTCTCCAACAAGCAGAAAAGTCAGGTCCAGCACAGCAATACCCTAGTCCCTGGTACCAACTTCTGTCTTAGCCACGATTTTAGATTTTATTGCTCTGAAGAGACACAACGATAAGGGCCACTCTTTTCTTTTTAAAAATTTCATTTCTTTTTGTTGTTGCTTTTTTCAGTATTTTTAAACATTTATTTATTTTTTCAAGTTACATTTCAATCATAGTCCCTTCCCTCCTAACCATCCTTGTCCCACCTTTTTACCCTCTTCCACCTCACCCTCCTATCTGCTTTTAAAAAAAATATTAAGGTGTATTTTTTCTTCTCCCAACAGCTCCCTCTTTTAGTCCAATAAAAGGTTCTTTTTCTTATGGCAATAAATATAACAGAATACAATAAGAACAATTAGTCAAAAAATAATGAAAATTAAAAGGTATAACCAACATTTCCAACATCCAGTTCATATGAAATTGGCAACTGATATTAATATTGTATTATCTATCTATCTATCTATCTATCTATCTATCTATCTATCTATCTATCTATCT
>CAJQZJ010032097.1:3463243-3502452 GCA_907164525.1 Lophiomys imhausi
TCTATCTATCTATCTATCTATCTATCTATCTATCTATCTATCTATCTCAATGAGTTTAAAGTTCTACACCTAACTCAGTTTCCATCCTAACTTGCATTACCAAATTAAAAACATCTTCTTAGACCTAAAACATCCTTTTAATTTCTAAACAATTTGAAACTTAACTGTGAGACTATAACTAGTCTTCAACCACATCAGAGACCTGAGAAGTATAAATATATATGAATAAACAGGAAATGCAGAGCCCACAGCTTCTAAAACTAAGAAATGACAGACACCTGGCTGTCTGGACAGTAACTAATTTCTCTCAATACACTGGAGCATCTATCTTCAGCCTTTTGGCCCAGTATCTCTGACAGACATTAATTGTAAAGCAGGGATTAATGAAAACTTGCCTACCCTGTGTTGGTAGAGCTAGACTGTCAACTTACTTGCTTCCAAGTTTTGTCCATTTTGGACAGCATTCTGTCTACAGTTGAAGCAAGGAATTTTTCTTGGCCAGTGACAAGCTTGCCACTAATGCAGCCATCTCCAAATGGAGATTCTTGGATGCTCATCATCTACTTGGAGTACAATGAGGGGTGCTGTCAGGAGCTTACATATCTCAATATCAAAAAATCTTAAGTTAAGAAAAACATCTTTGAGTGCTATATTCTACAGATCTCTTGAAGTTTTTGAAGACCACATCTATCTTTGTATATTTGAATAAGCAAATGTTTGTTGTCTCTTAGCAACTTGATATCTGATTAACTTAGAAAACATTTGTGATATACTATGCTAGTACCTAACAAAATGACATGTTTGAAAGAAGAATTAGTTTGCATTTCTTTTTTTTTTAATAATTTATTTTTTATTTCTTCAAGTTACATCTCAATCACAATCCCCTCCCTACTCCCCCCTCCAGTCCCACCCTTCCACCCTCCTCCCCCTCAGCCCCACCATCCTCTTCCCTTCTTTTTTTTTTTTTTTTTTTAGTTTAAGGTATTTATTTTTCCCCCCAACAGCTCTCCTTTTCAGCCCAAAAAAATGGTTCTTTTTCTTATAACTATAAATACAATACAAAACAACAGAAATAAATAGGCCACAATTATAAGAGTTATATGGCTTAGCATACATTCCCAATGTCCAGTCCATATGTATTTGGCACCTGACTTTAACATTCTACTATCTAACCATCTCCATGTGTTTAAAGTTCTATATCTAACTCAGCTTTCATACTAACTTGCCTCATAATTTTAAAAACATCTTCTTAGATCCAGAATGCCCTCTTGATTCCTAAACAACTCAAAATTTAACTATGAGACTCTAGGTATCTATTCTTCAACCACCTCAGAGACCTGAGAGGGATAAATACATCTGATTATATAGGAAGTGCAGGGCCTGCAGCTTCCAAAACTAGAAAATGACATACCAGTGGCTGCCTGGACAGTTCCCATTTTCTCTCCATACATTACAGCATCAATCTTCAGCCATTTGGCCCCATTTCTCTGACAGACATTGGTTGTAGAGCAGGAATTATGAAGGACTTACCTACCCTGTCTTGGCAGAGCTAGGCTGTCGACTTACCTGCTTCCAAGTTTTGTCCTTTTTGGACAGAAGTCTGTCTACAGTTGAAGCAAGTGGTTTTTCTTGCCAAGAGAATGGCTTACCACCAATTTAATCATCTCCCACTGGAGATTCTTCGATGCTCATCTTCTACTTGGAGTAATATAGGGGGTGCTGTCAGGAGCTGACATGTCTCGATATCAAAAAATCTTAAGTTAAGAAAACATCTTTGAATGCCATATTCTGCAGATCTCTTGAGGTTTTTGATTGTGACAGTTTCTATCAAAAGTCAAAACTTCACATTGCATTTTTAAGCATTAAATAGGTACAATACCTTAAAAAGAGTCAACCTTAGTTTTTTTTATCAATATACAAAGATCAATACCAATGTAGCCAAATATAATCTTAATTTTGTATCAGTATACAAAGAAATAAGGGCATATTCAATAATCTATCCTTTTTTCTTTATCATTCCTATATCATGTCTATATCCCCCTTTTTTCTTTTCAAATATTCCCCCCCCCCAACATAAGAGAGAAAGAGGGATAGAGAAAAGAAAAAGAGAGAAATTCCTGGGTCTAACCTCCTAAACCTTGTTTAACAAGTCCATTTAATGATCAATCCAGGCTGCAGCCTGGAGGGATGAATTTCGAATGTGGGGAAAACAGCTAAAACACCACAGAGTTATAAGATGCTGAGCAATAATCTGAACAGCTAAAACACATGAAAATGATGAAAAATCTATACTCTGGAAAGTGATAGAGTCCTTTCAAGAAGAATTTAAATCTTTGAAGGAATTCAAAGATTCCACAATTTTACAAGCAAAAGCAACAGAGAATACACTAGAGATCTCCAAGTCAAAGTGGCTCACCTTGAACAGGAAAGAGACAAGGCAACAAGCAAATTGGAGCAGGAAATATAGAAAACAAATAAAATTGTTCAAGACTTGAAATTGGAAGTGGAGACAATAAAGAAAATACATGCAGAAATAATCCAGGAAGTGGAAAATCTAGATAGGAGAACAGAAACTATAGACATGAGTATCAAAAATAGGATACAAGAGATGGAAGACACAATCTCATGTGTGGAAGATTCCATGGAAGAAATCAGTACAACAACCAAAGAAAATGAGAAATCTAAAAAAGTTCTCAACCATAACATTCAAGAAATCAAGGACTCACTGAAAAGACGGACTAAGGATTATAGGCATAGAGGAAAGAGAAGACTCCTGACTCCAAGGTCCAGGAAACATCTTCAACAAAATCAAAGAAGAAAACTTCGCAAGCCTAAAGAAAGAGATGCTAATAAAAATCCAAGAGGCATACAGAACACCAAACATATTAGATCAGAAAAGAAACTCCTCTTGCAACATAATAATTGAAACTCCAAATGTACAGAACAAAGAAAGAATATTAAAAATTGTAAGAGAAAAAGGTCAAGTAACATATAATGGCAGACCCATCAGAATCACACCTGACTTCTCCTCAGAAACTTTAAAAGCCAGAAGGGCCTAGAGAGATGTCCTATAAGCCCTGAGAGAACATAGATGCCCAGCCAGACTACTATACCCAGCAAAACTCTTTATCAACATAGATGGAGAAAACAAGATATTCCATGACAAAGTTAAATTTAAACAATATCTACCCACAAATCCAGCCCTATAGAAGATCCTAGAAGGAAAATTCCAACCCAGAGAAGATAACTTCATCAAGAAAACAGAGGAAACAAAAAACTCCACTGTAGCTAAACCAAAAGAAACACACAACCACCACCTACACCAAAACAATAGGAAGTAATAACGTTTGGTCATTAATATCCATCAACATCAATGAACTCAACTCCCCAATAAAAAGACACAGGCTTACAGAATGGATCTGTAAACAAGACCAATCATTTTGCTGCATACCCAAACACATCTAACTAACAAAGATAGATGCCACCTCAGAGTAAAGGGCTGGGAAAATGTTTTCCAAGCAAATGGACCCATGAGGCAAGCTGGAGTGTCCATCTTAATATAAAATACAATAGACTTTCAAATAAGTTAATCAAAAAAGATAGAGAAGGGCATTACATACATGTTGAAGAAAATATTCATCAAGAGGACATCTCAATATTGAACATCTATGCCCTAAATACAAGGGCACCTACATTTGTAAAAGAAACTCTTCTAAGCTTATATCACACATCGATCCCCACATATTAGTAGTGGAAGGCTTCAACACCCCACTAACAACAATGGATAGGTCATCAAGACAGAAACCAAACAGAGAAATAATGAGTCTAACAGAAGTTATGAACAAAATGGACTTAACAGATATCTACTGAATATTTCAATCAAACACAAAGGAATACATCTTCTTCTCAGCACCTCACGGAACCTTCTCCAAAATTTACCATATAGTTGGACACAAAGCAAGCCTCAACAGATACAAGAAAATTGAAATAACCCCTTATATCTTATCAGACCACCATGGAATAAAGATGGACTTCAACAACAACAGAAATAACAGAAAGCCTACATACTCATGGAAACTGAACAACTCTTTACTGGATGACTACTGGGTCAGGGAAGAAATAAAGAAGGAAATTGAAGAATTCTTATTATCCAATGAAAATGAAGGCACAACATACCCAAATCTATGGGACATAATGAAAGCTGTGCTATTAGGAAAGTTCATAGCACTAAGTTCCTTCAAAAAGAAAATTGTGACAGCTCATATTAGCAAATTAACAGCTGAACTGGAAAAACTGGAAAAAAAAAAAGAAGCAAACACTCCTAAGAGGATCAGAAGGCAGGAAATCATCAAACTTAGGGCTGAAGTCAACAACTTAGAAACAAAAAGGATGATGCAAAGAATCAATGAAAGCAAGAGTTTGTTCTTTGAGAAAATCAAGAAAATAGACAAACCCCTAGCCAAATTAACTGAAAGACAGAGGGAAAAAACACAAATCAACAAAATCAGAAATGAAAAGGGAGAAATAACAACAGACATTGAGTAAATCCAGAGAATCTTTAGGTTTTACTTTAAAAATCTATACTCCACCAAATTTGAAAACCTAAGCTGAATCGACAATTTTTTTGATAGATTCCACCTTCCAAAGTTAAATCAAGATCAGGTTAACAGATTAAACAGCCCTATAACCACTAAGAAAATAGAAACATTCATTAAAAATCTCCCAACCAGAAAAAGCCCAGGGCCAGATGGTTTCAGCAAAGAAATATACCAGACCTTCAAGGAAGAGCTAAATCCAATATTCTTCAAACTCTTGCACGAAATAGAATCAGAAAGAACATTGCCTAACTCATTTTGTGAAGCCACAGTCACCCTGATTCCTAAACCACACAAAGACCCAACAAAGAAAGAGAACCTCAGACAAATCTCCCTCATAAACATAGATCCAAAAATACTTAATAAAAATACTGGCAAACCAAATCCAAGAACACATCAAAAGTATCATACACCATGATCAGGTAGGCTTCATCCCAGAATGAAGGGATGGTTCAACATACAAAAATCCATTAACGTAATTCACCATAAACAAGTTGAAAGAAAAAAAAAAACACGTTTTCATCTTGCTAGATGATGAAAAGCATTTGACAAAATCCAACACCCTTTCATGCTAAAAGTTCTGGAGAGAATGGGCATATAAGGACCATACCTAGAAATAATAAAGGCGATATACAGCAAGATAGTAGCCAACATCAAATTAAATGGAGAGAAACTTGAAGCATTTTCTCTAAACTCAGGGACAAGACAAAGATGTTCACTTTCAACATATTTCTTCAACATAATACTTGAAGTTCTTAGTAGAGGAATAAGATGGCTAAAGGAGATCAAGGGGATACAAATTGGAAACAATGAAGTCAAATTATCCCTATTTGCAGATGATATGATAGTATACATAAGTGACCCTGAAAATTCCACCAGAAAAGTCTTACAGCTGATAAACACCTTCAGCAAGGTGACTGGATAAAAAATTAATTAAAAAAATCAGAAGCCAGTCTTTATATAAAAATAAATGGGCTGAGAAAAAATTAGGGAAACAATACCCTTCACAATAGCCACAAACAATATAAAATACCTGGGGGTAACTCTAACCCAGCAAGTGAAAGAACTGTGTGACAACAACTTGAAGTCCTTGAAGAAAGAAACTGAAGAGTCCATCAGAAGATGGAAAGATCTCCCATGCTCATGGAAGGTAAGATCAACATAATAAAAATGGCCATCCTACCAAAAGCAATATACAGATTCTATGCAATTCCTACCAAAACACCACCACAATTCTTTATAAACTTGGATAAAGCAATTCTCAACTTTATATGGAATAACAAAAAACCCAGAATAGCTAAATCAATTCTGTATAATAAAAAAACATCTGGAGGTATCACCATCCCAGATTTCAAGCTATACTACAGAGCAATAGTAATTAAAAACAGTATGGTACTGGTATAGAAACAGACCAGTTGATCAATGGAATTGAATTGAAGACCCAGAAATGAACCCACCCACCTATGGTCACTTAATTTTTGACAAAGAAGCCAAAACTGTACAATGGAAAAAGGACAGCATCTTCAACAAATGGTGCTGGTCCAACTGGATGTCAACATGTAAAAGAATAAAATTCGACCCATAATTATCATCTTGTACAAAACTTAAGTCCAAGTGGATGAAAGACCTTAACATAAGGCCAGACACACTAAGTCTATTAGAAGAGAAAGTGGGGAAAATCCTCGAATTCAATGGCACAGGTGACAACTTCCTGAACAGAATACTAACAGCTGAGGATCTAAGACAAACAATCAATAAATGGGACCTCATGAAACTGAAAAGCTTCTGTAAGGCAAAAGACACTGTCATTTGAAAAAAACCCAGCAACCTACAGATTGGGATAAAATCTACACCAACCCCACATCTGACAGAGGGCTAGTATCCAAAATTTACAAAGAACTCAAGAAATTAAATGCCAAGAAACCAAATAATCCAATCAAAAAATGGGAAACAGAGCTAAACAGAGAATTCACAAAGGAGAAATCCCTAATGGCTGAGAGACATTTGAAGAAATACTCAGCATCCCTAATCATCAGAGAAATTCAACTCAAGACAACTCTGAGATTCTATCTCACACCTGTCAGAATGGCTAAGATCAAAGCTCAAATGACAGAACATGCTGGTGAGGGTGTGGAGAAAGGGGAACTCTCCTCCATTGCTGGTGGGAGTGCAGGCTTGTGCAACCACTATGGAGGTTAGTTTGGTGATATCTTAGAAAATTTGAAATAGCTCTGCTTCAGGACCCAGCCATACCACTTCTGGGTTAACATCCAAATGATTTCTCACAAATCACAAGGGAAATTTCCACATCTATGTTCATAGCAGCCTTATTTGTAATAGAAACTGGAAACAACCCAGATGTCCCTCAACCGAGGAATGGATTAAAATCTGTTGTACATCTACACAATGGAATATTATTCAGCCATCAGAAACAATGAAATCATGCAATTTGCAGCCAAATATATGTAACTAGAGAAGCTCATCCTGAGTGAGCTAACCCAGACTCAGAAGGAAGCACATGACATCTATTCACTCATAATTGGATTTTATCCATATAGTACAAGATAACTATGCTACAACCAATGCACCAAAGGGAACATTAACATAGATTTTTTTCCTGTCAATGAGACACTTTCCCCTAGGGTTGCTCCCTTGTATGCCCCCAGTGTATGAGGAGGCTCTTGGCTCTCATATGACTGCTGAACTGTGTTGGGGGAGTGTTACGTAGGGGCACTCCACTCCAGAGGAGTGGAATGGAAGGTAATGAGGCTGGAAGGGAGGAGGGTGGGACTAGGAGGGATGGAAACAGGGCATTGTGGTGGAGATGTAACCTGAAGTAATAAATAAATATTTTAAAAATTCTAAAGGGATAAATTTCTCAGCAAAATACAAAAAAAGGGCCATTTAACAACTTGTAACCAATCTGCCCAAATAACAACAAAGATTTATAACCCATCAAATGACCAAAAAAATAAAATAAAATAAAATAAAAAAACCCACCCCACCTTCTGGGAATAGGATGTGTCTTCCTTAAAATTGCTTCCTGCTGGTTTGGAATGTAGGAAAGCTGTTTAGGGGCCCAAATATTAATGAAAACATGGTTAAGCAACTTAATAGGAACATTTGATGTCCAGTCTTTTTGTCCTCAGCTATTTTAATATCCTAAGAAGTTTGTAGTCAGAAGCTGAACTTTGGGTGGGAAAGTTCAGTGCTTTACTGAAGTCCTGTCTGGAACAGTCTTTGGGGATGATCTGCTTAGGACCAAAGTTCACTTGACCAAACTTTAGTCAGGCTTCACAAGTCTGGAAATTTGATTAGGCCCTTAACTCTGGGTCAGCTTTCCTCAGGACTTATAGCATACTACCTCCCTTGGTTTGGAAACTCTAACCATTACCAGGAGATCATATTCCCCGAATTGGGCACAGCCAGTTCTCAGGGCAAGTGCAGGTTAAACAATACTACAATACTACCCCCCTAAGTTTGGAAATCCCCTGCCACTAGGAGACCAGATCTTCCTTGTTCTCAATATCAAGTTCTTCAACCGTTAGCCAGCACCAATCAATGTATAGACAGAGATGCTAACCAATCAAAGTACTGTTGCTTGATGATGGTTGATTCGGACTTGCTAAAATGTACTTAATCTAAATTGAGATTGTGCTTGGGGTCTTCCTCCCTCCTCTTGCATGAGGAGTCTATGAGGTTGACCCCCAGCACTGATGAATAAAATCCTCTTGTGTTTGCAATGTACTTGAGTTCCTGGTGATTCCTTGGTTGCCCCACAATCAAGTTCAGAAATATGTTTCTTGAACATAACAGAACCATCTTAGTTAGCCATTTTGAGTTGTTCTGGTTGTAGACTTTTGAGGAAATAGCTGTTGAGGCAGTCTGTGAGGCTGGATCATCTGGGCTACTTGTCTTCTTTGGTGTCTGATCCCTTTTCTTCAGAAGTTTCAGTTGTCCAGTTGTCCCTGGACTCCTTAGATGGATGTTTTTAATCTCCTGGAAAGTTAAGAAAGATCAGAGCCATGTCCTAACAATCCTAACTCTGGGGTGCTATTTTTTTGGCAGGTAATATCTTTCCTAGAGCAAATTGTTTTTTTTTTGACTATATAAAAATATTATCTTTCAATTGAGATTAAAAAATTCTTTTCACATTTGGAACTTAAACATACCTTTAAGTGTATATATTTTGAAATCACAAAGGACAATTCACTTTGAATTTCAGCATGCCTTTTGTGAGTAGCTTTTAAACTTAAATTATTGTAAATCCTATGTGCTTGCCTCTGACTCCCAAGTGTTGGTATCAGAGGTGTGTTCCTCCCAATTATTGGGATTAAAGGTATGCACTACAACCCCTGGATCTAAGTTTTTCTCTATTTGGAGCTAGCTCTGTGTCAGACTGGCCTTGAATTCAGAGATCTGAATGTTTCTGTCTCCAGTGTGTTGGGGTTAAAGATGTAAACCATCACCACTCTGTTCATAGTAACTCTAGAATTTAGAAGACAACTAACTCTACAGTGATCCTCCTGTCTCTACTTGAATTAAAGGCATGGGCTAATACCACCCTTCTCAAATATTTTATCTTAGCTCCAAATTACTTCAACTCTTAGAGATTTAGAAGACCAGTTTGAACTGTAGTAATCCTTAATTTACTTACAACATTTTAAATCTCTTAACTACCTTTTTAATACTGAACAATGAAAATATCCTTTATATATAGGGAAAAAAACTTATAAGCTGATGATAACCAAGAGTGTGTGAGCTATGTAGCATCCTGCAGTCTAACATTCTAACCTGAAATTAAGACCATTTTTCCTTTCATGCCAGTAAGACAAGTATGCCTTTGGTAAATTATCATTTGAAAATTTTATCTTTTATTTTTGTATTTCTTTTTTTTTTCTTCTCAGCTTCTTCTTTTTTTTTTAATACTTTATTTTTTTTTCTTCAAGTTACATCTCAGTAACAAACCCCTCCCTATTCCCCCCTCCTATCCCGCCCTTCCACCCTCTTCCCCCCAGAAGTTTCCCCTTTCAGTCCAACAGCTGGTTCCTTCTCTTATAACAGTAAGTATTATACAAAACAATAGATATAAATATGCCACATTTATGAGAGTAAATTGGCCCAGTATACCTTCCCAATGTCCAGTTTATACATATTTGGCCCCTGACTTTAACATTCTACTATCTAACCAACTCCATGAGTTTAAAGGTCTATATGTGACTCAACATTCATACTATCTTGCAACACACTTTTAAGAGTATCTTCTTAGATCTATAACACCCTCTTGATTCCTAAACAGTTCAAAATTTAACTATTTTTGTATTTCTTATGCTTAGTTATCCTTTTTAAAATAAATTAATTTGTTATTTCAAGTAACCTCTCGAAAGTAGTCCCTCCCTTCCCCTCCTCCATCCCTCCCTTCCTCACTGTTCCTCTTCTCAGTCCTTTCCTTCTCCTCAGATGAGGTGGGGATAAGGGAAACTCTTATGAAAGAAAACATTTAATTGAGGGTTTTCCCACAGTCTTCTTTGCTAGTGTAGTAATTTAAATGAGAATAGCCTCCTTAGGCTCATAGATTTGAGAACTTGATCACCAGGGAGTGGTACAATTGGAAAGGATTAGGAGGTTTGGCCTTGTTCAAGGAAGTGTTACTGAGGGTAGAGTTTGAGGTTTCAAAAGCTTATCCATGCCCAGGGTCTCTCTCTTTCTGCTGCCTGTGGATCCTGATGTAGAACTCTCAACTAGGTAGAACACTAAGCTACTTTTCCAGCTTCACGTCTGTCTGCCTGTGTGCTGCCATGTTTCCTGCTTTGTTGGCAATGTACTAAACCTCTGAAACTGAAGCAAACTCCAATTCAATTCTTTCTATTATGAGTTGCTTTGGTCATGGTGTGTCTTCACAGCAGTAGAACACTGACTAAGACAGTCTGTCAATTGTACTTTTTACTTACCTCTTATGGATTGCCTTAGAGCTGGCAGTATGTATCTATAACTAATCCGAGACCACATTCAATAACACTACTTGCTTCACAAATAGCATAAGGACAAAAAAATTCTGTTTTCTCTGTCCTGTCCCTTGAAATGTTGTCATTCATTTTAGACACACACACAAACACACACACACACACATTATCTTGAATCTATGTTTTCCTATAGATCAATTAAGAATAAGAAAACTAAGATATAGTAGACATTGAGGGAATGACCAACCAATGATGAGCCTAACTTTAGACCTACCCCAAGGGAGAGAGCTAACCCCAGTTAATGATACTCTACTATGATTACAGACAGGAACATAGCATAACTAATCCTTTGAGAACCTCCATGCACCAGAGGATCCAAATAGAAACAGAGACTCACCACCAAACATTAGGCAGAATGTGGGGATCTTGTGGAAGAATGAGGGGAAGGATAGAAAGACCTGGGAAGGAGACAAGAACTCCATAAGAAGACCAACAGAATCAACTAACCTAGGCCCATGGGGGCTCACAGAGTCTGAACCACCATTCAAAGGGCATGCATGAACTGGACCTAGGCCCCCTACACATATGTAACTGATGGGTAGGTTGGTCATCATGTGGACCCCTAGCAAGTGGAACAGAGGCTGTCTCTGGCATGTACTCTAATGGCTGCTTTTTGATCACTTCCCCTTAATGGGGCTGTGGTGCCTGGCTTCAATGCAAGAGGAAGCACTCAGACCTGATGGCAGTCAATATGCTGGGGTGGTATGGCAGGGGGGAAGGAGTGGGCTCCCCTTTTCTGAAGAGAATGGGAGGGGGGATGGGAGAAGGGGACAGGAGGGTTGGACTTAGGGGAGGGGAATGAGGGGGCTATCACTGGTATGTAAAATGAAAAATAAAATAAAATAAAATAAATTGAAAGGTTAAAAAAAAGGTTTATTTTATCCTTACTTATTTCTTCTTTGACTTCCTCATTTTTTTTTGTTTATTTAGACCCAACTTTCTTACACATTTTACATCCCTATTTTTCTTTTTAAACAAAATTCTTTCATGCTGGGCATATACTTATAGTAAAGTCACCCAGTTTTGTTCACCTGCGGAGAATTTTCTTTTTCACTTTTTAAGGATGTTGCCACAGTCACAGAGTCCTAAGTTTCTCTCTATCTCAATACTTAAATCACCTACTACACTTTGTTCTTGCTTACATGGTTTCTTGGTAGTGTGGTGCAATGCTTATCTTTGATGCTTTGTAGGTAACATTCTCCGACACCTGTTTTCTTTTAGGACTTTGATTTTCTGGTACTTTGATAATGCTAGGCCTAGCTGTAGTTTTCTGGCATTTATTTACTCACCCTCTCTTCTGGATCTGTGTTCCTACGTCAGACATTAATTTAGGGAAGTTCACAGTCATTAATGTTTCAAACGCTCCTGTTCTGTACTTTCTCTCTTATCTTCTGATAGTCCCATTATATATACACCACACATCTATCTATAGTTGTCCCACAGATCTTGGATATTCCTTTTCTTTTCACCATTGCTTTTAAATTTTGGAAATTTCTATCTGAACCATCACATGTCATGCATGCATTTTCTCATATACACTATATCCACTAGTAATGAACACCAAAAATGTTTGTTCTTCATTTCTATTTTGTTGCCTTTAATCTTTAGCCTTTCCAGATTTCAAACTCATCTCCTAAAGCTGAGTTCAGATGAACTGTGTAGGATGTTTGACATTGTTACTTTTTTAGTTTCTCAAGTTTGAAATTCACAGTTTTAATGTCCTTTTGTTTAAAAAACTCAAGACATGTGTTTTGAAAGCTGATTGGACTATCTCCAGCAAAGTCAATCCTTTAACAGAGCACATCATTTTTCTATTTACAGCAAGGTAGCTTTTTTTTTTTAAGTGTAAAGGATTAGTTCCTTTGAGCACATTGTGGTTCCTGTCTTAGCTTGGGTGAGGAACTTGAACCCAGAAAACATTCATAAACATGATTTGGGAAAAGCCTTCTGCAATATTGCTTCATAGCCACCCTTGTGGAGCACTGTGACTTTCTGTTTCCCAGCTTTCCATAAATTGAAGCTTTAAAAAAAAATCAGCTTTCTGTATAGTTTTGTTCTGTCTTCAAAAACTGCTTCATATTGCTTTTTTCTTTTCAAGTTTTATTTATTCAGTTTAAACATCAATTTGCTCTTTGACAGTTCCATATATGTATATAATAGATATATGAAAAAATATAAATGTAGTTAGAATGCTAATTACACTCAACCCTCTACCTTCTCTGATAATCTGCTCATTCTCCCCCACCCATCATATTCCATTTTTTTTTGTCTTTTCACTTGTCTTTGTTTGCTTTGGGATGTATTGGGTTTAAGCAGGGTCACCTGCAGGAAACATGGGTGTAGAGTTATCTACTAGAACATTGATAACTCGCTAGTGGCTATATTGCTGAAGACAATGACTTCTTTTCTCTGAATTTAGTTCAGTTGGGTGGGGGTGCAATCAGCAACTTCCACATATATAGTTGAATGTCAGCTCAGATGTTTACAGGGCCTATCCAGGCAACCACAGGTGCTGTTCATGCATGTTCCAGCCATGTCATGTCAATAAAAGAGACCTTCCTCATCTGGCTCCTGTGTCCTTTCTGACTGCTCTATTGTGATTTTCCTAAGCCTTGGTGGAGGTAATGTATGTGTTTCATTTAATACTGAGCACTGAAAAATCATTGTTTCTCAACACCTTATCCTGCTATGACTCTCTGATATAAACACTGCTATAAGAAGCTTCTATAACCTTTTATGTGTGAAAACACAATTATTTAGGCAACAGTTTAACAATATGTCCATTTAGTCAAACAAAAGTAGTAGACTGATCCCTGGTCCCTATGACCTTCTTGGTCATTGGCCTTTGATTGGGACCATAGTACAGTGCATGAATGCCTGGCCTCATATCCAAAAAGAAATCATCTCATTTCTCCTATAGCAGTATACCACTATTGTCACTTCCAGATCCTTGTAGACAAGGATCTCCTTTGAGATTAAATACATCTAGTTAACCAAAGTTATGAACCATGTATGAGAGATAGCATGTGACATATAACTTTTGTGCCTTAATTACTCACTCTGTATTTTCCAGTTTCATCCATTTCCTTCAAATTTCATAATTGGAAATTCTTTATATAAGCAGAGTAAATTTCCATTATGTATGTGTACCATATTTTCATTATCTGTTCATTAGTTAATGAGTATCCAGATGATTCTATTTCCTAGCTACTGTGAATATAACAGCGATGAATATGGATCTCCAAATATCTCTGTAGGAGGATGTAGAGTCCTTTTGGTTTATGGCTATTAGTGCTGTAGCTAGGCCATATGATAATTCTATTTCTAGCTAATTGATAAACCTTCACATTGAGTTCCAATGTGGCTGGACTGGTTTTTACACTTATCAATAGAGTATAAGAGTTCTTTTTTTCCCCACATCCACATCAGCATTGATTGTCATTTATTTTTATAATGGTTTCCATTCTGCCTATGGTAAAGTAGAATATTAAATTGTTTTTAATTTGCATTTCCTTGATGGATAAGGATGGTAAACACTTAAAAATACATATAGTTTTAATCTACTTGTAGTTCTTATTTTGAGGACTCTATGTATACTTTTCATAGTCTAATTTTCAATTACAATCTTGTTTTCTTGAGTTTAGATTTTAGTTCTTTATATATTCTGGGCACTAATTCTATGTTAGATGTCCAGCTGAAAAAGATTTTTTCTCCCATTCTGTAGGCTGCCTTGTAGGTCTCCCCCTTTTTTTTCTGGGACAGCTGGGCACCATTACATCAGGGCAAGGTGAGTAGAAGGCAGCTGGGCAGGCAGGATTCCATGGCTGGAAGTTAGCAGATTAACACTCTGGGACTAGCTTCAGTGAGGCAGTTCAATTTTGTTCAGGGTGAGCAAGTCTTATATAGAACTTTGGGGAGTGAGCAGGGGTTCCTGGGGGGAGTGTCCATCATTAGTTGAGGGCTTAAGGTACTAGAATGCCTCATTTGCATGGAGAGGCATTCCAGGAACCCCAGGTGCAGGTTCTTATTGAGAGAAAGGAAGTTGAACCTGTAATTTTCCTAAGGGCTACTTGACCTTTCTTAGGTAAAGGGTGTGGGGATTTAGGCTCCCAGGAAGAGAGGAGGGAGCCTGGATAACACAGGGAGTCCTCCATTTTATACTGAGGTCAGAGCTCTCTAAGCAGCAGGGTGCCCCAACACTGCCTCTTCACCCAGTTGATAGCTTCCTTTGCTGTACAGAGGGTTTTTAATTTCACGAGACCCATTTGTTGATTGCTGGTCTTGTTTCTTCAGTTATCTGAGTCCTATTCTAAAAGTCTTTACATCAATGCTTATAAGTTGAAGTATTTCTCTTCATATTTTTCCTTAGTAATTTCAGAGTATCAGGTCTTATATTGAAATTCTTGACCCATTTGGTTTGGTTTTGTGCAGAGTGAGAGATAAAAACATAGTTTCATTCTTCTAAACCTGAGATATAGTTTCCTTAGCTCCATTTGCTGAAAATGGAAGTTTCATGGACTTAATCTTGGATCCTTAATTAACTGTATTCTATTTCATTGTTTTTCATGACTGTTTTTGTACCAGGACCATGATGTTTTTATTACTATGACTCTGGTACAAAATGAAATAAGATTCAGTGATGTTCCTTAACAAGAGTTTGCAGTTGTTGTTCAGGATTTCCTTGTCTATCCTTGATCTTTTTTGTCGCCATATACATTTTACATTTTAAGATTATTTTTTCTATTTACTTTAAGAATGGTTCTGGAATTTTAATTGGGATACCAGTGAATTTGTGAATTGTTTTAGGTAGGATGGCCACTTTGACAGTAATAATTTTTCTGGTCCATGAATATTGGAGGTCTTCTCATCTATTATCTTCCTCAATTTTTTCTTCAGTATCCTAAAGTTTACATTGTGGAGGTCTTTTATTTCTTTGGCTAGGCTAGTCCCATGTAGTAATTTTTTGGTGGTAATTGTGAATTGGCTTGTTGTCCTGATTGCTTTTCTCAATTTAACTGTTTATTGATTATTTGTGAATTTCACATCATACATCCAATGCCACTCATCTCCCTGTCCCTTCATATCTTCCCTCTGCCCTTGCAACCTCCTCCCAAAAGAAAACAAAAGTAAAATAAAATAAAATAAACAAAAACAAAACAAAGCATAAAAACATCTCGTTTTGGATGCTCCTTAAATGTTCATTGCAGTGCTACACTATCAATCCTGGATCCTCACTGGGACTCTACTGCCCTGTTTCTGCTTCTCCCCTTGGTGTGTCTGAAAGACCCGGGGGAGGGAAGTCCCTCTCCCGACTCCCAATACTCGGGATATCACAGCCACTCAAAAACTTGCAAGAGACCTTCTTGATGCAATTGCAAGAGGTTTATTTGGGGGGGGGGGTCAGTGCACTGAGGACGCCACTCATATCCCATGCAGGGGTAGGAGCCGTGACCCCTATTTGGGGGAGAGTTAGCTATTTAAACTATAACCCAAGGGGGTGAGGGGAAATATAAGTGGAAAGTACCAGCCCAGCCCATTGTTTACCATAACCCAAGGGGAGAGGGGAAATGTAGGTGGAATGTACCAGCCCATTAGTTAGTCGGCAGGAAACATCCTGTACCTGTTTTTCTCAGGAATGAATTTAATTTTACTTTACCATCGGCTTTGTGGTCAGCCAGTTCCTGGAGCGTGGCAATCCTGACTCCACTGCCTGTCACGGGGGTCTCTAAAATTTTTATTCCTCTCATGTCCAGGTCAGTTGTGGACAAGCCTGCACTGGAGGAAGTGAGTGAAGCTTGCCTGGGGTGGATGGGTACAGGCAGGATTTTGGTGAGTGGAAAGCCCCTCAGATTTGTGAATCAAACTGGACCTTTCCTCCTTCAGCAGTTTGAAGGAGGTTTCTGTTGCCCACCATTTCCATATTCTTGCCTAAACGTAGCACCAGAGAAAACTTTAATTTTCCAAAAAATAATGCATGGGATTGATGTATAAAATACATATCCCAACAGGAACCTGATAACTACAGTGCCCTGACATTATTAGAGATGGGGCTGAAAGGTGCCAGGATGTGTCGGTATTCCTTTGCTGTTGCAAATCCTCTCCTCATATACAAAATTCTCTAGTCTATTTTAAGGCACAGGAATAGGGGTTTAATAGTTTCAGCTTGCTTGGGTGAGGCCCATGAGCTGTGCTTGCACACTGCAAGTGTTTGGATTGAGTGTGCATTAGCAGATACTGTGCTAATAAACACAATGTCTGAAGTAAGCTAATCCAGAATGTCTTACTACATTTATGCTGCTGGAAGAGCAGAAGGGGTAGGGAAATGAAAAGCTTTCCACATTCCTACCTCTTCTTCTTAATATTTTTTTTTTAATTTAGTTTTTCAAGTTACATCTCAAGTCCCCTTACTCCTCCCCTCTAGGTCCCAACCTCTCTCCCTCCCTCTTCTCCATCTCTGTTCTCTCTTTCTCCTTGGATGAGGGGAGCCCCCACATATCAAACCCCCTCAGTTCATTCCTACCTCTTCAAAGAGACCTATTTAAGTAAGTCTAACAGGGTTACATTGTCTTCTAGTATGTGTATCTGAGAGTTTCAAGGACACAGGCTAAGCTGCACATTTTTAGAGACTAAAAATTCAAATCTGTGCCTCAATAAATTGGTCAGGCAGAAGAGAGGTTTGGAGATTCAAATGTGAGTCTTGACTCACTAAAGGTAATGGTGATACATGCTTACTGGTCACAACCTGTTAGAACCTATGGCTTTAAGAGACTCAAGAAGTACCTTATGGTCACTCTTGGGAGTGTTGCATATAAAGGATGGATTCCCCACCCACCTCCTGCATCTTACAATCACTGTCAAACAGTAGCAGCTGGCACTTCAAAATTAAGCCTGTAAGAATCACAGTCTGTTCTAAGTTAATCAGAAATCAAGTTTCTAAGAGACAAGCAAGATTTGCTTATCCAAATAAAAGGAGATAGATAAGTGGTCTTCAAAAACCTCAAGAGATCTGTAGAATATGGCATTCAAAGATGTTTTCTTAACTTAAATTTTTTTTTATATTGAGACATGTCAGCTCCTGACCACACCCCCTATTCTACTGCAAGTAGATGATAAGCATAGAAGAATCTCTAATTGGAGATGGTTTAATTAGTGGAAAGCCTGTTACTTTGTAAGAAAAACCCCTTGCTTCAACTGTAGACAGAATGCTGTCCAAAAAGGACAAAACTTGGAAGCAGGTAACTCTGCCAAGACAGGGTAGGCAAGTCCTTTATAATTCCTGCTCTACAATCAATGTCTATCAGAGAAACGGGGTCAAATGGCTGAAGATTGATGATCTAATGTATGGGGAGAAAATGGGAACTGTCCAGGCAGCCACTGGTATGTCATTTCTTATTTTTGGGAGCTGCTGGCCTTCCACTTTCTGTATAATAAGATATATTTATCCTTCTCAGGTCTCTGATGTGGTTGAAGACTAGATATCTAGAGTCTCATAGTTAAATTTTGAGTTGTTTAGGAATTAAGAGGGTGTTCTGGATCTAAGAAGATGTTTTTAAAATGGAGATGCAAGGTAGGATGGAAGCTGAGTTGGATATAGATCTTTAAACTTATGGAGATGGTTGCATAGTAGAACATTAAAGTCAGTTGCCAAATACATATGGACTGGACATTGGGAGTGTATGCTAAGCCTTATAATTCTCATAATTGCATCCTAATTATTTTTGTTGTTTTGTATTGTATTTGTTGTTATAAGGGAAAGAGCCATTTGTTGGACTGAAAGGGGAAGCTGTTGGGGGGAAAAGATATATCTTAAACTTGAAAAGAAAAAGGTAGTGGATGGGGGATGAGGGGGAAGAGGGTGGGAAGGTGGGACCAGAGGGGGGAGTAGGGAGGGGATTATGGTTGAGATGTAACTTGAAGAAAAAATAAATAAATAAAAAAAGAATCACAGTCTGGTGATATCTTAAAAATCTTGGAATAGCTCTACCTCAAGTCCCAGCCATATCCACTCCTGGGTATACAGCTAAAGATTCCTTACCAAACTACAAGAACATCTCCTCAACTATGTTCATAGCAGCTTTATTTGTAATAGGTAGAAACTGGAAACAACCCAGATGTCCTTCAATCGAAGAGTGGATTAAAAAAAAACTGTGGCACATTTACAGAATGGAATACTACTCAGCTATCAGGAACAAGGAAATCATGCAATTTGCTGCCAAATGGATGGACAGAACTATAAAAGCTCATCCTAAATGATCCAATCAAGACTGAGAAAGATGCATATGGCATGTATTCACTTGTAACTGGGTTTTAGCCATATATAGTACAGGATAACTATCCTACAACCAACAGACTGAAAGGAACATGAACATAGGCTTTGTTATCTGTTGGTGGGACACTTTGCCCTAGTGGAGCTGCCATGTAGAACCCCAGTGCAAGAGGAGGCTCTTAGCTCTCATATGAATGATGAACTGAGGGGGGCTGAGATGTGGGGGCACCCCACACCAGAGGAGTAGGATAAGGGGAGAGGTGGTAGAGGGTGGGAAGGTGGACCTAGATGGGTGGAGGGAGTGGATTGGAATGGAGATGTAACTTAAAGTAATAAGTAAACGTAATTTTTTAAAAAATGCAAAAAAGAGATAATTATTGGCCTTATTCACAGCCATGTCAAGAGGACCAATATTATAATTGAGATGTTTTTCATGCACAGAATGGCCCCTCTTATGGAGTGACACATTGTACTGTCACATTGCCTTATTTAAATTTACCAAAAGCGTGTTTTCAAGGGATACATAATATTTTAGGCATGCACTCTTAGTCATTAAACTTTCTTGGATACTGACTCCTATGGAATATTATGTTTAGCATCACAAAGTGTTAAAGTAGATTTTATTTCATGTATCAGATACCCAGAATTGATTTAATTGTAATATGGGCTTTATGACACATTTTGATTACTTGTCTATGAGAGAATTCTTTCAGTTTACTTGGTAGAGCATTTACCATCAAGCGTTTCTGTATTTTGACCATCTGGATCATATTTTTTTTCTATTTTGAAGGTCTTAACTTTTTTTGTTTATTTATTTTTTGTGTACAAAGACTAGCAAGATCAGTTTCACTGAATAGACAGTCTTGAACAATCCATTCAAGGCTGTTTAGTTCAACTTTATGAAACCCATGACTTTTGCATACTGACAGAAACACTGACCTGCACCACACATGGTCAGCAATGGAATAGTTGTAAGCTGAAAAAAACACTTTCTTCCATAAGTTGTTTATGGTCTTGGCTGAAGGTGTACTTTTAAACTATTTATTTATTGTTACATTAATATTTTTAACCTCTCTTTCAACCCACCAACCTGAGGTTTGGAAGAGAGGATATTAATAGAGACAGAGTGTAGACCTCCTTAGATGTAAGGATTTGGGGCGATTTGTCGGGATTCCAGCAATCCAGACAAACAGCATACTCAGGAACAAGTACAAGCGCAATGTGTACACAGCAGCGGCAGTGGCTACCCAGCTCCAGTACTGGCAGCTGCGTTGATGGCGTTGTCGCACCCCCACTTGGGGCCAAGGTCTCTTCAGTCTGTCCTGGGCCTTGATCTTCAACAGCAAAAGCAGGAGTAAGTCTTGGAAGAAGCAATTTTCAGCAAAGCATTGTCTAGGGTATTTCGAAGCAAAGCAGCAATAAGAAGTGATGAGAAGCCCCCTCCCCGTATTTCTGGGGTTTCTATCTATAACCCCCTCAAAATCTGAACAAGGATGTTTTCCAATTGGTCAATACCACACTATCTGCATAAGGTACTTCCTATTGACCAAGATCCTACACTCTCGAAGACGTCTGTCCATCAAAGGATGTTTTCCAGCAAAAAGCATGTTTCCCACACTTGACAGTTTCCTGCTGACAAAATATTACACTCTTTTCCTTCAGTATGTTTAATATGCCCCTCTCATGAGTCTGTTTTTCAGTGGTGGACAAAGCACCCCCAAATCCCATACTTGAGACCAAAACAAAAAACACATTAATTCAACACAACCGTGTCTTTTTTTTTTTTTTTTTGAGACAGGGTTTCTCTGTGTAATGCTCTGGCTGTCCTGGACTCGCTTTGTAGACCAGGCTAACCTTGAACTCACAGAGATCTGCCTGCCTCTGCCTCCCAAGTGCTGTGATTAAAGGCGTGAGTCACCACTGCCGGGCCACAACCGTGTTTTTAAAGAAATCAGAATTTCCACCATACTTGGTGTCTTATCACAGCAATATGAATCCTAACTAAGATACTTAACAAATGTTCTATATCGAATTCTTTCTGATTTCTCTTTTTCAAATATGTGATGTGTGTACATGTTTGTATGCATGAATGTGGCACAAGTGTGCATATGCATGCATGTGCATATGTGTGAAATTCATATGCATATGTATACATGTGTGTGGTGGCCTAAAGGGATATTAGTTGTTCTCTTCAACTACTCTCCAACTTATCTATTGAGGCAGACTCTCACTTGAACTCACCTATTGCACTACCCATAACTGGCCAGCATGTTCTGAATATTCCTGTCACCTTTCAAATGCTGAGATTGCATGTGGATGGTTACACCTGTCCAATATTTATGGGAGTGCTATATCACAAGCACCTCACATGTTGAATCATCTCTCCAGTCCCTCTCTGCTTTCTTACACATATTCTGATGGATAACTGGACTGATATAGTTATTTGAAATTTTATTATCATGTAAGAAGTATCCATGAATTTATCCTATGGTCCCAGGTCCTTGACAACAGGGCCTAATTAGACTGCATCTAGTAATGTAGTCTATCCTTCCTATTCCCTCTTCTAGCTCCTTCTCACAAATATTTGTTAGTAGCCTTGAGTCTATGTTTGGCCCCTTTTGTGTATTTTTTACTATATCTGCACATATGACCAACTCTAAAAATGTTATATTTTAACTAGTTGTTTTAGCTTTATATAAAGATGTGGCATATAATATTCAAGATTTACTCTTTAATTCAATTATTATACTGTTAGGATTTACCTACAGGATTGCTTATTCTGTTAGTTTTATATTTATACATAATGTTCCACTGAGCAAATAGGTTAAAGTATGTAATTTGAAGTAAATTAGGAAAAGAAAACTTTTTTTGTTTACCTTTTTTTTAAACTCTAGTGTACACATTTTTCAAGTTTAAGTAATGAAAAACAAACCCTGGGCTTTGTATGATTTGAAAGCCAAGCTTTTATATTTCAAAGGAGTTCTTTGGGATACAGTTGCTGGGAACAAATTTGGCTCTAAGGCAGGCAGTGGCTGAGGAGTGTGTGCACCCCTGACCCCAGCACTTGCATGTGATAAATAAGCAGGGCTTAGTCTCAGAAGCCTTTGAGTAGAATGGGGTTTTGAGATTATACAATTTAACTTATTAATTTAATTAAAAACGAATCCACAGGTGCAAAGAGAGTCAACACAAAAAGAAAGATTACATGAACCAGATAATTAGACTTACAGAATTCTCAAAGTTGTCTCTATGAATCAACATTCTATTTAAAAAAAAATTTTTTAATGAAATGCGAGGATGGAACATTTTCCAAGAGCTAGAAACAGAGAGACATGCAGAAGCTGATGAATTACAAAGGATAAAAAATTTTCATTAATTATTATTAACAATAGTTAGAAAATTACAAGTGAACTGAAAGACAGTTATTGCTGGAATAATCTTAAGAGCGTCTCAGTCTGTCTGAAGTATTTTTGTAGTAAAGTATTTCACCTAGGATCAGCCAGTGAATTTCAGGGTGGTGAGTGAAAACTAGCTGTGTCTTAGATAGGTGTCTGCTAGGGCTTGCTCCCCAGGTTGATGCCATTAAGACCTGTCACAGCCTTTAGAAGGTAAGGTCCAGTGGGAGATCTTTAGGTTGTTGGGGGCATGCCCTTGAAGGGATAGTAGAACTTCAGTTTCTTCAGCACTTTTTTCGATTTCTACCCAGGAAGTAAATAAGTTTGCCTCTCTGTTAACTCCTGCCATAGTGTACTGCCTTACCATAGGCATTGGGGTCAAGAGATGGAGGCAGGGGTTTTACACTGAGGCTAGTGAGGCTATATAGTCAGGTCAGGGCCAGTTTGTGCTTTATAATGAGGCCCTGTTTCAAGGAACCAAGAACTTGGATGCAGCTGAGGATAAAGGGCTTGCTACTGTGAACAAAGTCCTGAGTTGAATGTGATGGGGATCACATGCACACTGTGCATATACTTGCACCCCCATGCACACACACAGAACCATTGAAACTGAAGAGTCCCCTCAAAAGATGTGGAGAAAATGGAGTGAAGAGTGACTTTCAGATTCCTGGTGGGGATGTATAGTAAATGGCAGAGTCAGTTACTGAGATAGGGAGTGCAAAGCAAAGGAGACTATAGGAGAAAGAAGTTGGCGAGTTTACAGCATTGAATTTTAGGGTGCTAAGTCTACCCAGAAGTTTGTGTTCACCAGACAGGTAGCCATATGGTGTCATGTATCTGGAATCGTGTCTGTCTGCACATTAACATCAATGCTGTGTTTTCCCGGAGATAAAATGTTTCATTTAGAAGGCACTGGAAGAGCTTCAGTAGTTTTGAAGATGTAATTGAAGGGGGACTGTGAAATTATGAGTGTCAGGAATCACATCAAGACATGCTAGGGAGAAGTGAAATTTTTAATAATGAATCCTTATGCTGGACCCAGTCAAAAATTTACCTTGTAAATTACCTCTCCATTTCTAGCATTTATGAATGACTTTTGAATATTATTGACCTGTTTGTGTTTCATATCTACCTATTCTTATTCCACAATCTCTTACTTATAATTGAAGGACTTCCTTTTTGAAGTTTGAGGATATTAAAATGCTTACATTTTAAACTTTGTATGCTGCTTTATTCTGTTATTTTCTTAAGGATCAGTTTTCTCTACTGTTGAGTGTTTACTTTTACAAAATAGGTTGCCTTTCTTTTCAAAGTTTAAAAATTTGACTTCCAAGATTATCTTCTGTAATTTTATTCTTTTTTCCTGATGTCATTTTGCAGGTCATATTCTTTGTGGTATTAGACGTCTCAGTAGAGAGTGAGTATTATATTATCTTGGGAATATTACACATTCAGTCTTGGAAGCCTTTGTTCTTTCTATTCAAGATTAATGGCTTTTTATTTAAATATGTATTCATAGGCAGGAGTAACTTTGTCTCAACTCACATTTTTGTTGTTTTGTGTCAATAAGGATTGAACCTAGGGCCTTGTGCATGCTGGGTAAGTGCTTTACCACTGAGCTACATTACAGCCTAACTCACATTAACATAGAATCTCACTCTAGGCTTCTTAAGTGTTGTTATTGTCCTTGTTCTTCTTCAAGTTTTGAAGATGTAATTGAAGAGGGATTGTGAAAATATGATAGTCAGGTGTTGCATCAAGACATGCTAGGGAAAATGAAGGTCAGGTGAACTTTTTAATAATGAATCCGTATGCTGGAACCACTCAAAAAGTACTTTCCCATGACCACCAGTTGGATCTCATTTTCACTCATACGCTGCTTAGAGTTATAATCATTTCTATTATTACAGATTTATTTTCTTTACATGAACCATAAAGTTTAAAAAAATGTAGCCCTATTTTAAAAAGACATTTAAAACAACGTTTTGATGATCAGACCCAAGGATTTGGGAAGAGTATGATGCAGAGACTGTGCTCTGTCCTAGCTTTCTAAATTTTAAATTCATGGTAGACATGCTTTGAGTGAAGGAAGGCAGGGATTTCCGAGTGAACTCAATGGTTATTGCATTTGAATTTTTTTCATTTTTTTTTCAAAATAGGAAAGCAGAGATTGAAATGTTTATAAACACATAGGCATTCTAGAAAATGGAAAGCAAATATGTAAGAGTATAGACAACTTTGCTTCCAGGATCTTAAGATGGGGTAGTGTTGGTAATGAATAGGAACAAATTCATGTGTGAATTTGTTCTAACAAGTTTCCTAAAAAAAATGATGGACGAATATAGATTTGGCAAGAAGTGAATAAGACATTATGCACTGAGTAAAAAGTTTTGTCTTTCTGCAAACTGAGGCAACACAATAGTGATACGAAGTTTCGTGAAACAGTTGGAGAAGAGCAGGAGTAGAGATAAGATGGAGAGGAAAGCAGGATTAGTCAGGGTTGTAAATCCATTCTGCTTATCTGTGCTGAATTTATTTTTCTTGGCATGATTTTCTTCCAGTAGAAAAATTACTTCCTGAATCAAAATCTTACTTATTCTGAGCTTAAAAAATTCTTCTGAACTTTTTGGGCTCTCTTCTGTGCTATTGCTGTCCCAATCTAAGTGTAATCTTCCAGTACATTCACACTAATCTTTAGGATGGTATTTTGGTCCCTTTGATTATAACATAATGCATTTTCTATGCAATCTAAAACAATTTTAGTTTTTGGCAAACAGTAAATTGCATCATCAGCCTATTGTTTGTTTGTTTTGAGGCAGGACCTCATGTAGCTCAGGCTGGTTCAGAGCATGATAGCCAAGAATGGCCTTGATCCTTTAATCCTTCAGCCTATACCTCCCAAGTACTAGAATTATTGGTGTGCATTGTCCCTGAGAATTAGCTCTCATATTATCCAAAGGTGTTATGTAAGCTTCCAACAGAGTAAAGCAGTCAATAGTTCTACTCAGCTGTGATGTCTCTGAACCACAACAAAGGCCAGCATGATATCCCCAAGGAGGCAATAGTGGCACTTATATCTGTGCATAACCAACAGCTGTCTAACTAGAATTAAGGGCCACTTACTAGGAGGGAATTTTTGCCTGGTACTGTAAACCTAGTCAACTACCTGAGACTGTTCAGATCGTGGATCTTAGAGGAGAAACTACTACTTTCCTAAGCCATTATGATTTCTAACCACATTCTTAATATATTCTTATATCCACATATAAGTATAGCACTAATCACTCATCAAAGGAAGTTCCTTTTGGAGCAAAAAGAGACCATCACAGAAAACAATTGATCAAAATGTGGGGAACAACTGATTATGGGGTATCTACCAAATGATGCATGTGCAATACAACCTCTATACCTCAGGCTCGAGGAATATTGCTGGAGTGCTTAGAAAGACTGTAAGAACCAGAGGACCAGGAAATGTGCTGTGAGACAGTCTTCTTTATGTGACATGGAAACTGTACCTATGAATTATCAACAATATGGCTGTCTAAACAAGACTTGCACAGTAACAATGTCAGTTGATATGCCAACATGGATGGGAGAAATATCACAAGGCTCCACCTTAAAAGAAAAGCCATGGGCTTTTCTTTGCTGCTGATACAGGGAGAATCAGTCTTCTCTAGGGATAGGAATCCTGATAGATTATAAAGTCCTAAATAGCCAATTTGGGTAAATATTTCATGGCCCTTTAAAAATGTTTGTATTGGGACTCATGGCAATGTTTTTATTGTAACACCCTCTAAAATAAAATAAGAAAACAGATCATGTATGTCCAACATACAATGGTACAGATTATACATTACTATTCCAAAATGGAGAAAAGAAAACATAATGAGGAAATACCCGACCAAAGCAAGACAAAAATCCATTAGGCAAAACTCCAAATTCTGTCTCTCCATGCCTGATGTCAAAGCATCTTCAGATCTTCAATTCCTTTCATCTTTTTTGACTGCAACACACATCTCTCTTTTGGACTGATTGGACACCTGGTCTGTAGCTCTCCTTGGAAGGTGTCCTTCACAGATCTGGCATCTCCATCATCTTGGACTCTCCAACACATTCCATAGTTTACCTTAACAGCTTCATACATTGGTGTATCTGGGCCTCTAAGCTCCTCAGCAGGTTTCTTTAACCATGGAGGAAGATTCCCTAACCCAACTCCTGTATCCTTGATTCTAAAGCTAGAACAATGTGACCAAAAATGTGAAATTCTTCTGCTTGCTTGCATTGAAACATAATCCCTTCTATGACTTGGATTTGCATAAGCTTTGACTTGTTCATGGTTTCTAGACTGAGGAAATGCATCAGTCATATTTATTTCACAGGTTGCACAGGTTGCAGGATTAGCCATATAGTGTCTTGCCCTGATGGTACCATTCCCTTTATTCCAATTAGGCCTTTCTTTAAACTTTTTTCCTTGTTTTTTTCATTGTAGATCTACATAAGAGTGATTAGTAATAAGAATGTGACATAGTTGATACAAATATGTCTTGAAATCTCCTCTGCCAATGTCAGTAATTCAAAACTTCAATTTATTCTTAGGAAGATTTTTAGGTGAAGGGCAACAAGCAGTCATGTTCTTTCCAAAATATCATAAGAATGACCTCTAGGCAACTTACTAATACTCTTCCCCTCTGAAATCTCTTGATTTGGTCTTTCATCATCAGAATTTCCCTCATCATCCATCTTCCATGGTCCTACTGGGAAGATTCATTAAGCCCTGCATTCATTTGTTTTTCTAGCACAAAGTCTCAAAGTCTATATTCCTCCAAACAATAGCATGGCCAGGTCTGTCACAGCAATACCTCAGTCCCTGGTACCAACATCTGTCTTAGTTACTGTTCTAAAGCTGTGAAGAGACACCATGAACTTGGAAACTCTTATAAAATAAAGCATTTGATTGGGTGCTTACTTATAGTTTCAGCAGTTTAGTCCATTATCATCATGACTAGATGCATACAGATATGACTCTGGAGCAGTAGCTGACAGTTTTGTATCCTGACCCTGCATGACAGCAGGCAGAGAGAAAGGGACAAAGACACTGGGCCTGACATGGGTTTTTGAAACTTCAAAGCCCACTCTCAGTGATGTACCTCCTCCAACATGGCTATACTTAATCAATTAGGGACTAAGCATACAAATATATGACCTTGTATGAGGCATTATATTTGAAACATCATAGTATACTAAAAACCATTCTTTTTGCAATAGATGAAATTTTTAAATTTGTTTTTGTTATTTTAGTTATTTTGAAAAAACTTCATTTTCAAAGCTACTGTCTATAAGTGCTCATAATATGCTCCATTGAGAAACATTTAAGTGTTCATAATACATTCAACTCATAAATATTTAAAATTACTAATCTTTCAAAAATATTATTTTGTGATTACTACTGTTCCTTATTACAATATAAATAAGCCCTCTACTAACAGTTAGCCTCTTCAGCTACTAGATGGGCAAATGGCAGTTAAATTGTTTGTGACAGAGAGTTTTCTTTTAGGTGTTTGTCAGATTGAAGTTTCCACTTTAGACTGAATATTGTTCTCTGACCATAAATTGAACACTCAAGAATACCAACACCCACCTAAGCAAGCACCTTGGATTAAACTGACTGTCAGGAACATTAATGGTAACTGACAGCCCTAGGGACAGGAAAGAGGACTATGACATAGCTGGTGCCTTTGTGGAGAGCATTCAGTCTGTAACACATGGACAAGGTGTTCTCTTAACTTTAAAAAGAAATAGAGGCTTAGTCACAATATAAGGGATTTTGTACTTTGAAAATTGCAAATTTTTTTCTCCTTTGTTATCTGAAGTAAATAACAAGTAAGTACCTTAAAAGTGACCCTGGCTGTTTAAAGCCATGTAATAGTTGCCTCTACTTTCAAGGCCACTTTCTACTAAGTTTCTATGGTACTGTTCAAAGGAAGTGAATATGTCTCAAGATAGAAGTGGACAATGGTATGTGATTCATGAGATGAGTCTTTCTTAAAATTCTATTTCCTTTGTCTGGTCACATCTTTATCTGGATGGAATTCTGTTCTACTCCTTGAGTTTTTCTTTCAGATGCTATTTAGAATTCACCATCTTAAAGAAGTCACACTGGCCTTTCATACTCAGTTTTCCTATCCCCTCACTCACCTATTGCTTCTGCTAGCAACCTCATAAGCACATTAATTGAATGTTGATGGCACTTAATTATGAGCCACAGCCAGAAAGACATCCATTTGAGAAATACAGAAGTAAGTTTCAGAGAACTTGAAAAACTACTCAGTCACATAGTTGATAATCTCACTCTTCTTAACTCGCATACTACCAGTTTGTATTATACATTAACTCCTGCTTATTATTGCTCTTCTGTAATTTTTTACAACCTTTATATAATGTATTATTATTCTCATCAATGTTTGGTCAATGACTCCACAGAGCTACCTTGGAATTTTCCTCAGTGAAACTCCTGTTCTTTTAGTGAAACTTAAGACTGAATTCTATGTCTTCACGTATGTGAACCAATGTTCTACCATGGAAATATATCCATAGCCATTATTATTTTTGTTGTTGTTGTTTGTTGTAGGGATTGGATCTTATTAAGTTACTCAGGCTGGTAGTAAGATAACTATGCCCACCAGGCCAAGAGCTTGTGATATTTCTGCCTCAGGCTCCTAAGTAGCTGGGAGCAAAGGCCTTTGTCACCAGGCCAGGCTTTGAAAGAACACATTGAAGCATGAAGAATAGTAGTTGTGTTATAAAGACCACCAAGATATTTTATTCACACCCATTCGATTCAGATACATAGAAATAATAAGATATTTTGTCATTTAGGAAATGCTAGAGATATACTTTTAAAGCATGATTGAAGCCTAAGCATATGTGAGGAAGGGTTAAAACTGATTAGACTTTTGTTTATTATGAAGACTACTTCTGGGTACCTGTACAAGTTTTTAAAATTTCTTAATATTCTCATTTCCTTTTTATATTAAAAATTATTTTTCCCATTTTTCTAATATAGCATAATTGCATCATTTCCCCCTCCCTTTCCTTCTACCAAAAAGGTATACTCCTTTTGTTTTCTCTCAGTTCATGACTTTGATTTCTTATTAAGTGTATCACATACATGTGTGTATACATATATATTTCTAAATACATATATAACCTACTCAGTATGTATAATGCTACATCTATGTATATTTTAAAGGCTGGCTATCTGGGAATGGAAGACCAATTGATGTACTCTTCTCTGGGGAAGATTATTTCTGCTTTCAGCATTTCTTAGTTGTCTGTAGCTCTTGATGTAGGGTTGAGGTCTCTTGGACTTTCCCCCATCCACTTTAGCAGGTCTATTGTTGTTCTTGTTCCACACACATTTGGTTGGTTGTGTTGCTCAAACTTTTGGGTGTACCTTCTGACATTCCTAGGAGCCACAGTTTCACAGCAAACTCCCTTTTCCTCTGGATCTTAGAATCTTTCTGCCCTCCTCTTCCCTGAAATGTTTCCTGAAACTTGGGTGCAGGAATCATTTTGTAGAAGTTTCCAATGGCACTGGAATAAATCCTCTGCATTTTAGTTGGTTGTGGTTTTCTGTAATGGTCTTGATCTGATGCATGATTCTTCTATCAGATCTATAACTTCATCAGCCCTGGGTAGCTGGCTAGATTTCCAGTACCTGGCATGATTTGCTTCTTGTTGAGTGGGTGGGTCTTAAGTCCAACTAGAGAGTTGTTGGTTATCAACAAGGAAAATAGGGCACTAATGCACTGTTAGGGCTATTGTGACACCCTGGCCATTGTGGTTCAGAGGCATCACACCTGGGTAGGACTGTTGGTTGATTAGGTCCTTTAGAAGCTTGTTTGGCACCTTCTGGTATGTTGAGAACTAGTTCTGAGGGTGGAGTCAGAACTTTAGGTCAGTTCCAGTCCAGGGACTTCTGGGCTCCATGTTTAAAGTGTACTGTGTCTTCAGTGATAGGAACTTATTTTCTGTCTTAGAGGGTGGAGTGCATAATAAAGGGCAAGAACAATAGCCTATAAAGTTTTGGGAGACTCTTGAACAACCATGACCAGCAACTCAAAATAGGGCTTCTCATGCTAGGTGTTGGCATTTTTGTTAGATGGTCTTTGCTCTTGGAAGGAACATTGCTAGCCCAGGTGAGAAAATTTCATTTAAACTAAATACATTCATTTATACACAGACATATGTGTATTATAGTGTTGTTATAGAGATAGATAATAGTTAACTTCTTTATGACTTTCTCAGATATCCTTTTTGTTATTTTGCCCTCATCTCTTATTCTTCTGTATTTATTGCCATCTTTACCCCTCTTTAGAGCACCGTTGCCTTTCCCATTTTTATGATCAAATACCTAGTACATTCTCTATTTCTCTCATAACATCTGCCCCAAAATGGTCCTTTTTCCTTTCCTGGTTTCTGCAGTTACTCCAGGATATATACTCACATTTGAAGATTTGGAGCTAAGAGCCTCAGATGAGAGAGAATATGGGATGCTTATCTTTCTGTAATAGGTTTCCTCACTCTTTCCTAGTTTCATCCATTTACCTGCAAAGCTCATAGTTTCATTTTTATTTTCAAAGGAATAATATTCCATAATATGTATGTAACATATTGTAATTATCCATTTGTCAATTGAAGGGCATTTAGGTTGTTTCTGTTTCCTTTCTAGCGTGAATAGGGCAGCAATGAACATGGCTGAGCAATTATCTGTGAAGTATAATGTTGAGTCCTTTGCACATATGCCAATGAACAGTATAGCTGGGTCACACGGTAGATTTTTTTTTTTAGCTTTTTGAGAAATTTCTACAATGATTTCCATAGTGACTTGACCAGTTTGCAACCCTACAGTGAATGAGGGTATTTCCCCCCCTCCATCTCCAGCATTTGTTGTTAATTGTTTTGTCATTTGTTCATTTTTGCCATTCTAATTGAGGTAATTTCAAAGTTGCTTTGATTTTCATTTCCCCTAATTGCTAGGGGAGGTTTATCATTTTTGGAGATATTTCTTATCCATTTTTTTCTTTAGTTGAAAACTCCCTTTTTATGTCACAGGTTCATTTTTTGAACTGATATCTTTTCTCTTTCTTTTGAAAAAATATTTATTTATTACTTCAGGTTACATCTCCATCACAGTTTCCTCTTTCCACCCCTCCCAGCCCCGCCCTTCCACCTTCGATCCCCTATTCCTTCCATTCCACTCTGGAGTGGAGTGTCCCTACATAACAGTCTCCCACCCCAGTTCAGCAGTCATATGAGGGCCAAGAGCCTCCTCATATACTGGGGGCCTACAAGACAGCACCACTAGGGCAAAGTGTTTCATTGACAGGAAACAAAGTCTATGTTCCTGTTCCCTTTGGTGCATTGGTTGTAGTATAGTTATCATGTACTATATGGCTAGAATCTGATTATAAGTGAATAGATGCCATATGCATCCTTCTGAGTCTGGGTTAGCTCACTCAGGATAAGCTTCTCTTGTTCCATCCATTTGGCTGCAAATTGCATGATTTCAGTTTCTGATGGCTGAGTAAGTACTCCATTGTGTAGCTGTACCACAGTCTTTTTATGCATTCCTCAGTTGAGGGACATCTGGGTTTTTTTCCAGTTTCTAGCTATACAAATAAGGCTGCTATGAACAAAGCTGAGGAAACTTCCTTGTAATTTGGCGAGGAATCATTTGGATGTATACCCAGAAGTCGTATGACTGGGTCTTGAGGTAGAGCTATTCCAAGTTTTCTAAGATATCGCCAGACTGATTTCCATAGTGGTTGTACAAGCTTTCACTCCCACCAGCAATGAAGGAGAGTTGCCCTTTCTCCACACCCTTGCCAGCATGGGCTGTTGTTTGAGATTTTAATCTTAGCCATTCTGACAGATGTGAGATGGAATGTCAGAATCATCTCGAGTTGCATTTCTCTGATGATTAAGGATGCTGAGCATTTCTTCAAGTGTCTCTTGGCCATTAGGGATTCCTCCTTTGTGAATTATCTGTTTAGCTCTGTTCCCCATTTTTGATTGGATTATTTGGTTTCTTGGCATTTAATTTCTTGAGTTCTTTGTAAATTTTGGATACTAGCCCTCTGTCAGATGTAGGGTTGGTGAAAATTTTGTTCCCAATCTGTAGGCTGCTGTTTTGTTTGAATGAGAGTGTCTTTTGCCTTACAAAAGCTTTTCAGTTTCATGAGGTCCCATTTATTGATTGTTGGTCTTAGATCCTGAGCTGTTAGTGTTCTGTTCAGGAAGTTGTCACCTGTGCCAATGAGTTCAAGGGTTTTCCCCACTTTCTCTTCAAATAGATTTAGTGTGTCTGGCCTTATGTTAAGGTCTTTGATCCACTTGGACTTAAGTTTTGTACAAGGTGATAATTATGGGTCTAATTTCATTCTTTTACATGTTGACATCCAATTGGACCAGGACCATTTGTTGAAGATGCTGTCCTTTTTCCATTGTATGGTTTTGGTTCTTTGTCAAAAATTAAGTGACCATAGGTGGGTGAATTCATTTCTGGATTGTCAATTTGATTCTATTGATCCACTGGTCTGTTTCTGTACTAGTACCATGCTGTTCTTATTACTATTGCTCTGTAGTAGAGCTTGAAGTCAGGGATTGTGATACCTCCAGATGTTTTTTTTTTTTTTTTGTACGGATTGATTTAGCTATTCTGGGTTTTTTTGTTATTCCATATGAAGTTGAAAATTGTTTTTTCCATGTCTATAAAGAATTGTGGTGGTATTTTGATAGGAATTGCATTGAATCTGTATATTGCTTTTGGCAGGATGGCTTTTTTTATTATGTTGATTCTACCTATCCATGAGCACGGGAGATCTTTCTATCTTCTGATGGACTCTTCAATTTCTTTCTTCAAGGACTTGAAGTTTTTGTCATACAGGTCTTTCACTTGGTTGGTTAGATTACCCCCAGGTATTTTATATTGTTTGTGGCTATTGTGAAAGGTGTTGTTCCCCTAATTTCTTTATCAGCCCATATATTTGTTGTATAAAGAAGGGCTTCTGATGTTTTTGAATTAATTATCCAGCCACCTTACTGAAGGTGTTTATCAGCTGTAAGAGTTCTCTGGTGGAATTTTTGGGGTAACTTATGTATACTATCTTATTGTCTACAAGTAGGGATAATTTGACTTCTTCGTTTCCAATTTGTATCCCCTTGATCTCCTTTAGCTGTCTTATTGCTCTAGCAAGAACCTTAAATACTATGTTGAAGAGATATGGCTAAAGTAGACATCCTTGTCTTGTCCATAAGTTTAGAGGAAATGCTTTAAGTTTCTCTCCATTTAATTTGATGTTGGAAACTGGTTGTATATCGTCTCTATTATTTCTAGGTATGGTCCTTGTATGTCCGTTCTCTCCAGGACTTTTAGTATGAAAGGGTGTTGGATTTTGTGAAATGCTTTTTCATCATCTAGCAAGACGATAATGTGGTTTTTTTCTTTCAACTTGTTTATATGGTGAATTACGTTGATGGATTTTTGTATGTTGAACCATCCCTGCATTCCTGGGATTAAGCGTACTTGATCATGGTGTATGATACTTTTGATGTGTTCTTGGATTCGGTTTGCCAGTATTTTATTAAGTATTTTTGGATCTATGTTCATGAGGGAGATTGGTCTGAGGTTCTCTTTCTTTGTTGGGTCTTTGCGTGGTTTAGGAATCAGGGTGACTGTGGCCTCATAGAATGAGTTTGGCAGTGTTCCTTCTGATTCTATTTTGTGGAGGAGGTTGAAGAGTATTGGTATTAGCTCCCCTTTGAAGGTCTGGTAGATTTCTTTGCTGAAACAATTTGGCCCTGGGCTTTTTTTGGTTGAGAGATTTTTAATTTCTATTTCCTTAGGGGTTATAGGGCTGTTTAATCTGTTAACCTGATCTTGATTTAACTTTTGTAGGTGGAATCTATCAAGAAAATTGTCCATTTCACTTAGGTTTTCAAATTTGGTTGAGTATAGATTTTTAAAGTAGGACCTAAAAATGCTCTGGATTTCTTCAATGTCTGTTGTTATTTCTCCCTTTTCATTTTGGATTTTTTGTTGGTTTGAGTTTTTGTCCCTCTGCCTTTTTATTAATTTGGCTAAGGGTTTGTCTATTTTGTTGATTTTTTTATTCACAGAACCAACTCTTGGTTTCATTGTATCTTTGTATTGTTATTTTTGTTTCTAAGTTGTTGGTTTCAGCACCAGGTTTCCTGATTTCCTGCCTTCTGCTCCTCTTGGGAGTGTTTGCTTCTTTTTTTCCAGTTCTTTCAGTTCTGCTGTTATTTAACTAATATGAGGTGTCACTTTTTTTCTTTTTGAAAACACTTAGTTCTTCGTAGCACTGCTTTCATTGTGTCCCATAGGTTTGGGTGTGTTGTGCCTTTATTTTCTTTGGATTTTAAGAAGTCTTTGATTTCCCTCTTTATTTCTTCTCTGACCCAGTAGTCATCCAGTAGAGAGTTGTTCAGTTTCCATGAATGTGTAGGCTTTTTGTTATTTCTGTTGTTGAAGTTCAGCTTTATTCCATGTTGGTCTGATAATATACAAGGAGTTATTTCAATTTTCTTTGTATCTGTTGAGGCATGGTTTGTGTCCGACTATATGGTCGATTTTGGAGAAGGTTCCATGAGGGGCTGAGAAGAACGTGTATTCTTTTGTGTTTGGGTGAAACATCTGTAGATACATGTTAGGTCCATTTGGTTCATGACTCTGTTAGAGTAATTATTTCTCTGTTTGGTTACTCTCTCCATGACCTGTCCATTGTTTTGAGTGGGGTGTTGAAGTCTCCCACTACTGTGTGGAGATTGATGTGTGGTTTAAGCTTCAGAAGAGTTTCTTTTACAAATGTAGTAGGTAACCTTGTATTTGGGGCATAGATATTCAATATTGGGATGTCATCTTGATGAATCTTTCCTTTAACGAGTATGTAGTGCCTTTCTTTATCTTTTTTTGGTTAACTTCAGTTGAAAGTCTATTTTATTTGATATTAATGTGGTTACTCCAGCTTTCTTCCTGGGTCAATTTGCTTGGAAAACCTTTCCCAGCTCTTTTCTCTACGGTAGCATCTATCTTTGTTAGTGAGATGCATTTCTTGCATGCAGCAAAATGATGGGTCTTGTTTACGAATCCATTCTGTATGCCTGTGTCTTTTCATTAGGAGTTGAGTCCATTGATGTTGATGGATATTAATGACTAAATGTTATTTCCTATTATTTTGGTGTAGTGGTGGTTGTATGTTTCTTTTGGTTTGGCTGCATTGGAGTTTTTTTGCTACCTCTGTTTTCTTGGGTGTAGTTATCATCTCTGAGTTGGAATTTTCTTTCTAATATCTTCTGTAGGGCTGGATTCGTGGGTAAATACTGTTGTAATTTGATTTTGTCATGGAATATCTTGTTTTCTCCATCTATGTTGATAGAGAATTTCGCTGGGTATAGTAGTCTGGATGGCCACCTATGTTCTCTCAGGGCTTGTAGGACGTCTGCCCAGGTCCTTCTGGCTTTTAAAGTTTCTGAGGAGAAGTCAGGTGTAATTCTGATGGGTCTGCCATTATATATTACTTGAACTTTTTCTCTTACAGCTTTTAGTATTTGGAGTTGCAATTATTATGCAGCAAGAGGAGTTTCTTTCCTATCTAATCTGTTTGGTGTTCTGTATTCCCCATAGAATTTTTTTGGCATCTCTTTCTTTAGGTTTGGGAAGTTTCCTTCTATGATTTTGTTGAAGATGTTTCCTTGACCTTGGAGTCAGGAGTCTTCTCTTTCCTCCATGCCTATAATTCTTAGATTCTGTCTTTTCATTGAGTCTTTGATTTCTTGGATGTTATGGGTGAGAACTTTTTTAGATTTCTCATTTTCTTCAGTTGTTGTACTGATTTCTTAAATTGAATCTTCCACGCCTGAGATTCTGTCTTCCATCTCTTGTGTCCTATTTTTGATAGTCATGTTTGTAGTTCCTGTTCTCATCCCTTGATTTTCCACCTCTAGGATTATCTCTGATTGTGTTTTCCTTATTGCTTCTACTTCCAATTTCAAGTCTTGAACCATTTTATTTGTTTCCTGTTCAAATTTGCTTGTTTTTTTTTTTTCTACAAATCTTTCAAATCTTTCATTGCCTTGTCTCTTTCCTGTTCATGTTGGGCTGCATTGGTTTGGAGGTCTCTAATGGTATTCTACATTGATTTTATTTGTAAAACTGAGGATTCTTTGTATTCTTTCAGTATTTTAATTTCTTCTTGAAAGGACTCCATCATTTTCCTGGGTATAGATTTGCCATCATTTTCATGTGTTTCAGCTGTGGTGGGTTGTTTAGGGCTTGCTGTGTTAACCTCACTGAATTTTGTTGGAGTCATATTTCCCTGATTTTTGTCAGTTTTGTTTTTGTGCTGACCTTTAGCCCTCTGGTTGCCCTAAGCTGATTGTTCCTGATGTCTTCTGGACTGTTTCAGTGGCACTGCTTGTCCTCTGTAGGGTGTTGGGGTGACTGTGTAAATATTGGGAGCTCAGGTAGCTGAGAGGTACCTCTATTTGGTAGTTGGGGTTACCTCCCAAGACCTTGCAGTGATCAGACCTTCAGGAGACTGGAACAGTGCAGGACGAGCTGCCCTTTGCCCTGTCTGAGCGCAATGTTCTTCCAAGTGATTTTATATCCAGTAGAGGAAACTTTATGTCCAACACCTTTCTGGGTAAGCCCAGATATGCTTGTGTCTCCCAACCAGCTGCTCAGCTAGAGATAAATCTTGGTGAACCTGCCATTCTCCTGTATGGAATGCTGACACGGAAGCTGGGTGTTCCAGAGGCTTGTGAGTACCCCTGTCTGAGGTTTGGAGCTAATCCTTGAGGGGCTTTTGGCCACTTCTGCGTCAGAGTCCAGCCTCCGTTTTGCACCAAGCTCCTTGCTGACCTCTGCTCTGGATCCCCAGGCTGTATCCCAATCCACTGATCTCTGCTTTGGGCCCTGAAGCTGGGTGTTCCAGAGGCTTGTGAGTACCCCTGTCTGAGGTTTAGAGCTAATCCTTGAGGGGCTTTTGGCCACTTCTGCGTCAGAGTCCAGCCTCTGTTTTGCACTAAGCTCCTTGCTGACCTCTGCTCTAGACCCCCAGGCTGTATCCCACCCCACTGATCTCTGCTTTGCGCCCTGAGACTGTCCACTGGCTGGGTTTTTGAGTGGTTCTTGCCCACTTCTGCAGTGTGCTCCTCTGCCTGGGTTCCATGCCACGCCATGCTGCACCCCACATGGGTTCCCCACTGGGTTCTGTGTGAAACTACGCCAGGCGGACTGGTCTGTTTACCTGAGTGTCTAAGGGTCCCATGAGGGACCCCCACAAATCCCTGGGTTCGCCTGATGTGACACTGTGTGTTCATGCCTCTCAGAATGTTGCTCAACTTGTTTATATTTCTGAGATGTTGTAGCTATTTCTCCACCCCCCCCCAGCTCAAAATGTGTCCCTACCTACTGCTGCCATCTTGGATCCCTATCTTTTTCTTTTTTGTTTTTAATTTTTTTTGAGGGGGGAGAGTTTATATAAATTCTCTGTCAGATGTATAGCTAGTGAAGATTATTTCCCATTCTGTGAATGTCCTCTTTGTCCAGCTGATTGTTTCTTTAGCTGTGCAGAAAATTTTTAGTTTTATGAAGTCTTACTTCTCAGTTGCTGACCTTAAATGTTGGGTGAAAGGAATCCTATTCAATAAGTCATTTCTTTTTTTTCCTGTAACAGTAAAAACTTTATTTATCACACATATATTTACTAATATTTAACAATTACCTAACAATTGTCTATAAAATTCCTAAGTCCTAAACCCAAACCCTAACTCTGAAACCTAGCACCTAAAACTTTCAGTATCTATAATACAAACATTTAACGTTAACCTAAGGTTTCTCAAAAGGATATTTTTCTCTGAGTGTGGGTCCTGATGGATGGCTGGTCTTCATACAATATTTCAGTTTGTTTTCTTTTTTTAATAATTTATTTTTTATTTCTTCAAGTTACATCTCAATCACAATCCCCTCCCTACTCCCCCCTCCAGTCCCACCCTTCCACCCTCCTCCTCGTCAAAGCCTCATCCTCTTCCCTTCTTTATTTTTTTTTTCAGTTTAAGGTATTTCTTTTTCCCCCCCAACAGCTCTCCCTTTCAGTCCAAAAAATGGTTCTTTTTCTTATAACTATAAATACAATACAAAACAACAGAAATAAATAGGCTACAATTATAAGAGTTATATGGCTTAGCATACATTCACAATGTCCAGTCCATAAGTATTTAGCACCTGACTTTAACAGTCTACTATCTAACCATCTCCATGAGTTTAAAGTTCTATATCTAACTCAGCTTTCATACTAACTTGCCTCACAATTTTAAAAATATCTTCGTAGATCCAGAACACCCTCTTGGTTCCTAAACAACTCAAAATTTAACTATGAGACTCTAGCTATCTATTCTTCAACCACCTCAGAGACCTGAGAGGGATAAATATATCTGATTATATAGGAAGTGCAGGGCCTGCAGCTTCCAAAACTAAAAAATGACATACCAGTGGCTGCCTGGACAGTTCCCATTTTCTCTCCATACATTACAGCATCAATCTTCAGCCATTTGGCCCCGTTTCTCTGAGAGACATTGATTGTAGAGCAGGAATTATGAAGGACTTACCTACCCTGTCTTGGCAGAGCTAGGCTGTTGACTGATCTGCTTACAAGTTTTGCTTTTTTGGACAGAAGTCTGTCTACAGTTGAAGCGAGGGGTTTTTCTTGCCAAGAGAAAGGCTTACCACCAATTCAACCATCTCCCACTGGAGATTCTTCAATGCTCATCTTCTACTTGGAGTAGAATAGGGGGTGGTATCAGGAGCTGACATGTCTCGATATCAAAAAATCTTAAGTTAAGAAAA
>CAJQZJ010032097.1:3542452-3580345 GCA_907164525.1 Lophiomys imhausi
ATGAAATTAGACCCATACCTATCACCTTGTACAAAACTTAATTCCAAGTGGATCAAAGACCTTAACATAAGGCCAGCCACACTAAAGATACTAGAAGAAAAAGTAGGAGAAACCCTCGAACTCATTGGTACAGGTGACAACTTCCTGAACAGAACACCAACAGCTCAGGACCTGAGATCAACAATCAATAAATGGGACGTCATGAAACTGAAAAGCTTCTGTAAGGCAGAAGACACAGTCATTATAACAAAATGGCAACCAACAGACTGGGAGAAAATCTTCACCAACCCCACATCTGATAGAGGGCTATTATCTAAAATCTACAAAGAACTCAAGAAACTAAATGCCAAGAAACCAAATAATCCAATCAAAAAATGGGAGATGGAGCTAAATAGAGAATTCACAAAGGAGGAATCCCTAATGGCCGGGAGTCACCTGAAGAAATGTTCAACATCCTTAATCATCGGAGAAATGCAACTCAAGACCACCCTGAGATTCCATCTCACACCTCTCAGAATGGCTAAGATAAAGAGCTCAAATGACAGCACATGCTGGCGAGAACGTGGAGAAAGGGGAACCCTACTCCATTGCTGTGGGAGTGCAGGCTTGTGCAACCACTATGGAGGTCTATCTGGAGATATCTTTACTCAGCTATAAGAAACAATGAATTCATGCAATTTGCAACCATATGGATGGATCTAGAGGAGCTCATCCTGAGTGAGCTAACCCAGACTCAGAAGGATGCACATGGCATCTATCCACTTATGGTAGGATTTTAGCTATATCGTACAGGATATCTGTACTACAACCAACACACCAAAAGGAACATGGGCATAAACTTTTTTTTTTCATTTCTTTTTCTTTTTCCTTTCCCTTTTTTTCTCTTTCTTTTTCCTCTCTTTTTTTGTTGTTGTTTTTGCTTTTTTTGGGTTTGTGTGTTTGTTGGTCTTTTTTTTTAGTATTCCCCCAGTAGCAATGAGACACCATTCACTGGCAGTACTTCCTCGTAGGCCCCCGGTGTATGAAGGGGCTCTCGGTCCTCATATGACTCCTGATCTGTGGTGAGAGACTGTTAGGCAGGGACACTCCACCCCAGAGGATCAAGATGGAAGGGTCAGGGGGTAGAGCATGGGAGGGTGGGGCTGGGAAGTGGGAAATGAGGACAATATGTTAAGGATGTAACCTGTAGCAACAAACAAATTTATTAATTAAAAAAAAGCAGGTAACAACGTTAAAACACTATAAATAAAATAAAGGACACAGCCGTTCAACCTGGTTTTGTAAACCTCCAAGTGTCGAAAAAACGTAGAGCTAAGGTAAAATACAGGAGAAATGTGGTGTTAACCCATGCCTTTAACTTCAGCAGAGACAGGAGGAGCACCATAGAGTTAGTGGACTTATAAATTCTAGAGTTACATGGAAAAGGGTGGTGAGGGTACACACCCTTAATCCCATCATTCAAGAAGAGTACACCCTTAACCCCAACACACTAGAGACAGAAACAGGCAGATCTCAGAGCTCAAGGTCAGCCTGATACAAAACAAACTCTAAATAGAGAAGAACTTTGATCCAGGAGTGGTGGAACACATCTTTAATCCCCTCAGATGGGAACCACAGATCTCGGATCCCAATAATTAGAATGCAGAGACACACACATAGGATTTGGAAGGACCTAAGTTTAAAAGCTACTTACAAAAGGCCCACTCAATACAAACAAATTGTCCTTCGAGATCTCAAAATATATACACTAAAGCTGGTTTAGCTCCAAAATAACAAAATAAGTTCTTCTTTAAACCAGATTGAAAGATAACACTTTATATATTGTCAAAAAACCAAATTTGCTTCAGGAGAAATATTACCTACCTCCCCCCCCCAAAAAAAGAGGGCGATTGTCCCTGAGTGAAGATTAGGGCAGGGCTCTGTTCTTATCTTTCCAGGAGAATCAAAGCATCCATTCAAGGAACCCAGGGACAACTGGACAACTGGACAAAGGAAACCTCAGCAGAAATCAGAATCAGACACCAAAAGAAGACGAGTGACCCAGATGATTCAGCCTGACAGACTCCCTCAATAGCTGTCTGCATCAAAAGCCTACAACCACAACAACTCAATATCGCTAAGACCGTTCAGCTCTACACAATGCCCCAGCCAGAACTTCAGTAAAGCCTGGAAGTTCAGCTTCTGCCTACAAACTCCTTAGGACACCAAACAGCTGAGAACAGAAGGACTGAACATAAAAGGATTGTATTAACATTTTTAACCATTTTTCCATTTTGGTTTGGGCCCCAAACAGGTTTATTACGACCCAAATCAGCAGGAAGTCATTTTAAGAGAGCAACGTCCCATACCCAGAGGGTGGGGAGGGTGTTTCTCCGTCCCCCCCCGTTTTTTGGTTATTTGAAGGACAACTGAAAACTCTTATTTAGGGGAAGAGATTACAAGTTGTTAAAAGGTCCTGTTTAATGGGTTTTCGGGGTTAGACCCAGGGTATTCCCTCTTTCCCTTTTCTGTATCCTTCTTTATCTCCTATGTAGGAATGCACGACTTGAGAAAAATTGAGACATAGACATAGCACAGGAAAGACCAAGAAGAAGGGTCAGATTATTGAATATGCCCTTATACCTTTGTATATTGATACAAAATTAGTAGTATATTTGGCTAAAGTGGTATTGACCATTGTTTATTGTGCAAAAATAAGATTGTATTGGTCTACGTCGGTATTGATATTTGTATATTGATACAAAATTAAGATTATAGTTGGCCACAATGGTATTGACCCTTGTATATGGACGCAATATTAAGAGTATATTGGGCTGCATAGGCATTGATCTTTGTATATTGATACAAAATTAAGAGTATATTTAGCCACATTTGAATAGATCTTTGTATATTGATACAAAATTAAAGGTAACGCTTCCTAATGGTATCGTACCTAGAGATACTTAAAAAATGAAATGTGAAGCTCTGGCCTCTTGATACCAACCGTCTTAAACTGTTTAGGATAGTTAAGAAAAACAAACTCCTAGTCATGCATGCATGTCACCTTGTTAGCTACTATGACAGTCTATCACAGATATTCTCTAAGCTACTCAGTAATCAAGTTGTTAAGAGACAAGCAACATTTGCTTATCTAAATACAAGAGATAGATAGGGCATCTTCAAAAACCCCAAGAGATCTGCAGAATATGGCATTCAAAGTTGTGGTCTTAAATTAAGATTTTTTTTGATATCGTGACATATCAGCTCCTGACAGCACCCCCTATTCTACTCCAAGTAGAAGAAAAGCATCGAAGAATCTACAGTGTGAGATGGTTGAATTAGTGGCAAGCCTATCTCTTGACATGTAAAAATTCCTTGCTTCAATTGCAGACAGACTGCCGTCCAAAAAGGACAAAACTTGGTAGCAGGGAAGTCGACAGCCTAGCTCTGCCAAGACAGGGTAGGTTAGTCCTTCATAATCCCTGCTCTACAGTAAATGTCTGTCAGAGAAACAGGACCAAAAGGCTGAAGACTGATGCTGGAATGTATGGAGAGAAAATGGGAACTGTCCAGATAGTCACTGGTTTGTCATTTCTTAGTATTGGAAGCTGCAGGCCCTGCACTTCCTATATAATCAGATATATTTATCCTTCTCAGCTCTCTGAGGTGGTTGAAGAATAGACAGCTTGAGTCTCATAGCTAAATTTTGAGTTGTTTAGGAATCAAGAGGGCATTCTAGATCTAAGAAGATGGTTATAATTGTGATGTAAGTTAGTATGAAAGCTAAGTCAGTTATAGAACTTTAAACTCATGGAGATGGTTAGAAGGTAGAAGGTTAAAGTCAGGGGCCAAATATGTATGAACTGGACATTGGGAAGATATACTGGGCCATTTAACTCTCATAAATGTGGCATAGTTAATTCTGCTGTTTTGTATAGAATTTACTGTTATAAGAGAAAGAACCATTTGTTGGAATGAAAAGGGAAGCTGTTGGGGGCGAAGAGGGTGGAAGGGTGGGACAGGAAGGGGGAATAGGGAAGGGTTTGTGACTGAGATGTAACTTGAAGAAAAAAAAATAAAGTACTTATATAAAAAAAAGAAAAAACAAAATAAATAAGTTAATTAATTAAAAAAGAAAACATCATGCTATGTTTTATTGTAGTTACTATAAATAAAAGTTAATTAAACAATATATATACATATTTTTAAATGCGTAATGCAGTCTAATATCTGGAAATGGGACTAACACTTTAGCCTGAACTGAAAACTTGAACCATAATTTCATATATAAAAGGTCATTAAATAATAATAATAAGGGCTATTCCTTAATTACTTATACATCTCCATTTTTCTCTTTCATCAAATTTTGTACTTGCTTTATAAATAGAAGGTTCTATAAAATGAAAAATGCTATTTTAAGTATCTTTTAGTTTTATTATATAACACTGTGAAAGGTTAGGATAGCTCAATAAATCTGATTTGAATATAAAAAAAAAGAAGTGTTTTTAAAGGTAGTTGGAGAATTCTTAATCATCACTGATTTCAACATGCTTTGTTATATTTTCTCACTGGCTCAATGTATCATTATTAATTCTTTAGTATAAGGTTATGAATTCTGATTTGGATGATAATATGAGATGTGAGCTATCACAGTTATTACTATGTTCCCTGTAATAATGTTGTTGGGAATGTTCTATCCATGGTCACCAGACATAATTCCACTTTTCTTTGAGGTATTATAATTTATTCTTATGATTGCCATGAATAATAGATTATACTTTCCTGTTTTAGTTGACTCCTATAAAGTTAGAATTATGGCCCATCTATTAAAACAGGGACTTAGTAGAATATGTTTGTGTGTGAACTCACTCCAGTTTCCCAAATCTTTCTCATGATGTATTAATCTCCCTATAACTCTACAAACTTATAATAGCTTGATAATGCCAATTTTAATATGTTTCTGAAAACCTACTTAAATTATTTTTGGAAAAAAGTGGCCATAGAAATTAGTCTAATTCTAAATCTACATCAATCCATAATATACATTAGTAATTGTCATTTGTTTTTAAAGTCTCATTTGTTAAGTGAGTGACTCCAGAGCAGAACTGGGAGCTGTTTCAAAGTTTTGAATAGGTGAGAAGGTGGACAGATGTGGCAACATGTTGGGCATTATTCATAATTCTTCCCTTTGGGCTTTTGCCAATGCCCTAGGAAAGGTACTTGCATTAATTTCTGTGAAAGACAGAAGTCTCGACAGTGCAGAATAACAGTTAAAGAGAGAAGGAGGAAAAAGAGGAATAGTTAAGTGGGATCACCAGAACACAACAGGTGAAGGGTAAGGATGCAGACTCTTTCTGCCCTCTGGATACTCTTAAACAGTTCTGATGCCTCTGTTGATGGTTGCTGTTGCGCATGTGGACAGATCATAGCAGACCCAAAGTCCCTATTACTGTTCTGACAACCTCTGAAATCAAATTGAGACAAGTCAACAAGAAAATATTACTAAACCTACATTAAGTGCTTAGTGAGATTATTTTCCTTATTCTAAATGTAAAAAAGTGATATTATTTTTTCCAGGGCAAGTATTTTCATTTTTTTTCTGAAAAATTGATACCAATTTCTGTGGAACCTGTGGAAGTTTTAATAACATGATTTGAAATTGTTTTTAGTTGGCTTCATGCCTACTCAGGGAATGTATCTCCTTTTCAAATCTTTGAGCTTCTATAGATGTATCAGCAAGAAAATCCCTGACACACCCAGCAGGATTAGCTTTGCAAGAGCCTTGAATAGCCAGGCATTGTGTCTCATGTTGGGTGATTCTTTTCAGACAAAGGTTAAGACATAACACTCTGTCTATGTTTAAATTCCACCGTTGTAGTGGAATTGTCCTGCTTTGTTCATTACATATTGTTGAGATATTAAATATTAGAATACTGAACTTACTCCATAAATATGTTCAGTAATTGTTGGCTAAAATTGTGTTTCGTGAGCAAAAAAAGAAAAACAAAACCAAAATTTATGTGTAAGGTATAGCATATCATGAAGGAAACATCAAAAGAAAACTACTGATTAGAAAACTGCAATATGATAGTTTCCAACTAACTACATTTTACATGTATTGAAAACTTCCTTTAGGTTCCAGCATAATTTTGTTATGCCCAAATACATAAGTAAATCCCAACAATATGCACAATCTTAATTACAACATATTATAACATTACAGCCAGAATCTCTCTTTTCTAAACCCATTAATGTCACCGTTTGTATTTTGAAGTTCACAGTATCACCCTATGTGGACTCTCAGGTTGGTGACACGGCAGTGCAAAGACCCAAAGAGTAAAATAAATCAACTCAAAATACACAGTAAATGAACCCAGACCTGGGCCCTTGAGAACATAGCACCTTCGTGTTTTTCTAGGAGTTTTATATACCTCATGCTTCCTTACCTGTAAAGGAGAACATGGTACTGCAAAATTCAAAAGGTTGTTATGAGGAGAAAGTAGGTTCAGATATGTAACTGCGAGAGCAGGTCTGGCATGATTTTTTTTTTTTTTTTTTACCTTTAGAGGAATTAGGACAGGATGTTGCCACTCTGTTCCCCTGTTCCCTCTCTCTTTAAATTCTGAGAGAATCTTAAACTCCTTCACATTTTTATTTGAAATTTCCATTATGGTTAACAATATTGTCCTTAATCATTTAAAATAACAAGACAGTGTTGACATTCTTACAGCAAAGAAATGGTACATAGTATGAGGCAAAGGACATACTAAATGTCCTGAGTTAATTGTTGCACCATGTGTACATGTATTAAAATGCCATAGAATTCCTCAGAAATATTAGAATTATGTATTGCAATACAGTTAATAACTTTTACTTACAACTGTTCTAGTTTCAAGTAAAATAATTCATTGTTTTTCTATATAATCAGTAAGATGTTAGAATTAATTATTTGAGTATAATCAAGCAATACTAATGTCTCTCCTGGCTAAGAGCATGGATTATAAAATATGGCCTATGAGTTCAGCCCATCAGTGTCCAACACATGTAAGTCAAAGTTCTATTGGAATATGGGTGTGGCAGAGCCTGCCTGTGATTCAGTGCTTAAAAGGCAGAGACAGGAAGATCAGCAGTTCAAATTCATTCTCTACCGCTTAGTGAGTCTGAGGTCTGCTTAGGTTGCATGAGACTCTGGAACAAACAAGCAAGCGAGCATTAAACATTTGATTTATTGGAGTGTAGCCTTGAACATTCATTTTCTTGGTGTCTGTACAAAAGGACAGAACTGAGTCATTGCTTCAGAGACCTAACTGCAGCACAAAGAGTAGGCATTTACTCCGTCATGGAAAAACCCTGCCAACCTCTGGTTTTAAATTATTATATCTGAATCTTACCCAGACTGAACATTTGTGTAAATCATCTTGATTTTGTCACATCTGCTTGTTACCTATTACTTAATGTTTTATTTAATGTTTATTTCAAAATTAAAACTATATTATCTAAATATTTCATATTTCTATAACCAAAAAGAAAGATTCATAAAACATGAAAGAAATAAAAGTTATTTATAGAAGCAAATATTATTAAAACAAATGAAATTGATATTATCCTAGATAAATTCTATTCCCTATCAATTTGAGATCTGTTCTCTCAGGTAATAAAAGAGATTTTTCAATAGTTAGGGAGATAACAAGGACATTTTGGTCAGCAAATTGAATTTTTAATCTTGCTTTAATAAGAAGGATTAAGTGAAAATTGAAAACCGAAGCCCTGATTTTCTCACTACACATGATTCATATGAAATGGTTCTGCATGTCCCCCACAGCTCCGAGCATCACTCAAATCATAGGGTCTGCAACTGGGCACACAGTGCACATTCAGAAACACCAACTCGGCGGCGGTGGGGTGGGTGGGAAAGCCAGCGGATGCTAGAGCACACTCAGAGCTTATTGGCTTGCTGGGGGCTCTTATAAGGCCTCCTGTATTTATGAACTTTTGCCTCATGGAAAAAATTTTTTTAAGATTTATTTATTTATTATGCAGTGCTCTGACTGCAGGTATATCTGCAGGCTAGAAGAGAGAGCACCAGATTTCATTATGGATGGTTGTGAGCCAACATGTGGTTGCTGGGAATTGAACTCATGACCTCTGGAAGAGCAGCCAGTGCTCTTAGCCGCCATTTCTCCAGCCCCACTCAGTGGAAATTCTGCACAGCTTCTGCCATTTCCCTGTTGTATAGATTGGACAGCTAAGGCAGAGAGAGGCTGGTGTTTGCTCAAAGAACACAGCTAACAAATGTCACTTCGAGGCAGTTACTGACAGGGAGGACTGGCTAATGGTGGAGCCATCATGGTCCTTCTAAAAGAAAAATGAGCTCAGCAGTGAGTTTTCAACTCTGTATCATAATGTTTCCCTATAAGTTTGAAAGGGGTTTCACTAGAAGCTGTTATTTAATAGGAAACCTCTGTATATTATTTATCTTTCTAGCCATGCAACCTCTTCTTTCCAAGTAAAGGTATTATGAATGGACATAGATGAATAGAATTCATAAGAAAATTCATTTTATATTAGTGAAATAGTTTTTAAATGCTAAAATATCTAATTATTCTGGGTATGTCTGTGTATATTTAAGCTCAGCATTTGGGAGGCAGAGGCAGATAGATCTCTAAGTCTGAGGACCTCCTGGTCTACATAGTGAGTTCTAGTCCTAAGATTATGTAGAGAGACTTTGTCTGAAATAAAATAAAATAAAATATCCAACTCTATAATGATATAATACTTAATACATTTATATACCATTTAATGCTTTAGATTTATATATTTTTTATAGAAGTTAGGTAAAGTATTTTGGTAAGTAAATTTATAGAATATATATATATATATATATATATATTTTTTTTTCAAGACAGGGTTTCTCGGTGTAACAATCCTAGCTGGAACTTACTTTGTAGACCAGGCTAGCTTGGACTCTGTCTCCTGAGAGCTGGGATTAAAACCATGCACCATCATGCCCAGTATATAGAAATTTTTTAAGCACCATAATGAAGTTCATGGTCTTTTTTTATTTTTTATTTCTTCAAGTTACATCTCAATCGAATTCCCTCCCTACTCCCCCCTCCAGTCCCATTCTCCCACCCTCTTCTGCCTCAACCCACCCATCCCCTTCCTTTTTTTTTAAGTTTAAGGTATATCTTTCCCCCCCAACAGCCCCCTTTCAGTCCAAACTGGCTCTTTCTCTTATAATAATAAATACAATACAAAACAATAGAGGTAGTTAGGCCACAATTATGAGAGTTATATGGCTTAGCATACATTCACAATGTCCAGTCCATATGTATTTGGCACCTGCCTTTAACATTCTAATATCTAACCATCTCCATGAGTTTAAAGTTCTGTATCTAACTCAGCTTTCATAATAACTTGCATCACAATTTTAAAAACATCTTCTTAGATCCATAACAATCACTTGATTCCTAAACAACTCAAAATTTAATTATGAGACTCAAGCTATCAATTCTTCAACCACTTCAGAGACCTGAGAGGGATAAATATATCTGATTATATAGGAGGTGCAGGGCCTGCAGCTTCCAAAACTAAGAAATGACATACGAGTGGCTGCCTGGACAGGTCCCATTTTCTCTCCATACATTACAGCATCAATCTTCAGCCATTTGGCCCCATTTCTCTGACAGACATTGATTGTAGAGCAGGAATTATGAAGGACTTTCCTACCCTGTCTTGGCAGAGCTAGGTTGTCGACTTATCTGCTTCCAAATTTTGTCCTTTTTGGACAGCATTCTGTCTCCAGTTGGAGCAAGGGGTTTTTCCTGCCATGAGATAGGCTGGCCACTAATTCAATCATTTCCCACTGGAGGTTCTTCGATGCTCATCTTCTACTTGGAGTAGAATAGGGGGTGCTGTCACGAGTTGACATGTCTTGATATCAATAAAAATCTTAAATTAAGAGAACATCTTTAAATGCCATATTCTGCAGATCTCTTGAGGTTTTTGAAGAGGCCCTATCTATCTCTTATACTAGGATAAGCAAATGTTGCTTGTCTCTTAGCAACTTGATTTCTGATTAGCTTAGAAAATAACTATAGTAGACTGTCATAGCACCTAGCAAAATGACAGGCTTGCATGACTATTAGTTTGCATTTCTTAATTATCCTAAACAGTTTATGACAATTTGTAGCAAAAGGCCAAAACTTCACATTTCATTTTTTTTCTTTATCCCCTGTTCCTTCCATCCCAATTCTCTGGAGTGGAGTGACCCTATATAACAGTCCCTCGTCCCAGTTCAGAGGTCATATGAGGGCCAAGAGCCTCCTCATACAATGGGGGTCTAGGGGGAGGTACCACCGGTGAAAAGTGACTCATTGCCAGGGAGAGAGAACTAAAAAACCAAACAAACAAAATAAGCAGGCAAACAGATAAAAAAGAATAAAAAATTAAAAAAATAAAAATAAAAATTGAAGAATAAAAAATAAAAAGTCTATGTCCATGTTCCCTTTGGTGCGTTGGTTGTAGTATCGATATCCTCTACTATATAGCTAAAATCCTACTATAAGTGAATAGATGCCATATTCATCATTCTGAGTCTGGGTTAGCTCACTCAGGATGAGCTTCTCTAGTTCCATCCATTTGGCTACAAATTGCATAATTTCATTTTTTCTGATAGCTGAGTAATATTCCATTGTATAGATATACCACAGTTTTTTTTTATCCATTCTTCAGTTGAGGGACATCTGGGTTGTTTCCAGTTTCTAGCTATTACAAATAAGGCTGCTATGAACATAGATGAGGAGACTTCCTTATAATTCTGTGAGGAGTCATTTGGATGTATACCCAGAAGTGGTATGGCTGGGTCCTGGGGCAAAGCTATTCCAAGATTTTTAAGATATCACCATATTGACCTCTATAGTGGTTGCACAAGCCTGCATTCCCACCAGCAATGGAGAAGGGTTCCCCTTTCTCCACACCCTCGCCAGCATGTGCTGTCATTTGAACTTTTGATCTTAGCCATTCTGAGAGGTATGAGATGGAATCTCAGAGTCCTCTTGAGTTGCATTTCTCTGATGATTAAGGATGTTGAGCATTTCTTCAGGTGTCTCTCGGCCATTAGGGATTCCTCCTTTGTGAATTCCCTATTTAGCTCCATCCCCCATTTTTTGAATGGATTATTTGGTTTCTTGGCATTTAATTTCTTGAGTTCTTTGTAGAATTTGGATATTAGCCCTCTGTCAGATGTGGGGTTGGTGAAAATTTTCTCCCAGTCTGTAGGCTGCCGTTCGGTTTGAATGACCGTATCTTTTGCCTTACAGAAGCTTTTCAGTTTCATGAGGTCCCATTTATTGATTGTTGGTCTCATGTCCTGAGCTGTTGGTATTCTGTTCAGGAAGTTGTCACCTGTGCCAATGATTTTGAGGGTTTTTCCCACTGATTCTTCTGATAGATTTAGTGTGACCGGCCTTATGTTAAGGTCTTTGACCCACTTGGACTTAAGTTTTGTAAAAGGTGATAAGTATGCATCTAATTTCATTGTTTTACAAGTGGACATCCAGTTGGACCAGCACCATTTGTTGAAGATGCTGTCCTTCTTCCATTGTGCCATTTTGGCTTCTTTGTCAAAAATTAGGTGACCATAAGTGTGTGGGTCTATTTCTGGATCTTCAATTCGATTCCATTGATCTACTGGTCTGTTTCTATACCAATACCATGCTGTTTTTACTACTATTGCTCTGTAGTACAGCTTGAAATCTGGGATGGTGATACCTCCAGATGTTTTTTTATTGTAAATGATTGATTTAGCTATTCTGTGCTTTTTGTTGTTCCATATGAAATTGAGAATAGCTCTTTCCAAGTCTATAAGGAATTATGTTGGTATTTTGATAAGAATTGCATTGAATCTATGTATTGCTTTTGGTAGGATAGCCATTTTTATTATGTTGATCCTACCTATCCATGAGCAGGTGAGATCGTTCCACCTATTAAAGGCTTCTTCCATTTCTTCTTCAAGCACTTGAAGTTCTTGTTGTACAGGTCCTTTACTTGCTTGGTTAAAGTTACCCCCAGATATTTTATATTGTTTGTGGCTATTGTGAAGGGGGTTGTTTCCCTTATTTCTTTCTCAGCCCATTTGTTTGTTGTATAAAGAAGGGCTTCTGATTTTTTAGAATTAATTTTGTATCCAGCCACCTTGCTGAAGGTGTTTATCAGCTGTAAGTTCTTTGGTGGAATTTTTGGGGTTGCCTATGTATTCTATCATATCATCTGCAAATAGGGATAATTTGACTTTTCATTTCCAATGTTTATCCCTTTGATCTCCTTTAATTGTCTTATTGCTCTAGCAAGAACTTCAAGTACTATATTGAGGAGATATGGTGAAAGTGGACATCCTTGTCTTGTTCCTGAGTTTAGAGGAAATACTTCAAGCTTCTCTCCATTTAATTTGACGTTGGTCACTGGCTTGCTGTATATTGCCTTTATTATTTCTAGGTATGGTCCTTGTATACCCGTTCTCTCCAGAACTTTTACCATGAAGGGGTGTTGGATTTTGTCAAATGCTTTTTCTGCATCTAACGAGATTATCATGTGTTTTTTTCCCCCTTCATCTTGTTTATATGGTGAATGACGTTGATAGACTTTCGTATGTTGAACCATCCCTGCATTCCTAGGATGAAGCCCACTTGGTCATGGTGTATGATACTTTTGATGTGTTCTTGAATTCAGTTTGCTAGTATTTTATTAAATATTTTTTATCTTTGTTCATGAGGGAGATTGGTCTGAAGTTCTCTTTCTTTGTTGGGTGTTTGTGTGCTTTAGGAGTCAGGGGGACTGTGGCCTCATAGAATGAGTTTGACAATGTTCTTTCTGATTCTATTTGGTGAAAGAGTTTGAAGAGTATTGGTGTTAGCTCCTCTTTGAAGGTCCGGCAGAATTCCGTGCTAAAGCCATCTGGCCCTGGGCTTTTTTTTTTTTTTTTGGTTGGGAGATTTTTAATGACTGTTTCTATTTCCTTAGGGGTTATAGGGCTGTTTAATCTGTTAATCTGATCTTGATTTAGCTTCGGTAGGTGGAATCTATCAAGAAAATTGTCAGTTTCACTTAAGTTTTCAAATTTGGTTGAGTATATATTTTTAAAGTAGGATCCAAATATTCTCTGGATTTCCTCAATGTCTGTTGTTATTTCTCCCTTTTCTTTTCTGATTTTGTTGATTTGGTTTTTTTTCTTCTGCCTTTTAGTTATTTTGGCTAAGGGTCTGTCTATTTTGTTGATTTTCTCTAAGAACCAACTCTTGGTTTCATTGATTCTTTGTATAGTTTTTTTTTTTTTTTTTTTTTTTGTAAGTTGTTGATTTCAGTCCTAAGTTTTATGATCTCCTGCCTTCTGCTCCTCTTGGGAGTGTTTGCTTCTTTTTTTCCCAATTCACCCAGTTTGGCTGTTAATTCGTTAATATGAGCTGTCACAATTTTCTTTTTGAAGGCACTTAGTGCTATGAATTTTCCTCGTAGCACAGCTTTCATTGTGTCCCATAGGTTTGGGTATGTTGTGTCTTCATTTTCGTTGGATTTTAAGAAGTCTTTGATTTCCTTCTTTATTTCTTCCCTGACCCAGTAGTCCTCTAGTAAAGAGTTGTTCAATTTCCATGTGCATGTAGACTTTGTGTTGATTCTTTTGCTGTTGAAGACCAGCTTTATTCCATCATGGTCTGATAAGATACAAGGGGTTATTTCAATTTTCTTGTATCTGTTGAGGCTATCTTTGTGTCCAACTATATGGTCGATTTTGGAGAAGGTTCCTTGAGGTGCTGAGAAGGTGTATTCTTTTGTTTGGGTGAAACGTTCTGTAGATATCTGTTAGGTCCATTTGGTTCATGATCTCTGTTAGACTCATTATTTCTCTGTTTGTCTTCTGTCTTGATGATCAGTCCATTGTTGTGAGTGGGGTGTTGAAGTCTCTCACTACTAAAGTGTTGGGATCAATGTGTGATTACGTTTTAGAATCATTTCTTTTACAAATGTAGGTGCCCTTGTATTTGGGGCATAGATGTTCAATAATGAGATGTCCTCTTGCTGAATATTTCCCTTACCGAGTATGTAGTGCCCTTCTCTGTCTTTTTTTATTAACTTCAATTGGAAGTCTATTTTGTTCGATATTAGGATGGCTATTGCAGCTTGCTTCCTGGATCCATTTGCTTGGAAGAACCTTTCCCTGCCCTTTACTCTGAGATAGTGTCTATCTTCAATAGTGAGATGTGTTTCTTGTATGCAGCAAAAAGATGGGTCTTCTTTACAGATCCAGTCTGTTAGTCTGTGTCTTTATATTGGCGAGTTTAGTCCATTGATGTTGATGGATATTAGTGACTAGGGGTTGTTATTTCCCATTATTTTGGTATAGGTGGTCTTCTTGTGCTTCTTTTTGTTTAGTTGCTTTGGTGATTTCTATTTCCTCTGTTTTCTTGAGTGTAGTTATCTTCTCTGGGTTGGAATTTTCTCTCTAGGATCTTCTGTAGGGCTGGGTTTGTGGGTAGATATTGTTTAAATTTGATTTTGTCATGGAATATCTTTTTATCTACATCTATGTTGATAGAGCATTTTGCTGTGTATAGTAGTCTGCTGGGCACCTATGTTCTCTCAGGGCTTGTAGGATTTCTGTCCAGGACCTTCTAGCTTTTAGAGTTTCTGTGGAGAAATCTGGTATAATTCTGATGGGTCTGCCATTGTATGTGACTTGGCCTTTTTCTCTTACAGCTTTTAATATTCTTTCTTTGTTCTCTACATTTGGAGTTTCAGTTATTATGTGGCAAGAGGAATTTCTTTTGTGATGCAATCTGTTTGGTGTTCTGTAAGCGTCTTGGATTTTTATTGGCATGTCTTTCTTTAGGTTTGGGAAGTTTTCTTCTATGATTTTGTTGAAGATATTTCCTGGACCTTGGAGTTGGGAGTCTTGTCTTTCCTCTATGCCTATAATTCTCAGGTTCTGACTTATCACTGAGTCCTTGATTTCTTGGATGTTGTGGGTGAGATATTTTTTAGCTTTCTCATTTTCTTTGGATGTTGTACTGATTTCTTCCATTGAATCTTCCATGCCTGAGATCCTGTCTTTCATCTCTTGAATCCTATTTTTGGTACTGATATCCATAGTTCCTATTCTCTTCCCTTGACTCTCCATTTCCACTTTTAACTCTGTCTATGTTTTCTTTATTGTTTCATTTCCAGTATCATGCCTTGAATAGTTTAATTCGTTTTGTACATTTCCTGCTCCAATTTGTTTGTCTTTGCCTGGAAGTCTTCCATTGCCCTGTCTTTTTTGTGTTCAAGTTGAGCCACCTCGTTTTGAAGTTCTCTAATGGTATTCTCCATAGTTTTTGTTTGTGAAATTGTGGCTTCTTTGAATTCCTTCATAAATTTAAGTTCTTCTTGAAGGGACTCTATCACTTTCCATAATGTAGAATTGTTATCGTTTTCATGTGTTTCAGTTGTGGTGACGTGATCTGGGTTGGTTGAAATAGCATCACTCTCTTTTGTTGGAGTCATTCTGCCTTGAATCCTGCTTTTTGTGGGGCCTTTGGCCATTTGGAAGTCTAGCTGTCTGTTCCTGTCTTCTAGGCTTGGATCCAAAGGGGGTGCTTTGTTGTAGCAGTTGGATTGCCTGACTCCACTCCTGTAAAGTTTGTTTTTCCTCCCTGCCTCTAGGGTGGAGTCTTCACTTATCCAGGCCGTGGAGCTGTATACACTTAAGCTCTGGCTCCCTGCCAGAAGTGCACATAGTAGCAAAAAAGTCAATATTAATGGTAAAGACTTCACGGTTTGCCCAGGGTTGGATTCTGTGGTGGGTAATTCTGCCTTCACCCCCTGAAGCCGGCTCTGGAAGCTGGCACACATCACAGTCGACCAAGTTCTCGTATGCCACAGTGGGTCGCAATCTGCAGCCAGATGGGTACTCTGCAGCTGAGCCATGCGCACTTCTATGGGTCCGCAATACTTTTCCAAATAGCCAGATCGTCTGTTCGAGACCTGGGTGGGGAGTCCAGCAGGTTGGAGAGTATCTCTGTGTGAGGTCTGAAACTGCCTGCTGGATATTAGATTGGAACTTACCTGGCATGTCTTTCCTGGTGGGTGGGGGGGATCCCAATTCCTGGATTCAGCCGCTTCCGTGCGTTTCCGAGAGTGGGAGGGAGCATCCTGCCCAGGGACTTTTAGTGGTCCCTGGGTCATTGAGTGAGATCCAGGGGGGTCGAGTCTCTCAGATTCTTATAACATTCGTGGTTTTGTGTCTGTTTTCCCCAAGATTAAAACGGATCCACTCGGGCTGCCACCATCTTGGATTCCCCAGAAGTTCATGTTCTTATACCTAAAATTCAACTTTGGTGGAGTATTAATAATGGTATTAACAATATGAATATTTTAAATTAAATAATTACTGGAGATACCACCATCCTGAACCTCAAGTTACAATACAGAGATATAGTGATAAAAGCCAGAACAGTATTGACATAAAAAAGACACATTAAATATGAAATATTGAAGACCCAGATATAAGTCTACACTTGTATTGATACCATATTTTTGATAAAGAAGCCAAAAAGACATGCTGGGGGAAAAAAAAAGCATTTTCAACAAATGGTACTGGTCAAACTGGGTGTCAACATGTAGGAGAATATGAATAATTACTCATGTATAATAAGTATATAATTTGTATATAATAAATCCATACTTATCAGCCTGCACAAACCTCAAGTCTAAATGGATCATAGCCCTCAACATAAAAGAAGATACACTGAACCTGGCAGAAGACAAAGTGGGGTATAGCTTTGAACTCATTGGCACAAGAGATAGCTTCTTGAACAGAACACCAGTTGTACAGTGATTAATATTAACAATTAATAAATGGACCTCATGAAACTGTAAAACTTCTGTATAGTAAAAGATACCACCATCTCTGCCCCTAGAGGCATTGCAGATGTAGCTGCTGTGTCACATGTGCATCAGTAGGTGGCAGAGAGGAGAGAGGTTATTTCTACTTTCAGTGTGCTGATCTATGAACATCTGAATGAACAATAGCCTAACATTCCAGGAAAAAAAAAATCAAGCTGGAGACCAATACCAGTTTGGCACTATGGAGTCCTGACATGGAGTTAACCTGTGTCGACCACCAGCCCAGCACCAGGCAAGCACCACCAGATAGCCTTCCAGTACAGGAAACAAGCCAGAGACTAGAAGAACCCTTCCTGGACCTGGATATGGGGTTTGTGGGTGAGCAGGTCCTGAGAGAGGAGTGTGGGAGAGCTAGTCCTGCCTTTTGTCTGCTTCTCAGTGTTGTTGGCAAGAGAGATCTCCTTCTCTCCCTTTTGCCCTTACCACCAGTGGTGGTCAGGAGATCTGGGCCTGATGGGGTTACAAGAGCAGGAGAGCTGTTCTTGCCCCTCACATTCTGTAGCCTTTGGGAGAGCAGGCCCTGTACCTTTACTGGGTAGTACAGTAGAGCTGGTCTTGGATATGGGGGTTGTGACTGAGCCAGCCCTGAGTGAGTGAGTGTGGGAGAGACAGCCCTGCCTTTTTACTGCTTTTTGGTGGTGTTGGTCAGTGAGAGATTCCCTACACTCTCTAAAGCCCTTGACACAGGTAGCAGGTGGGAGAGTTGGCCCTGAAGTGAGAGGAGGGGAACTGGTACATTCCTTTACCTGCTGTAGCACTCAGAAGAGCAGGCCCTGCACCTTACCTGGAGAGAGCAATAGAACTGGCCCTGGATGTGGGGGTTGCAGGCCCAGAAACAGGGCTTTGAGTTGGCCCACACTAACGTATAGCCCATGGATGAACTGCTGGAGTACATGAAGAAGCCAGTTTCACAGACCCAAAACTACAGGATCTCCATGACAGGACAAGAGTATATCTGAGAGGAGTCCCAGTGAGGTTCCAGTATTGACAGAGTAGCAGAAGACAGTAGTCTCATACCAGACCAAGAAGTCATTATAATGAACATTTGCAAGCAAACAGTGTGGACAAAATGGAATAGTGTGGGGCACATTGAGACTCACAACAGCTTCCACAATGAGATATTTTCTTCTTAATGTTGGGAGAGGTTTCAAGGGTGGAGGTTGTATCTGAGGGGAGGTAGGAGATGAAAGGGACAGGGTGCATGATGTGAAATTCACAAAATAAAAAAAAACAAAAATAAAAAATGAAAAAACTATACTACAATAAATAAAATAAAACTTAAAAAAAGATACCATCATTCAGACAAAACAGTAGCCTACAGAATAGGCAAAGATTTGCACTAACTATACATATGATAAAGGGTTAATATCTAAAATATATAAAGAACTTCTCTACAAAAACCCTGGACAACAAGAAAATAAACAAGTCAACTATAAATGGGGTACAGATCTAAATGGAATATCCTCAAAAGAAGAAACATAAATGTCTGAGACACACTTTTAAAAATTCAACATCCTAAGTTATTAGGGAAATGAAAATAGAAAGTACTTTGGGATTTCATCTTATACCAGTCAGAATTACCAAAATCAATAAAACAAATGACAGCTCATGCTGGCAAAGTTGTGGGGTGAGCAGAACATTCATCTGTTGCTGATGGGAGTATAAATTTTACATCAACTGTGGAAATTAGTGTAGTGATTCCTTAGGAAGCTGGCAGTAGATCTACCTCAAGATCTAAACAAACCACTCGAGCATATACCCAAAAGATTCTACATCTTATTACAGAAACACTTGCTCAACTAACTTCATTGCTTCTCTATTCATACTAGCTAGCAATTCGAAACAACTTAGATGTTCATCAATAGATGAATGTCTAAAGAAAATGTGATACATTTATACAATGGAATGTTACTCATTGTTAAAAAATGAAGCCATGAAAAATTTCAGGCAAATTGATGAATCTAGAAAAAAAAATCATTCTAAGTGAGGTAAATCATACCCAAAAGACAAATGTTGTATATATTTGATGATATTTGGATGTTAGCTATTAAATCTTCAATGAGCAGGTTACAGTCCATATAACAACAGATTCTGAACTGGCCCGGAACAAGAGTGAGGTTGAGATGTGTCCAAATCCTGAAAAACTGATCATGAGACCAGCAGGAGTAAGGACTGCTCCCTGCCTATTCTGGTCCTGCATGCCCTATGTAGGAAGCCTTGTGACCCCCACCTCTGCCACCCTTGAGGTAGTTATGTAACCTGATGGTCAGGTTTCAGGCTAAAACTTCCTATTTCCTTATAAAGACATGTCCAGCTAGCACCTGGAATTCCTCTCTATGCAAATGAAGCATTCCCAGCACCTCAGCCCCAGTCAATGATGTACACTTAACCGGCAAACCCCTACCTACTTCACCAAAGTTTATACAGCCCTTATTCTCCCCAGTAAAAACGAGCTGTTTCACTGAAAACCATTTCAGAGAAGGCTGTTTCTCCCTGCATTTATCATTGACCAAGGTCCTGCATAACCCATCTGCCTGGCTAAGCTTTATTCCTTTCAGTCTAGCCAGGTGAACAACAGTGTCTGGACACCCTGGGGGCAGAAGCAGATGCAGGATGGCATGACTGGAATGGGAAGATCAAACCTGGTGGTGAAGGAAGAAGGTGGTAAGGGAGGAAATAGAGGAGGGACAGCTAAATCTAACAGCCATTTAGATGGTCATATGAAAGCCTACTACAATAAAAACTTCTTAAAATACATAAACATGTGAAAGAAATCTAAATGGAATTACCACATAACAGGGGAGACAATGCCCATCTAGAAATATTTTGTCACCAAATGAATCTCCAATGTAGATAATAGGTTACATCTAATTGAGTTATTGGCCAAAAGGGTACCAAAGAAACCCTCAAACATCACAGGCTATTGCCAAGGCTCTTGGTTGCTTTTGACACATTGATGATAAGGTCCTATTGATGAAAACAACATCTACATAACACACTAAACATGAGGAAGTCATATTGATACCTACCTAGAGCCTTCACCTCTGTTGGCTAGTGTTCTAGTGTTCGTGGTTCTGGAAGGTACTCTGCATAATACCAAAGGAGAAAAGGTAAAAACCACTCCAGCTACAAATCCTTAACTCTACAATAGTGACCTGCCTGAAAGATATACTAGTGCAATATTGGCCAAAAGCTGTGGGAGTAACCAACCACTATCTGATTGGATTTAAGGCCCACTCCAAGAAATGAAGAAATGCTCAACATCCTTAATAGTCAGAGAAATGCAATTCAAGATGACTCTGAGATTCGATCTCACTCCTGTCAGAATGGCTAAATCAAACACTCAAAAGCCAGCATATGCTGGCAAGGCTGCAGAGAAAAGGGAACACTCCCATATTGCTGGTGGGGGTGCAAACTTGTACAACCACTATGGAAATCAGTCTGGTGATATCTTAGAAAACTTGGAGTAACTCTACCTCAAGACCCAGTCATACCACTCCTGGGCACATATCCAAAAATTTCCTCACCAATCCATAGGGACATCTCCTCATATATGTTAATAGCAGCTTTATTTGTAATAGCTAGAAACTGGAAATAACCCAGATATCCTTCAACTGAAGCAAGGACAGAAAAATGTGGTACATTTACACAATGGAATACTACTGAGATATCAGAAACAAGGAGATCATGCAATTTGCAACCAAATGGATGGGACTAAAAAAGCTCATCCTGAGTGAGCTAACTCAGACTCAGAAAGATACACATGGAATATATTCACTTATAACTGGATTTTAGCCATTATAGTATAGGATAATCATCCTACAATTAATAGACCCAAAAGAGTAGGAACAGGGACTTGGTTACCTGTCAGTGGGACACCCCGCCATAGTGGAACTGCCATGTATGCCTCCTGTGCAAGAGGAAGCTCTTGAAACTCATGTGACTAATTAACTGAGGGGGGGGGGGCTGATACATGGAGACACCCCACTCAGGAGGGATGGGATAGGTGGGAGAAGGGGTAGAGAGTGGAAGGGAGAGGCCAGGAGGGGTGAAGGGAGGGGGTGGCAATGGAGACATAATGAATTAATAAATCAACGTTAAAAAAAAAAAGAAATGGAACCCAACCCCAACACTGCTCAGTAGCATAGAACCTGAGAATATCTAGACTAAGAACCTAAGAGAAAAACCAAGTGCTATTATTTTGCTAAAAGGAAGTCATAATAAAATGACTCTTAATGACATTCTGCTCTCAGATCAGTTTCTTGCTCAGTCATATAAGAGAAGCATCTTCTATAGAAGATGGGAGCAAATACAGAGATCCACAACTACAAAATGTGTAGAGAGTGAGAGACCTTGGAACACTCAGTCTTAAGTGGGATGTCTCCATCAAATTTCTTTCCTCAAAGCTCAAGGAACTCTGAGGAAAGGAGGCAGAAAGACTCTCTAAGAGCCAGAGGGGTTGAAAGACACCAAGCAAAATAAGACCTTCTAGACACAACAGGATCAATGCACATAGGAAGTCACAGAGACTGTGGCTCAGCACAGGTAGGGTCCCCCACACCTCACCCAGAAGCTATCTCCAGCTGATAACCGGTTGCAAAGGAAAACTTAGTTTTCTCCATTGGAGTCTCACTAGGTATACATACCACATTGAAGGGCAGACCCTATGCCCAGTAGTAGACACCTAACACAAAACAAGCTCAGTGGTATCTTTGGAGTCTTTTGTCTCATAATGCTTTGTCTGGGCACCTTTTTCTTTCATTTTTTACCTTACAGGTCTTTTGCTTCTATATTGTGGTTTCAGGTTTTGTGTTTTTATGGGAATTCTGTGTGTACAAATGAGTGCGTCTCTTCATCTATATGTTTTCTTGTGCATTTTCTTTGCTTTTTTCTATTTGTTTATTTTAATTTTATCTTATTTTAGTTATCATCATTACCATTTCAAGACAGGGTTACTTTGTGTTGCCTTGACTGTCCTGGAACTAACTGTAGACCTGGCTGGCCTTGAACTCACAGAGATCTGCCTGCTTCTGCCTCCCAAGGGATTAAAGGCATGCACCACCATTGCCTGACTCCAGAGGAGGTATTTAGACCATCTCTTGCTTGTACTGGATAGTGGGACTCTGACCTTTTCCTCTTGTATTTTACTCCTGTGAGCTGAGTGGTTTTGTTTCATGAGATACTGTCACCATGATAGACAGTTTTACCATGCCGTGCAATAGATACAATTGATCATGAACTGGCACCTCCAAAATTGTGAGCTAAAATAAGCTCTTCTCTGTATGTCGATTTATCTCCAATAGTGGTAAGAGAAAGCTGATATAGCTCATGGCCTTGAATATGTTATATGTTCTGTGCCTTGGTTTCATTATTCATAAAATGGAGATAAGAGTGCATCATTCAAAGGACTATAAATTTTACATTTTAATTTTATAGGTTTATAACACTGCTTGACACATATATGCACTCTCTGTGTGTTATCACATAAAACACTTTGGCATCTCTGAAAAATAAAAACAAGAAAATCATTTTAACATTTCTAGAAGCTTATGGTAAAAGTTTTAACATTCTGCCACAGATTTTGCACATATGAGCTTTTGAGCAGTGAGAAGGGCTGAATTTGCCTTTGCTCTTTGGTGCTTAGTCTTCATGAGTGCGTGATATGTTACCTTGTTGTCAAGGTAACACGATTCAAGATGGTTTTGTAAGATGACAACAAGATCATTTAAAAAGATTATTCTTGGAAATGCTTTAGACAGTTGTGTTAATCACAGACTTTACTGAAGCAAACGTATCTAAATCTTATCAAAAGCAGAGAATCTATTGTTTTGTAATTGAGTTGCATTATTCAAGGGAGCCTGTGTTTTCTAATAAGTGCCTGGAATTTTGTATCCCTACCATAACAGGGCAGAACTTCTAAAAGTAAGGGTATGTGGATTTGGCAAATTTTATTCCCTTTGAACAATGCATAAAATAATGGTGGGTTTCTGTGAAAAAAAATTAATTAAATTACATTGGGTGACATTTGTAGAAATAATTAGTTAAATTATTTACCAGTATTTATACTATCATTAATTGTTTGGGTGGTTGTTAAGCTTTATATAGCCATTATAAATGAATACACCCAGACACCACGTGGATTTTAACAAGCCTTGGTCTGAGTTGAACAATCTTGGCCCATCTAAGCTAGCTCTTAATTCTATTACCCAAATATGACCTTATATATACATACATACGTCCCCTTGGACTGCCATTCTCCATGCTAGGCCAATGTTCCTAGACATGTAGAATGAGGTTCTTTTTTCTAACCCATGGCGTGTATCCTCCTTCTTCCTGCTCCCGGCTGGAATATATTAATCCTCTGTCTAAAGTGCAGGCTTCCTGTTCTAATCTAAGGAAGTCCCACCTTTCTCTGTCTTTGCCCAATCTCATGCTTCAGCATTTATTTAACCAGAGACAATGTAACAGACAGCAAACAGGACCAGTTAACATTTGGAATGCTTAACACTACACCATCAGGTTTCACTTGGTTATGATGGGTAGGTAATATGTTCAGAGGTTTGGTAGGATAATTCCTAGCAGTAGAAAGGGTCTGTAAGTAGAGCCACTTTCACCTAGATACTCCATGGCAAGCCAAAATTAATATTACAAATAGAAGAAACTTCGGGAAATCTAATTTGAGAACACATAACCTCATTTATATGTCACCTAACTTAAATTATTCAGAAGTATTGTTGCTATTTTGGCATCCATTAGTTACAATTATGTTTATCCTGCTTTTATGATTCCAAGAAGAGAGGAGGATCTGAGAAAAATATATGAAGTGCTTTACAGGCTTATAATGATGTTTGGTCTTAACTGAATACATATATTTTTTAGTTAATATGATATATGAAAAACAAAGAAAAATGTTCAGTTAGCCTCATTATGAGTGTTTAGCACATCCTGCACCAACTTCATGCTGCTGACCAGCTCCCCAGGGGTGATCCCAGCCTTTCCCATTGCTTGTATCACTTGCTCCAGATTCAAAGCCCAGGGAAGAGCCTGGGGCTAAGCTCTGCCCTGGTTTCACATAGGTGTGTGAGACTTGACTCCCCCCCCCAAGCCCCACACAATGGGATCTCCTTCTAGTTGGGAAGTGCAAATACTGGATAGAGACAAAGAAAATGCAACATCAGTGGCACTCTTGAGATCAGTAGAGATCTCCTAGAAAAAAATAAGGTGATAGATAAAAGCAATCTGTACATGCTGTGTGTGATAACAGGTAGTAATATACATACCCATTGCTGGAAATGAGTGTTCTCCTGATTTTCTTGAAGTTCATCTCCATGTCATTCATGGTGATTTTGGATTTCTTTTACCTAATGTGAGGAGGAAGAAGAGAAAATTAATTTTCCTGTCTTTAGACCAGCTCACCCCAAAGTACTGTCTTTTCTCCTGAATTTGGTTCTTATACTAAATAGGTGTGAAGGTAAAGCTTGCTGTCTTCTACCATAGTTCTCTCAAGTAGCTCAGCAGAGATGTCTTGTAATCTGGACTTCTAATTGTTAGAATTTAAAATGTGATATGTACAGTTTCCTATGCCTTCAGTTTGGGTTCTTAGTTCAAATTTGCAAACAAAGAAAATATTCTCTATAACTTTAAATTGGTATTACTGAAGAGATCAAATGAGTTGTGGTAGTTTGAATAAGAATGGCCTCCATAGGCTTATATACTTGTTCTTCAGTTTTTGGAACTATTTGGGAAGGATTGGGAGGTGTGGCCTTGATGGAAGAGATGTGTCCTTGGGGCCAGGTTCTGAGGTTTCAAAAGACTCATGCTATTCCCAGTGTGCTATCTGCCACCTGTTTGTGGATCAAGAAGTGATCTTTTAACTGTTTCTTTGTTCTGCCATCATGGATTCTAACCCTCTGAAGCTATAAGACAAATTAGTCACTTTTTTCACAAGTTGCCTTGGCCATGACATTTAATCATAGTAATAAGAAAGTAATTGAAACAGAAATTGGCACAGTGTGGTGGACTATTGCTGTGACAGGCCTGAACATGCTGTTTTTTTCTGATGAATGTGGAAGCCTTTAGGACTTTGGACTAGGAAAGAGGTTGAGTGTTATAAATAAAGCTTAATGGGTTATCTCAGTAGGAGCTTGGGAAACAGTAGTACTGAGATATGAGTATTCTGGAGGCCTGGATCAAAAGGTTTCCACAGTGAACAATATTAGCAACTGGGATAGAGACCATTATTATATGTTGGCAAAGAATGTGGCTGCTCATGTCCAAAGAATCTTCCCGAGGCTAAACTGAAAATGAATGGACTAATTTCTTTGGTGGAGAGATTTCAAAAAACCTTAATACCAATGCTGTTGTACGGTTATTAAAATCACTCTTATGCAGGTCTACAATGAAAATGAGCAAGTGGGGCAAAAACAAAACAAAACAAAAATCAAACCAACCAACCAAACAAACAAAAACCCCAACCCTGCAAAGAAACAATTTAAAGAGAAAAAGAGTACCAGGGAGTACTCAATGCTGGAGTTAAGGTTTATGATAAAAAAGATGAAAAGATTTAAGAAGGTCTTGTTTTGAAATGGAATAAATGGAGGGGTGATCTCAAGCAATTCCTCACTAGGCTTCCAGCTTTTGAAAAGAAAACATAAGGGGTTTTCTACTTCTAAAAAGCAACAACAAATCAAAGTTTCTGCAAATGTGATTCAAAGATGCCAGTGGTCTCTCCAAGATGTTAGTCAAAACTGACACTGTTGTCCACATTGTTGTGGCTTTAGAATCATGAAAGGTACATGAGTAAAGGCATTGGGGAATCTTCCTCCAAGGTCAAGGGGAGCTTCTGCAGCTAGGCGTATGCCACGGGAGTCCCTGCATGGAGACCTTTGTATACGGATGTGAAAGTAAACCTAGATTACATTAGAGATACCAAGACATTGAAGATGCTAGAAGCATGGGATTTCAGCCAAGGAAATCTGTACAAAAGAAGTAGAACCATCCCAAGAGAGAGAAATATGTTGCAGGAAAAGTTGGAAGGGCAGAGTCATCTATGCTGTTTAACATAAGACATAGAGTTGCTGAACTTGCAGTTTGCTCTAATGACTTTTGGTCTTTCTTTGGTTCTTCACTATGACCCAATTCCTCTGTTTCAGAATGGTAATTTATACCATATGCATTGTTTGTAGTAACTATATGATTTGCTTTTTAACTCTACAGGGAGTTACAATTAAGAGACTGTCTTGAGTCTCAGAAGAGACTTTGGAATTTTAAGTGGTGTTGCAACTGTGAAAGACTATGGGGACTTTTGAAGGTGAACTAAATAAAATTTGAATTATGATATGGCCACAGTCTATGGGGTCCAAGGTGTAAGATGTGGTGGTTTTGATGCGAATGACCCATCTAGACTCATACATTTGAATACTTGGTCCCTAGTTGTTTGATTTGTTTGGGAAGAATTGAAAAGTATCACTGTTTTGGAGGAGGTATGTCACTAGGGGTGAGCTTTGAAGTTTCATAAGACTCATGCCATTCCCAGTGTTCCCTTTCTGCCTCATGTCTGTAAATCAAGATGTAAGCTCTCAGCTGTTCCTTCAGTCTACCACCACAGGCTTCAACACTCTGAAACCATAAACCAAATTTGATGCTTTCTTTCATAAGTTGCCATGGTCATGCTGTTTTATACCCACAAAAGAAAAGTAGCATGACATGAAACATATAAATGATATTAAAACAGACCCTGGAAGAATTTTGTACCGAACTAAAGGAACCTACTGACAAAAGGCATAATATATATGAGGAAAGATATGTATCAAAATATATATTAGAAAAGCCAATGATTTTTAAGTTTCTGAAAATAACTCTTAGGGTGCAATAGAAAGAATTTTAGCACACTTAGAATGTATCAGATGTGGTGGCTTTAATGAGACATCTTGTACGGGGAAGGAAAGAGTGTGACTCTATAATTTTAAAAATTTTTACCAAAGATAAAGATCACAGACAAATACTGTCAATGATGCAACAGCACAAGTTATGCCTGAAAAAAATTGATAAAAACTAAGTTCTCAGAAAGCAAGCTATGAAAAGATCTTTGAAATAAGTAAGTTAGTATTAGAAGATAGATGGATAATGTTATGTTTATATTAGAATTAGGCATGGTAGTTATAGAAATTGTGGTTATGGGGCACAGTTAAATGAGAATATAGAAAATGTAAAATTAGTAATTTAATATAGTGAGGGATGGGGAGAAAAAGTGAAGTAGAAGGAAATAAAAACATAATTATTATTTTTTAGATTAGTACAGAAGATCACACCTAGACACAATGGAGAGACCAATGAATTTGGGAAAGTCCAGTTCCAATGAGTTTATCTATGCCATAACTCCTGTAACTACTTCTCAGGGACCATTGTAGAAGATGGGGTTCAAAAATTATAAGAGCATTGGTGAAGGGGGCATCTCTTGGATGAGCTAGAAACCTAGGACATGGAAACTCCCAGGAATCTATGAGGGTAACCCTAACTAAGACTCATAGCAATAGAAATGGCCACTTCATGTAACTAGGCAAGACTTCCAATGGAGGGATGGGGACATCAACCCAGCCACAAAACCTTCAACCCACATTTTTTCCTGGCAATAAGATGTACAGAGATAAAGAGGGAGCAGAAATTGAGGGACAGGCTAACCAATGACTGGCCTAGCCTGAGACCCATGCCATGAGAGAAAGCCCACCTCTGAGGCTATTAATGATATTCTGCTATACTTGCAGAGAGGAGGCTAGCATAACTGTCATCTGAGAGGATTCACCCAGCAGCTGATTGAAACAGATCCAGAGATCCACAGCCAAACATTGGGTGGTTCATGGGGGAACCTGTGGAAGAGAGGGAGGAAGGATTGAAGGAGCCAGAGGGGTCAAAGACACCACAAGAAAACCTACAGAATCAACTAACCTGGGCCCATAGGAGCTCCAGAGACTGAATGACCAATCAGAGTGCATACATGGGTGGACCTATATCCTGTGTGTATGTATGTAACAGATGTGCAGCTTGATCTTCATGTGGGACTCCTAACACCTGGAACAGGGGCTGTTTCTGACTCTGGTGCCTGTCTCTGGATCCCTTTCCTCTAACTGAGTTGCCTTGTCTAGCCTCAACAGAAGAAGTTACACCTAGTTACCACTGCAACTTGATATGCCAAGACTGGTTGATATCCATGGGAGGGCTCCTTTTCTCCTCAGAGAAAGGGAGGGAGTGGGGGAAGGGGAGGTGAGAGGAAGGGGCTGGAAGGAGAGGAGGTAGAGGAAGCTTTCATCTGGATGTAAAGTAAAGTAAATAAATAAAGTAACTAATGAAGAAGAATGTAAGAGACAGAATACCAGGAAGACCTCTGTAAAACAGTCTCTCCGAGAAATGGCTGCAGAAACAGACTGGAACAATGGCAATATCAGTGGGTATGCTGATGTAAAAGGTGGAAAATTTTATGGAGTTACACACCTAAACAAAGAACTACAGTCAACTAATGACTATTGATAAGTCAATATTTATGATAGTGACTTAGTCAAGTCCTCCAAAAGAATTTCCATTTCTGTGAGAGCTACCAGGTGTGTTACAAATACTGGGGACAGGGAAATAAAATCTTAAACCCTAAGTTTTTCTAAGCAGCTGAATGTTGAATTCAAATAAGTTATTTCTTTTGTCCATGAAGAGCTGTTCTTCTTCTTTTGTTCTTTGGATTTTTGCCATACCATTTTGGCTGACCACATCACATGAAAGAGGTAGAGGACTAACATATCAATTAGATAAGTGTACTTTTAAAAGCAAGGTGTCAAGTAATACATGCTAAAGTGGAAAATTCAAGAACTGGAGTTTAAGGATGTTATTTAGCTTAAAGAATCAAGAAGAATTGTTAAATGTTAAAAATGAAGAAATGTAATAGTTATGAAAGTGTCCATTATGGAAAATAGTAAGAAACCAAAAAGAAATACAATTTCTAGAAACATGAAAATTAATAAAACTGTCTCAAAGAAGTTGAAAATGTACTCCCTCAGCATCCACAGAATAAAACATTTATGCTTGATTATTGTTGTACTAAAAAAATATAGACAAATTCAATAACACAATAAAGTATAAAATTACACTAAACACTGCAAACAATCTATCATCTATATATCTCTGTCAATCATCTATCTACCATTTATCTACCTATCATCTGTCATCTATCTATCTCTATTTCCTATCCATCAATCCATCTCTTTTTATTTCAGATAAATGTTTAAGAAGATATAATATAAATTATATAAGGAGTAATTTTCTTAATCTAAAATTCTTAAAACCAAGAAAAGGCAACTCAGTAGAGAAAAAGAAAAGACTAGGCACAGTCATTTTACAGAAAAGTAAATATACATACAAAATGTCAATACATGAGTAAGTATAGAGATGAAATTGCTGATATAAAATGCAAACCAATAAAAATTAGGTACTATACTCTTCCCAAACGTTTCAAGTTTTTCTCTGAAGAAAATTCCCCTTAGCTCAGAAATTTCAAATTGATATGTTAGTCCTCCACCTCTCCCATGTATTGTAGGCAGCCAAAATAATACGTTAAAATCCAAAGGACAAAATGAGGAAAACAGCCCTTTTAGGGTGAAAAACGGACTTACTTGAATTCAACATTTAGCTGCTTAGAACTTAGGGTTTATGTTTTTATTTCTCTGCTCCCAATATTTATAGCACTCGTAGTAGTTCATATAGAAATGGAAATTCTTTTGGAGGACTTGACTTTTCCCTCTTGGTGCTTTATTTTGTTATCTATTTATTCAGAATAACTTGACATCCTGTAAGAGGCTTATTGAACCATTATTTTGAACTATATCAGTAAATATTAATTTCCTAACAGGCCTTTTTCACTCTAACCTCTCTCTAGTATTCTAGTGATCATGAATATATCTGTCAGCATATATTCCTATCATTTTTCTCTGGGGTTATCTTAGCTTCCTGCTAATTGATTCAGGTGCCTTTCCTTGTCATAGAATTATGTTTAACAGGCCTTTCACAATAGCTTTTTAAATAATTCGCTCTTTAAGAATTTCATACAAGGCATTTTGATCATGTGTACACCGTTCTGCATCTCCTTCCTAATCCACTTCCTCTTTGTTACCCACCTAACTTTGTTTTCTCTTTAAAAAAAAAAAAAACCCAATGGAGTCCAATATCTCACATCTCTGTATTCTTGGACTTGTGGCTTTCCACTAGCATATTGATCTTCCAGGAGATACACTCTTAAAAAAAATCTGACCGGCCGTTCATGCCCTGCAGCTATCAATGGCCTATAGTTCCTCAGTCAGGGGTGAGACTTTGTGCTCAAAACCATCCTTTATGCTGGGACTTCATCTGGCTTGAGCTTGCACAGGTCTTGTATATGTTCTCACAATGATTGTGAGTTCATGCATACAACTGCCCTGATGTGCCCAGAAAACACTGTTTTCTTGCAGTCGTCTACTACCTCTGGCTCCTACAATCTTTCTGTCTTTCCTCTGTTATGATCCCTGAGCACTGAGAGGAGGGGATGTGATACAGACATTCCTCCTAGGGCTGAGCATGCTTCATTCTCTTATGCCCAGCACCTCGACCAATAACACAGCGTTTTCATTATAGTTTCACCTTTTTTAAGTCAGTATCTGTTTTGTTCTCATGGTCACTAGATGCATCCAATTTCAAATTTGCTTTCAATATTCTCTCTATTCACAGTTGTGTAACAAACTAACCTTTCACAAACTGATGAAACCTTTCTTCTTTCTGTAAGAGTGCTTCCCCCTTCCTTCAGAGAGTGTACTGGATTTCTCTTCCGAATGCCTAACCACATCCGACTGTAGTGTTTAAGCCATTGAATGCCTGAAATTGTAAAATTGTATCTCTTACTACCTAAAGGGACACAAAGGTCCTGAAGGACAGTAATTATTTTTAAAATTTCTATTCCCGTGTTCAGGAGGACTAACATTTTGAGTTGATTGGTGAGCCTAGGTATGATTTGAACTCCACTTATGTAATTACTATTGATATATGAATATTGACATTTCACTAGTCCAGTGACTTTGTCTTTTTATTTGGGTTACTTTAAATAGTAGTATTTGAACACCCTACTTAGGAGAAATCAGTGCAGAACTGTGAGCAGGAAGTTTTTTTTAATATTCCACTATGTGTTATTGTAATCAGATGAGTGTTCTTGGGGCCAATCAATTTAATAAGTACATTGTGAAACAGGGCATAAAGACTGAGAAAAGAGAGAGAGAGAGAGAGAGAGAGAGAGAGAAGCTTCAGATCAAGAGATTCAGGGGGAGAAAGAGCCAAGCTTTCTTGTGAAAGTCAACAAATAAGATTACATTCTATTCAGTAGCTTACTGATGCAATCAGATTTTAGAAACCTTTCATTTCCTTCTAAATTTTGTATCCCCTTTAAAGAAAGCAGGTCTGGAACAGTAGGATTTTGAAAAGATGGTTGGGAGCAGCCATGGAAGCTGTTATAGTATTTAAAGGGGAGGGATACTAAAACTTTTTATTTCCTCCAGAGCTGAACAGTTTGCTATTTCCAGATCCCTAACATCCAATCTATTTATGAGTTCTTTTACCTAATAGCTCACGATATTATCAAGTTAGGTTTTCATTTCTACTCTACTTGCTACCATGTGCCAAACTTCATGAGCTCCACAATGACTACTGTAAAGTCTCTCCCTGGCAGGAATTTCTGTCTCCTCCAAACTGTCCTTCAGGCTGCATACTGAATCATCATGGAAATGCCAAACCCTGTTAAAATTTCCCAGTTCATTCTGATCCTGACTGTACTTTTTAAAATATACCTCTCTAGTGCACAGCTTATAGTTTAGCCATATAGAATTTCTTGCTGTTCTTTGACAAAGTGAATAATTTTTCCTTTCATTTCTCTTGTCATCTGAGTCCCTTTACTTTAAATGTCCTGTCTTTCATCATCTATTTGAATAATTTTTATCCTGAAAGAACCAGCACCTACTTCAAGTATTTCAAAGGAACCATGGAGCCTCCTTTAATGGGTGTGAATTGCTCGTTTTCTCGTTAGTAAGTTTGTTTTCAACACACATCACTTGTTATAATCCCATTCTCCTAAATCAGCAGCAGATACTTTTCCATTCATTTTTTTATTTGTCCCATTGTGTGTGGGACAGAGAATACTGTAGCTCTGTTATTGTCATAAGGATTACCACCAAGAATGACAAGATCTGTTCGGAATTTCTGTTAAGCTTGGTTTTGCCCCATTTAAAAAAAATTAATCATGCAGCTTGTTGTTCATAGGACTCCTACAATACATCAAAATTGGTATCTTTTATTAGACTTAACAAATTTTCTTTCAGTCTCTCAATTCATTATTGTTAAGATCATGCATTGTTAATGTTATCAAGTGGGGGCACTGTTTTCAAGTTGTAACATTCAAGACATTTACAATTTTGAGAGAATGACTAATTGTTAAATGCTAAAGTTTACATTTCACATTTAGTAGATTTCTCATCAATATCTTACAATAGTGGGGTATTATTTTATATTATCTTGATCATTGCTAGTTTTTCATATTAAAACAATAAGAAATGTATTTTCTAATGTATTCATGCAATATATTTTTTTATTAATTGATTCAGAAAATTTTTTCAATGAATTATTTTAAACTCATTTAAAATTGCTCTCTTACTTTTAATGAATTACTCTTTGGGTAGAACCTGAAAATCTTTCACAATTCTGAATTCTTTTAAATTTATTAGAAAGTCTTTAATGCTACTTTGTAGGAAGTTAGATTAATAATTAGATTTAGTAAATATCTAGGGGTTTCTGATACAGTCTCTTAATTCGGGGCATGAAGATCAACTTGGCTGTGGGCAATTAGCTTATCAGCTCTGTGGACTAAAAACAAGGATGAAGTCAGGTGAAATGAGAGGAGTCTTTATGGACTAAAAACAAGGTTGAAGCCAGGTGAAACAAGGAAAGACTTTATGGACTAAAAACAAGGTTTTTGGCCTGACATTGTTTTCAGCTGCAAAGTGGGCAGAGCCCAGATTAAGCTGAAGCAGGTGGAACAAGGAGAGATCCTATTTAAGGACAAGTGGATGGAGCCAAAGGGCCCCATGGTAGAGAGCTCCGATGCTAGCAAGGCCTCACGCTGAAAGGATGAGTAGTTTGTATCCTCTGATGGAGAAAGTGCTGGTGGACTGATGGCCAGATCTCCCTGAGACAGAAAGAAGCTGATGAGCAGAGAAAGCTTCAGCAAGACGGCAAAAGGCCAAGGACTAAACCCTGTGGCTCAGCTTTTGCCTAGAGGGGTTTGACCTGTCCGAACAGTGGCCTGAACAAAACTGTGGCCAGCTTTGTAGACTGAGGCAAAGTGGCAGAGTTGCTGATACAAAGAAAATAAGTTGGCCTACAGACAGCTGAGGTCTCCCAGAGAGAAGAAACCCTCAAGCCTTATTTAAGGTGAAGTTGCCATAGCCAATTTACCCTGGCGGATCTACGTCTGAGATATTCCAGAAGAAAGACTGCTAAGTGCGTTAAGGGACTACCACAGAGACTGTGTTCCTGACGACTGAGGACCTGCCCCCGAGACTATCCTTCTAAAAGGTTATGAAAATAGTTGTAATAGTTATCAATAGGTTTAGTGGTTAGGTAATAGGGGATGTAGTCATTCACAGAGTTAGTAGTTAAGTGTTTATATTTGTTATAAGTGAATATAGTTACTAATAAATATATAGTTGAATAACTTAAAAAAGTTTGGTTACCCTACTTATTTACTATTGCTATGATAAAACACAAACTTGGGGAGGAAGAAATTTATTTTGCAAAAACTCAAGCATGGCAGGAATCTGGAAGCAGGAGCTGATATAGAGGCCTTGGACAGGTACTGGTTGGTGACTTATTCCCCATAGCTTGCTCAGCCTGCTTTCTTATAGAACTCTGGACCACCATCCCAGGGATGCTATCACCCACAATGGGTTGGACTCTCCCAAATTAATCACTAATTGAAAAAATGCCCCACAGGCTTGCCTACAGCCTGATCTTATCGAGGTATTTTCTCAATAATGGACCCCTACTCTCAAATGACTTTGGCTGTGTCAAGTTGACAGAAAACTTGAGAAGACATATATAATGTATTTTGACCATGTTTCTCCCATCCTCCAACTCCTTCTAGATTCTCCCCACTTTCCTACTCACTCAACCTCATGTTCTTTGTCTCCTTTTCTCCAAAAACAAAACACCAAAATGAAAATTAAAACAAGCAAAAGAAAATCAATAAGACAAGAAATACCAAAACAAAATAAAAATCCATAACCCCACCACAAACCAACCAACCAACCATTCAAGCAAGCAAGCAAGCAAGCAAGCAAAAACATGGGTCTTTTTTTGTGTTCATCAACTACTCCTGGGCACAACTCCTTTCTTAATACCTAAATAATTTATATTTATTTCTAGTGTATATATATATATATATATATCTTTTATTTCATATTCCTTCAAATTTCTAAATTGATATTTTACCCTCTTATTTAATGAATGCATTTATATATGACAAAGACAATATGTTCATGTTCTTCCACACTAGGAGTGAGATATTCCTCTCCCAATATTTTCTCAATTAGATCCCACTAAACAGTGCAGAGCTCATTGGCTCTCCAGTGCCACTTGACTTGCAATTGCTGTATGGAAGTCAGAATAGAAATAATTTTGAGTGGACTATATTAAGGCCACTACATTAAGTGGCCACTATATTACGTGGTCTTAGTATAGACCAGTCAATATTATTTCTTTATAAAAATTGACAAGAATAAATTGCAATAGAAACACATTCCTGTTGTTACTGTTGAGTCCTTGGAAGTAGCCATGTAAGTGAGGTTGGAGGTGCATTTGCTTAACTTCAAGGTAGCAGTCTTGGTCCTAGGGTGGCCATGACCCTGTGTGATCTAGGTCTCTCTCAGCTGATGTTCTGCGACTGTAGTTCCTTCTGGAAAATAAACCAGGTGTTGTAAGAAATATCTAGACAGACATAAAGATTAATAGTGCAGTGACAGTGCTGAAGGAGAGTTGTACCAGTCATGTGACCATATGGGACAGGATGTGAGTTGTGTTGTTGATCTTGGCTGTCAACTGTACTGGTGACACAAACTATGAGGGATATTCCTATGAAGGTATTTTTTTTTAATTTATCTATTTATTCAAGTTATATCCCAATGGCAGCCCCCTCTCTCCTTCTTACCTGGTCCCACCCTCCCACCCTCTTTCCCCTCTCCCCACTCTCCTTCTCCTCAGATGAGGGGAGCTCCCACATAACAACCCATCTCAGTTTATCAAGACCCATGAGAGCTATGTGCTTCCTCTCCCATTGGGAACTGAGAAGGCGGCCTAACCAGGGTAAGGTGTTCCAACAGAGCCCAAGTCAGAGTCATCCAGCTACACTTGCTAATGGATCTGCACAATGGCTGCCCACTCTCCCAATTTCTCTTCAATATAGTACAAGACAGTTTAAAGGAGATCAAGGGGATACATATTAGAAAGGAAGAAGTCAAAGTATTACTGTTCTCAGATGATATGATAGCATGCATAAGTGACCCCAGAACTCTACTAGAGAACTCCTACAGCTGATAAACACCTTTAGCAAAGTGGCTGGATACAAAATTAACTTAAAAAATCAGTAGCCTTTCCCTATACAAAAGATAAACAGGTGGAGAAAGAAATCAGGGAAACATTACCCTTCACTATAGCCTCAAAAAACATAAAATATCTTGGGTTATTTTTTAAATCAAATTATTTGAAGCAGAAAATACCACCCTAAATGTGGCAGACACTACTAGAGGCAGTCCAGACAAAAGGAAACTTTCCTTTGTACCTGATTGTTGTCACTCTCACTGGCAAGTTCATCCATCCTGTTGCTGTGGCATTCCTTCAACAATATTTGAGCTCTCTTCTTTGGAATTCCAAAATAGACTGAAGACAACCAACTCTCTAGGAATCCATTAGATGTCAGGGTCAGATTGGAACTGCTGAGACATTTAGCCTTGTAAATTAAGTATTTGCTAGATTCTCAGCTTCTCCATTGTCAGATAGATTTGTTTCAACTAGAGCACATAGTGTAAATCAAAAAAATATGTACACACCTACCTACCTACCTACATACATACATGCATATGTATTTACACACATATATGAATGTGTATGTATGTCACAGTTCTATGAAATTATATACATACATATATAATATTTCATATTCTCTGACATTATCTCTGTTAATTAGAAAGCATGACTAATACACCAGTGTTCAAATGGGTGAAAGATTTCATAAAAATGTCAAATGTCTTAAATATTAGGTTTGGATTTCCTGAGAAATATTTAGCTGTCTTTTTGCTTGCAAAGGGTAGTTGAGGTGATATTAGCCCTAAAAGAGAGGACAATAAAACAAACTGTATTCATTGCAGCATTTTTAAGATTACTAATAACTACAGAAGTTTGAGGCATGCCTACAGAATGGAGTGAAACAAAGAAGTGGTAATGTATATGGAATATAGTATATAGAAATGCTAAAAGAAAAAAAGGATGGAAGAAAAATAGAAGTAAATAGAAGTATTCAAAGTAATTTTTACCTTACAGAGTATTCAAAGTACTTTTTAATCTTAAAAGGGAAAATATAAACACATATATTCTCTGTGTATATATATATATATTCTTGCATGTGCTATAAATATATATACTAAAATATGAAAAAGTCAGACAAATTGAAGGGCTCTGGCTAGGAAACATTGGGCTAAGAATATATTAATTCTTGTGTTGATGTGAGGAAATGATGCCTTCTCTTATGCTAAAATTTAAATTTCTTAGACAACACATTGGGTTGTCTAAAATAGCTGTTTAGTTTTTAAGAATGGAACTCCACCCTTTACTTGGTTTTAGGTATACCATGTAGTTTTATGATAGGATATAGAAATAATGATATATTTATTGAATAGATAAATGTATATCTATTGAATAGAAAATAGCAGCATAAGCTCATGATGCATTCTCACATAAAAATATTTAGATTCATGTGCTTTAGACACTGAAAATTATTCAGCCTACTGCTGATCGAGAAAGACCATGTTCACCAAGAGAAGCTGGGTACTTGGTGAATTAACTGGTTCCAGATATGAATTAGGAAATGTGTGGGAGCCAATGATATGGCTCAGTGTTATCCTGGGCTTGATTGCCAAATCCTACCATAGAAGTAGACAAATGACTCTTGGAAGTTTTCATCCGACCTCTACATGAATGCTGTGACATGAGCATGCAGTCTCTCTCTCTCTCTCTCTCTCTCTCTCTCTCTCTCTCTTTCTCTCTCTCTCTCTCTCTCTCTCTCTCTCTCTCCCCTCTCTCTCTCACACACACACCACCACCACATCAATCACACATACAAATAAACAAAATCACAATAATGTATGTGGGAATAAGCCTGGAAAATCTTATACAAGACTGCAAGGATCTTTTCTGAAGCAAGTACTAATAGGAATAGGTCAAGTGTATCAGTCTAACCTTAAAGGCTCTTTTATGAGCCAAAGATTTTAACTGTCAAAAAGGATAAAAACTTCAGTGGATTGACATACCTCAAATACATTGAGATTGATAAATATAACAAAATCTCACTTCTAGAAGATTCTATGAACCAATGAACTATTTTGACAATCAGAAAATATGTATTTCCTATAGAACACACTCAAGAATGATCTTTTTATTATTCCTTTCATTTTGTGATTCTCAGAACAAATCCAGGGACTTGTGAATGCTAGAAAAGCACTCTGTAACTACATGCAAGCTACACTCATGCCTTTAAAATTTATTCTCTGTAGAATAATTTCAGCTAAGAAATGCAGAAATGATAACTTTAATTTTGCACACAGATACTACACACACACACACACACACACACACACACACACACACACACACACA
>CAJQZJ010032097.1:3580355-3590407 GCA_907164525.1 Lophiomys imhausi
CACACACACACACACACACACACACACACACACACACACACACACACTTTTAATCTAAGATCCCCATAGGGGAGAACATAATATTTCTCTTCCCAAATCTGTCTCATTTGCTTACCATAATTATTATTTTCAGCACCATCAACTTTCCTGACACTGTAATGACTTAGTTTTTCTTTAAAACTGAATAAAATTCCATTGTGTATACATATCACATTTTTCTTTATCTGTTTTTCTACCAATGGACATGTAGTCTAGATTGACCTTTGATTTAAGCATTTTCTCATCTATTCCTCTTTATCATTCATGTACTAAAGTTTCATTTAGTACTCTATATTCTAAGATAAAGGTAGAATCAGAGGAGACATTTCTTTAAGGGGTTGATTCTTTATAAGGGAAGATAGGACATGAACATAAATAACAACGACATGATGTTGAGTGAGAGAGGATTTGAAGTGGGCGGAGACAGACTAAAGACTGCTATTCTTTAGAAGGAATAACGGACTCCTCCAACTTGGAATCTTCTTGGAGGAGGTGGTATTGGAATGGGGTTAGGACAGATGCAGTGTTTGATCAGTCAAGTGTGTCCTTGGAGTAAGGTTTTGCTAAGCTCAGCCATAGTTACAGTTCATGAAAGGTTATGAATTCTCTTTTGGTATTGGATCATGCTCTCAGAGCGGCAATTAGTTCATGTTCTAGGGTCTGTAGGCGAAAGTTTTTCCCATCGATACCAATTTTCTTCTGACATTTCTAGCCCCCTTTCTCTTCTGTATGCAACATTAATCCCAAATGTCCTTGAAGGAACCTCAGGAATTAGGTAGTGGGTTTTGAAGAGCTGTTTCCCAGCCAAGTTTTCAGATTTGGGATTCCAGTGTGTTGCAGGGAGCTGTTTGATGTGCGGGCTTCCCAGATTTCGAAGGGCGCCGAGTCAGCAGCTCTGTCCGGCTACAGCGGGTCATGGACCTTCAACAGAGACCTCCTACAGCTGAGCTCTCATCCCTTTTCCCAAGCCAGGGGCCCCAGCACCCCTCCTCTGCTTTTGCCAGGCTCCTGTCTCTAATGGTAGGAGAGGAAGGGCAACCATATTCAATATTTATAACGCTTAGAAATTGCTTTTTTCATGTAAATAATCCTAATGATAGAGCTAAAAAATGATCTGAGCTAAATGGGATTTTTATTCCTCTTTTTACTAGAGATATGAATACACAATGAGAAACTGAAATAAATACTGTAATTCAACTTAAATGAAATCAACATAACTTGAAAATAATTTTCTTATAGATCAAAGATTTTTAAGATACAGTTGTAGCATCAAAAGATTATTAAAAAGAATGACATTTATGGTACTAAGCTACCAATGAAAATAACCTTTTAATGAGATTTGGGATGATGGGAGAGTTCCTAAGTGATGAGTTAAAGGCAAAAAGTAGATTTGGAGGACATGTGGATGCAGTAATTTTCAGAAAAAAGAGCTATTAGATAATCCTATCTATTCTTTGGTGTAAAGTAATTTTTGTCATTAAAGACTAGTCCTCTTTGGATGTGTGTGCTGATTAACCTAGCGCCCCTGAAATCAAGCTCTATTCATAGACATATAAAGCAGCTCTCACTAGTCACAATAAACTGAATAATTTTTGTAATGAATTTACTGTATTTCTGTTTGGCAGTCAGAATCATGTTGCCCAATGTCACAAGTGCACTAGTTTCAGAATAGTTTCTCATTTCTTTCATGGCCTATGTTGTTAACTTTTATATTTATATATTATATTGTTTTCACTTACATCTTAAGCTTGTGCAATGGTCATACTGATGTATTCATAGTTCAGTGAGAACTGAATTGAAGTGATACCAAATACTGAAGGAATCAGTATACTTAAAATACAATAGTCTTGGATAAGTTTTGTACCTCTTTGGCAACCTTATGTTTGTGTGCTACTGAGAAACGTCAGTGATTCACTGTGATAATAGCAGGCACAGAGTGACAATGCAGTCATGCTGCTGAGGAGTGCTGGACACCTGTCTTCAGGCATAACAGCTTCTGTGTTTCCAGCTATATAATCGGGTTTGTTTTTCCTCATGCCATGTGTCTCTGCTGGGTTCATGTCACTCTCAGTGCCTGTCCATAGAGTGGAAAGATGACCATTCACAACTCCGTGCCGACACGTCCTTTGTTTGTATATAAAATGAAGGGAGAGCATTTAAAACCACACATCTCCCAATATTGTCTGAGCACACCCAGGTTTGTATGGTACCCTTTGAATCTAGCCAGAAAGAGGGAAGCGGTTGTCTACAACAGTACAAAACAAAGCAACATTAGTAAAACAGCTTTCAGTTCTATGCATTTTGTTAGCATTGGTGGGGTCTATAACAGGAAAGCCTTTTCATCAGTCCTGTTGACTGGCTAAAGTTCTAGTTTTAGGATTACAGAGTACTCACAGGGGACAAGTTGGGAATCAGCCACCACCAAAGTGTGAATTCTTTGTCCATCTACTATATACTGAATGTTAGATGACCATCTGTGATATGTCATTAAACAGTTTATATGAAATGACACACAGTATTTGTGTGTATTGGCACATGGATATGTGTGTGCTGAATGTGCATGTGTGGATGTGTGTGCATGTGTGCAAAGACCAGAGGACACCTTTGAAGGTTGTTTCTCAGGAGCTGAACATTTTGTTTTTTGAGACTGTCTCTTGCTGGGTTTTGCTAATTAGGTTAGGCGGGCTGCCTACTGAGCTCCAGGGATCTGTTTGTCATTGCCACCCAGCATGCGGATTTTTAACACGTGCCACTGTGCCTAGCTTTTTTAGGTGGATGGCAGGGGTTGCATTCAAGTCCTCATGATTATGCAGTCAGTAAGTTACCGTGCCTATGAGTTCTCTCTCAGACACAACAAAGTTTTATCAAGAATTTTTTCCATATGATTAAAAAGAAATTGTAATGACTCTTAAGCCCTTCTCATACAATAGGGTTTCAGGTTTTGAGAAAAATAAGACAGAGGATTACATTATGGAGTTCATTATATGTATAGTAGTGAATGGATAACAGAACAATATAAAGAGAATGTCACTATGGGTTAAAATATCAGAATTAAATATTGCTCTTTCTATATTCTAGCCTTTTGGCTTTAGTTAAATATAGCTTTCTAACCTCTAGTTTCTTTAGCAATATAACAGATTAACAATGACCCCTCTGAAATAGATAGCCAAAATAGCATTGTGAACGCAACAATAGGAGAAAATTATAAAAAGATTAAGCAATAGATTCACTATTCAAAAGCGATAAGCATAATTTTCTCAATATTCCCAGTATTCTTTTTAACTACTTAAAACGAAAGGACTTGCATTTTGCTCCCCTGCAAGGACATTTTATTTTTCCCATGAAGCATGTTTTAGAAGCACTGGGGAGTGTCTCTTTGTTTCTGGTTATGTAGTAGATAGTGGGATGTAGAGCCCTTGCCAAGAGTCGAACTTTTGTGCTACGGGTGCCTTGTAGGGTGGGGGCTGAATCAGTGCAACATTCAGTTACAGACTGGAACACCAGTGACTATCAGTTAAAACTCTTGGGATGTCTCAAAACCTCTCTTTTTCTGTCTCTCTCTCTGTATATCTGTCTTTCTCTCTCTGTGTTTGCTTGTATGTGTGTATAAACCCATTCTTGTCAGGAAATTACATCTCAAACACTTTTTATATTATACACATTTTGAGAAATCAAATTATACTTTGACTATGTTAAAAAATCCCAATGTCAATATCACTCTGATATATGGTGCTCTGGGGTTTCTGAGCTTTCAAAATTATATTCCTGTGCCTTTCAGCCAGATTTTATGCTGTGCTCCGAGGCAGCATATTATGTGTCTCAGGGATATTCTTGTTGGATGTGCAATGATTAATGAGAACAATAATCAATTAAGAACTCATTTATTACACTTCATTACACCAGTGATCTATTGACACTCACAAGATATGAACACAGAATTACAATTTAATGATTAGAATAGGATAGTACATTGAATTAAGAAGCAATGTTAACTCATTGGAGAAGCTGACAAAAAAAAAAAAGAAAAACAAAAAACAAAAAGACCCTAACTATTTTTGTGCCACACAAGAGAGCTTGTTAGCTACATATGAGCTTCAATTAAAGGAGGTATGAATTCTAATTTTAAAGTAGAATGTCATCAGCTTATTGAAGGATGCTATATTCTAAGAAACTTCTCTGAAAAATTCCAGAAACAAAGAGAAAACCCATGAAGGAAAATACTGGTAGAAAACCATGACAATGTTCATTCAATTAATGTTTATAACACACCTACTATATGCACAATACTAAGTGTTAAATGAGAATATTTCAAGATAATTTCTGAACAGATTATTTATGTAAACACAACAACCACCAATAACTCTAACTTATATTCAGTTCTGACGAGTACCCTGCCTTATATACAGATCCTTTAGCAAGTTGGGGGTGGGCTCTCCCTCTCATGAACTCTGTTGCCTGTTAGTGGAATACCTTACTCTTACTGAGCTGCCATGTCAGGTCTGAGCTCGAGAGGAAGCTCTTAGCCCTCATGTGACTGATGAATTGAGGGAGGTTGATATGTGGTGGCTTCCCTCACCCAAGGAGAAGGAGGCAAAGGTGAGCAGGAAGAGGTTGGGAAGGTGGGATTGGGAGAGGGGGAGGGAGGGGTGAGATCGAGGTGTAACTTGAATAAATAAAAATGAAAAAAAAAAGATTAGAACAAAACACATTTATTTGCTAAATCAGATCTGGCCCTCACCACAGATAGGAGAATGAAATTTGGGGTGAGTTCTGTGGTTGTGGAAACAATATAGCTGTTTGTGAGACCCCCAAAATGGATGCCACTTTTGAGGGAGTGCTTAGAAACTTAGGAAACTATATAAAGCTTCCTTTTTAGTTCACATATCTATTGATAAAGATGAGTGCCACTGTCAGACCTTGTCCAAGAAGTTTCTTTGAGCAGTGGGCAGTGGTGAATCCAGAAACCCACAACAGGTCAAGTGCAGTAAACATGTGTGTGTGAAATGTTCAGCTGTAAATGGGACACCCTCACCACCAAATCTCAGGGAATCACCCTGGCATCAGGGATCACCTTGGTGTCAGGGACCACCCTGGCATCAGGAACCACCCTGGCATCAGGGACCACCCTGGCATCAGGGATCACCTTGGCATCAGGGATCACCTTGGGAAAGGTATCTAGAAATATTGTAAGAGTCAGAAGTTTGGAGAACTAGAACTGAACAGTGTCTTTTGCATGTAGCCACTCATGAATTCACAGTAGCTGCGATTTCCTGCGTAAAATCTGAATAAGATCAAGATCAAGTCAGTCAATATTTCAGTATGGAGGGGAGAGGGGCTCACTGGACTCCAACCTCTAGTTGAGGAGCTATGGAAAGCTGATAGCTTCAGGGAAGGAGAGTCAATTTTCTTTAAGGGTCTGGCATCTGGTCAGTTGACAATCCTACAGTAGATAGCCCCACACTCAGGTGAATGTGGGCACCACAAATAGGACTTGGTGAGTCATTGACAAAAGGAGGAGACAAAATTGGGAGGGGTATTATGGGGGTGAGGAGGGGGTAAATTGATCAAAATACATTGTATACATGTATGGAATTCTCAGAAACATAATAAAAGTACTATACTTAGAAGAAAGAAACTTCTGAGGGCCTTCAATAAATTTGTGAGGCATTTTAGACCCTCATCATTGTGAGAGATGACTGAAGTATCAGCTATCAAGGGTGTTAGATTCTCTACAGTGCACAGGCATTCCTATGCAATCAAGACTTGTCCTGTGACTCCCATAAATTTTGATTGTCCAGGCATTCATGTGTCATGAAATGTTCTGTACCTAATTGAATCTAGTTGCCATTTCTCCATATGTAAGCGCATTTTGGGTATGGTTTTATATATGCTGCATTTTTCATGACTGCAACTGCTGAGTAAATCAAGGGAAGATTACTTTTAAGCTCATCACCTTACAAAGAACTGCTCATTATTTTGAAGAATTGAACCTCTGAAGGAAATGGCAATGCATGACACCAGCCTGAGACTTCTTTATGGAAATCTCAGCTGTTGTGATTTCCTATTTCCAGGTGTGTGTCACCTGCTTTCATCATATCTTCTGTACTAGTTGTGTCCAAGGACTTCCATGTTGAAATGCACATTTAATTACAAATTGCCTTTCATTTACTGTTCTTTGAAAATATAGCAAAGATTTTTTATGTACATGGATATAATGCAATTTAAATTTATGACATGCAATCTGGAGTTACATGTTTAGGTGAGTTACCTTATCTACTAACTTTATTGCATTTATAAAAATAGAGCATTGGAACCACTGATAGGGGCTGGAGAGATAGCTCAGTATTTAAAAGCACTTGCTGCTCTTGCAGATGGCCTGAGTTCAGTTGTCAGCATTCATAAAGCAGCTACCAACCATGTGAAACTCCAGAGGATCTGATACCCTCTTCTAGTCTCCCTGGGCTCTGCATGCATGTAACACACACTACACATGCAGGAAAAACATTCATACACATAAAATAAAAGTGAGTAAATCTTTAAAAAGAACCACTGGTAGCAATGATGTGTTGTTTGTCTCTCTTCTGGGAAAAAAAAATCCAATTTGAACTCTTATGTATTGACAACAGCCAGAATTTACAGCAATGTTTTTAGGCGACTTAATGGGTGTCCCTGTGGGCACAAGCAGATTTGCAGTGGTGTTAAAATGACAGAGCTTGGGGCAGTGCTTGTGAAGGAAGTACCTCCCAGAACACCTCTGTTCTTTTGTTCAGTAACAACAGTAGATGGGTTTGCCTTTTTTTCCTTTTTTTAAGAATTTGAGGGACATATGTCTAAAGATTTTCTAAGAGAGATGATGTTTATGCATTTTGTTATGTTCAGGAAGTTTTATTTTATTGCTATTACTTACTTGGCAGTATATTTTTGTATTTGTGTGTTTCAAAGTATTTAATATCTATTTTATTGTAATGCATATTACTCACATAGAATAGGGTTTTTTGTGATATTTTATACATGCAGAAGATGATCATATGTAATTTGATCGCATCCTCTTCCTAATGTCCTCTCTTATCCTCCTTTCCCCTTATGCAATAGTTTCTCTTTTTGTTGTTGTTGTCATTGTTCTAGATCTTTCATATGAAAAAATGTAATATTTATCTTTTGGAGTCTTGTTTAGCTAGCTTAATTTGATGATCTCCAATCCATCCAATTTGCTAAAACTAAAACATTTTCATGGTTGAATGCTTTATTGCATATATATACTATACATATATATGTATGTATACATATTTATTTAATTTGCATGTGAGAGAAAACATTCTTACCAGTTTCTCAGAGCAGGAGTTATCTCATTTAAAATATCCCAGCTTCATGTATTTTTCTGCAAATGGCAGATTTAAAAATTTTTATGGCAGAAAACTATCAGATTTGTAGATGTATCATATCTATACACATACCCACTGCTACAATGTGGATAAGTATTTCCTTATAGCTCATCTGTGGGCTTGATTCCCAGCCCATGGTACTACTGAGAAGAGACTTCAAGAGATGAAGACCTAGTGAAAGGAAGCTAAGTCACTGAATATGCTTTTAAATGGGTATTTTGACCCACAGTTGCTTCCTTTCTCTTTGCTTCCCAGGTGTCATCAGGTGAATGGGCCTCCTATTCTACTTGCATCTGAGATTGAACCAGAATAGTTCCAAAGTAATGGAACCTACTGACCATGCATTGGCATTGCTAAGACAAAGAGCCAAATAAATATTTTAAAAAGAATGTTTTTCTCCTCAGATATTTTCTCAACAGTGAGGGAATGTTAATTAGTACATCTGTTTATCCCTGAGAGATGTCTTGTTTGACTCAATATTTTTGCCATTGTGAACAGTGCTGTAGTCATATGGAAATTCAGGTACTCCTTTATGTGCAGATTCAATTTCCTTTGTATGGGATCTTTCTAAAACTGGGATAGGTGGATGCACTTTTAGTCTTTTACGTTTTTTTTTTTTTTGAACTCTCCAGATTGTTCTCTTTACTAACTTACTAATTTGCATTCTCACCAGGTGTGGATGGCCATTCCTTTTTCCTCTGTATCCACGTCAGCACTTGTTATGTTATGGTTTTGATTATAGCCATTCTGAATGGATGAGATGACAGCTCATAATTGTTTTCATATGTATCTTTCTGACAGCCGTGACTCAGTACCACACATGGCCCTTGATGCAGTCAGGAGATATGGTTATCAATATGTGAGGCTGCTGCTGGGCAACAAAGCACAATGTTTTATAGTAAAAAAAAATTAGAGAAGAAATACTTTCTAAAATAGCAATGAAAGGTAGCATAATTCATGAGTCAGCCATCATTAAGTGATGGCAAATTTTCAGTTCCATTATAACCTTGCAGGATCACTGTGGTGGTTTGAATAGGAATGGTCCCCATAGACTCTGTGTGTTTGAATGCTTGTCCCATAGGGAGTGAGACTATTAGGAGGTTTGGCCTTGTTGGAGTAGGTGTGGTTTTATTGAAGGGAGTACATTACTGTGGGAGCTGGCATTGAGGTCTCCTGTGCTCAAGCTATGTCCAGTGTGGCACACAGTCTCCTTCTGCTGCCTGTGGATCAAGATGTAGAACTCTCAGCTACCTCTCCAGCACCATGTTTGCCTATGTGCCTCCATGATTTCTGCCATGACAATGATGGACTAAACCTCTAAACTGTAAGCCAATCTCAATTAAATGTTTTTCTTTATAAGAGTTGCCATGGTCATGGTGTCTCTTCACAGCAATAAAACTCTAAGACAACTACTATCACATATGTGGTCTGTTATTGACTTACAGTGCATGTGGCTGTATTTGCTTTCTCATAGTTTTGGAGGCTGGAAGTTCAGGATCAGCATGACAGCATGGCAGGCTTTGGGTGATATTCTTTGCCTGCTTACTAGTCAGTCACCATCTTACTTGATGCTGTGGGTTGGTTGTGGGGAAGGAAAGCAAGAAAGAGTTCTCTACTGTTTCATTTTATAGGAATATTAATCCTGTTGTTTCATGGTTCCATCATTATAGGCTTATTTACTCTTAGTGATTTTAATTGCCTCCTTACTGACTTTATCTGCAAGCACAGTCACATAGATGGTTTAGATAAACGTAAAAATTTAGGGGCTACACAATTTAGTTCACTGTACTTGCAGATCTGGATAATTATGAGTCAATGAAGTGAACATGAAAATTTGAAATAAAATTAATTTTTATTGGGATTATTTAAGAAATTAAGAATTTGATGCTATTAACAAAAAATTTGAACAGTATATATATATATACATATATATGCTGCTCAGTTTATATAAGGAATAATTAGTCTTAAGACCAATTAGAGAGCTGTTGGTTATCATGTCATACTTCCTGGTTATTGTTATGGTTCTTAGGTGTCATATCTGGGTACTACTATTGGCTGCTTCTTTGCTTTGGAAGCTTGCATGCTTTCTTGTGATACCATTAATTGTACCTCATCCTCAGTGAGGAGGCTTTCAGGTCAGATCCAGCTAGGTGTCATGTCATATATACAGGTAGTAACATTATACAAATAGATCAGATGTGTTCATATATGTTATGGCCCCCATAGGCTCATATATTTGAAAGGTTTTTTCCTAGTTGGTGGAACTTCTTTTGGAAGGATTAGGAGATATAGCCTTGTTGGAGGAGGTGTGTCAGTGAAGGTGGGCTTTGAGGTTTAAAAAGCCTATTCCATTTCCAATGAGTCTCTCTCTGCCTCCAACTTATAGATAAGATGTAATCTCTCAGGTATTTCTCCAGTGCCATGTCTACTGCCGTGTTTTCCACCATGATGGTAATGAACTCATCCTCTGAAGCTATAACCAAGCCCCCCAGCTACATGCTTTCTTTTATAAGATGTCTTGGTCATGGTGTCTCTTCACAGCAATGAAAAAGCGACTAAGACACATAAACACACACACACACAGACACACACACACACACACACACACACACACACACACACACACACACA
>CAJQZJ010032097.1:3597588-3621876 GCA_907164525.1 Lophiomys imhausi
AGAGAGAGAGAGAGAGAGAGAGAGAGAGAGAGAGAGAGAGAGAGAGAACAGGAAGTATGACAAGGCTATAAACCCTTAAAGCATACCCTAGTGACATACTTCCTCCAACAAGATTCCACTTCTTAGAGGTCCCACTGTCTTCCCAAAAAGCCAGCAACTGGGCATCAAGTGTTCAAATACATGAACCTATGGGGGACATTTCTCATTCAAGCCACCACACTGTGTCACCAACTGGATATCAAGTGTTCATACACATGAGCTTGTAGAGGCCATTTCACATTCATAGCCACTGCCTCTGAACCTCTCTCATCTCCCTAGGCTCATAGCTCCTTAAAATGCAAAATGCATCTGATCTACCTTCAAGTTTCTCCACATACTTACAGTTCCAATGCTGTTCAAAATTCTAAAGATTTTTTTCCTGAAATTCTAATAATCTTTCAACTGTGAGCCCTTCTGAGATGTCAAACAAGTCACACACTTTGAGAGTGCAATGACACAAAGAAGACATTCTCATTCCAAAATTAAATAATGAACCACAGCAAAGAAAGATTGGAACCAAAGCAAGACACAAACTCAGTAGGGCAGACAGGACACCTGCTCCTCCATGCCCATCATGTGGGGCTTATGGTGGCATTATCTGGGTTCTAATAGCTTGAACAGTTTTACCCCTCTAATGGTGCCACCTGTAGCATATGTATGTAGCTCTATCTTTGACTGGCACAACTTGGTACTTTCAGTTTTTCTTTAACAGAAGTTCTACATTTGTGTGTTGATAACATCCTGAGGTCTCCATTGCAAGTTAGTCTTTATCTTCAGTTTCATTCACAGTCAACTTAGGAAAATCATGTAGAGAATCTGATCCTGCTACACACTGCCCTGCTTGCTGTATGAGATTCCTTGGGCCTTGGTGAAATTTTACAGACCTAGAATGTGTCTATGTTTCCTGCTTGCAAAAACTCACCACATGAATGATGGCAAATTCTGCTCTTAAGATTACAGCCTGTCCCACTTGGAACACAGCTGCAGCAGCAGCCTCTGTGTGCTTGTGTGACTGGCCAAGAAAACCATTTCCTGGGATGGGTAATCTTTATTACCCACATTACTGTGTTTAGAAAACCATTAGCAGGCATACCTTTGGGCATGTCTGTGAGGTGCTTTCAGAGAGTATTACCTGAGTGTGGGTAAAGGCACTTTATAGGTCTATCTTTCAAGTACTCTCTGATCATATTAATTTGCATATTTGTAGATGAGCCTTTGACGAATAAGGCCTTAACCTCAAGTCATCATTCTTATTGTCTCTGAACAGAGTGATAGGTTTTTCTTTAATTCTGCTAAACTCTTAAACAATTACTGCAGCTTTTTCCACAACTGCCTTCTTTTATTAAACTGTACATCTTTCATATCTCTCTGTTTTCTGCTCAGAGTTCTTACTGTAAATATGACCAAAGGCAGTCAACAGTAAGTGCCCTATAACCTGCATACCAGGCTATCTGAAAATGCCTCTATCAAACCTATAGTCAATTATTTTGAATCCAGCCTCACTCAAGTTTTCAAAACATGGGCAAACTACAGCTAGATTCTTTGCTAGAATGTAACACCAGTTCCCAGTAGAGTCATGGCTGTCCTCTGAAACTTCATATGCTCAGCCTTTACATGTTTTGTGATATGCTGGTATCCCCTACTCCCACCATAATGGCTCATTAAGCTCTGCTAATAGCATTCTAAGACTTTTCAAGGTTCCATCTCCAAACTCTTTGATGTTTTTTCTACAGACCTGTTCCAATGACCTCTAAACCACAGAGTCAGCTTTATCTTAATGACAATGTCACTTCTAGGCACCATTTTTCTATTACTTTTTTTGTTGATGTGACAGAATGACAGACAAAAGCAACTTTTGAGAGTAGGATTTATTCTGTTCATGAAGGCTGTGGTGAAGCTGTGGTGCAGAAAGCTGACGGTTATGGCCACAGGACTATGAGCTGGTCCGCAGCATTACATCAGCCATCAGGACACAGACAGTTTGCTCCAGGTACTTGGTCTCCAGTCACCTTCTTCCTTCAATTAGGCCAAAATCATAAAGGTTCCACAACCTTCCACACAATGTCACCATTGGGGGACCAAGTGCTCAAATACATGAATACTTGGGGGACATTTCATACTCAAACTCAAACAAGTATTTTCTTTCAGCACTTTGAAAGAGCAATCCTATTTGTTTTTGCTATTTATTGAGAATCAGTATGAGGCATCTTGGTCTCTCTCTGTCATTTTTTTGAGGGTTTTTTTTTCTGTTATGTTTAAATTTTTTTCCATCACCTTAGGAGAATTTCAGTTTTACTTTGCTGTGTTTACATAGTTTATTGCTATTTGCCTTAGTCAGTTCTCTGCTTTTTTTCAATTATTGTTTTTTTAAGTCATCCTTGTGTCTTCAAGTCTATTCATTTTCTTTTATTTGAACTCATATTGGATGTATGTTTAAACTTCTCCCTCTAACTCCCATATTTTAATTAATCTTTTGTGTTTTTAAAGTCATGTTCCATCCTGTGTAACTTTATAATCAGCTATATATGAGAAATGAAATAATCCTGTTGGATAATGTTTGGAACTAGTCCAGAATATATAGCTGGTGTTTATATCTGAGGTTTTCATTGAGAATAAATATCAAAATATTATTGCTGTTGTTATTTTCTTCTGATGACCTACAGAGAATACGGTAAGTGAAAATTACTTCTAGAAAACTAATATAAGAATACTACTCAGCTATCAGAAACAAGGAAATCATGCAAATTGCAACCAAATAGATGGAACTAGAAAAGCTCATCTTGAATGAGCTAACCCAAAGGATCAGGAACCTAGCATAATTATCCTATGAGAAAACCCAAATCAAAATGGATGCTGAGACACACAGCCAAACATTAGGTGGCGCTCTAGCAGTCCTATATAAGAGAGGGAGGAGGAATAGAGACCTGGAGGGAACAAGAATAACAACAAAGATCAACAGAACCAACTAACCTAGGCCCCAGGAAACTTACAGAGACTGAAATGCTAACCAAAAGAAGAAGAAAAGAGTTTAGAATAGACCTAGACCTCCTTATACATATAAAGATGATAGGCCACTGGGTATTCATACAGATCCCTTAGCAAGTGGAGGGGGGGCAGTCTCAGTCATGGACTCTGTTACTGGTTAGTGGGACACCTTACCCTAGCTGGGCTGCCATGTCAGACCCCAGAGCAAGAGGAAGCTCTTAGCCCTCATATGACTGATAAACTGAGGGTGTGTGTGTGGATATTGAGGAGTCCCTCTCACCTGAAGAGAAGGATAGGAGGGAGAGGGGGAAGAGGATGGGAGGGTGGGGCTGGGAGGGATGTGGGGAGGGGCTGTGATCATGATGTAACTTGAATAAATAAATAAATGTTGAAAAAACCCCTAATACAAAAATGAATGTTTGACTTATCTGAGTTTCTCTAAAATAAGAACCTAAGCTGACACATGTATAAGTATTTTATCGAATCACAATGTTAGGGAGTTGGAGGGAAGAATGGGAAATGAAGCAGGGAAGAAATGCTACAGTGCAAAGATAGGGGTTCTTTCCCATAATGAGAGTCTTGGCAAAGCATATTCCAGGACCCGTTTGTACTGAATTCTGTCTCCCAGCATTGGTTAACTTTCCCCCCATGGATATTACCTTTAAGGATATGTATATATATATACATATATATATACATACATACATACATACATACACACACACGCACACATTGCACAATACGAATGCCTATTTATCCATAGAGAATCTTGGTGCTGGATAAATGGTGCATGGAACCTGGATGAATGTAGAGCACTGGATGAAGTTGTCTGGACCCCATCAAGAATCATGTTAACTGAGGTGCCAGACAAGTGAAGCCAAGAGGAAAACTTCAGCACAAAGGATTGAAAGCTTGGGGTCTGTGCCCCTAAGTAAATTTTATTAGCATATTATCAGTTGATGATCATTTATTTCTACACTGGAAACTTCAGAGAAAATTATTACTAAGCAATATGCACAGTAGAACACTGGCTCTTAAAAACACATGAAAATTAATTGTTTGGGAGTGTGTGATAGGAGCATGAGGTCATGTAAATCTTACTGCAAAATCATCAGGAAAAGGCAGATTTAGAGGTGAGTACAGCTGTATCTAGACTTATATCCAGGTACAGATGACACAAATATTCCACCTACAGCAACACCTAAGTGTGACCTCCTTTCTCTTTGCCAAACTGCCTCCTCGAAAATACAGATCTTTAACAAGAAAGTTCTACAGGTTTCAGCTCAGGGGGTAAATACAAAAGTTGGAAGGACTGAGCCTACTTCACAAAGTTCCTCTGACCTCCACATTCATATTGTGGCATGTGCTCCCCCTATACACGCAACAATAACTTAAAAACAGCAGAAGAAAATATTACAGATGATTCTTAGCTTATGGTGGAATTATGTCAAGGTCAGCCCAGCATACTTCAAAATATAAGAATTCAAATACACACTTAGTGTACCTAAAATTAAGCTAAGAAGTCTAATCTGTCTTAAATATGAGTAGAAAACTTAGAGTGGCTATGGTCTGGCAAAATCATCTGGCACAAAGCTTAGTTCACAATAGAGTACTGACTTATTGAATATTATTCTTAAAGTGAAAATCAGTATTGATGTATGTGTACATTTTTATACCATGTTAAAGTCAAAAAGTAACAATCAAATTACTGTTTGAGTTAAAGGCATGTGCATTTATTTTGTAGTCTAGCTTTTGCCTGTTAGTCTCTTTTACCCGAATAAGGTGTTGACGATATCTACAGGTAGTTTGAGTTGTTTCCTGCCTTATATTGATGTGTCATTCACCACAGAATATAGGCATACACAATTAGTAGCTGTAGGCTTCAACTCTTTAGGTATTATGGGTTTATTGTATAATAACAATACCTAATGTGTAGCTTTGTGAAACAAAATGAGTTTTCATATATTCTTAATTAAACATTTTCAATATCAAGAATAAAATTCACGTTTTTGCATTGTGTCTACTTCATTGGTATATATATGCTTTTTGATTTTAAATATCCAAGATGCCTCAGGAATTATTAAAAGATCCTGATTTTATATTTTAGACAGTATTTTGGGGTTCAATAAAGAAGAAATGGAGCATAACTGCTTTTGTTAGGGTTTCAATTCCTGTGAGGACAAACAAACTATGACCATGGCAACTCTTATAAAGGAAAACATTTGATTGATGCTGGTTTGAAAGGTTTAGAGGTTTAGACCATTATCATCATAGCAGGAAACATGGTGGTACAGGAAGACATGGACTGAGAATTCTACATCTGAATCAGCAGGCAGCCAGAAGAGAGAAAGAGAAAGCTACCATGCATTGTTTGAGCATTTGCAACCTCAAAGTCAATCCCCAGTGACACACTTTCTCCAACTAGGTCACTCCTACTCCAACAAGGTCACACATCTTAATAGTGCCAGTCCCTGTGAGCTTATGGGGGACATTTTCACTCAAATCACCGCATTCCACACAAAATTGTGTCCAGTCCAATTTCAAAAGTCCCTATCCATAGTCTATCACAGTCTTTACATTATTTAAAAGTCTAAAGTTCAAAGTCTCTTCTGAGACTCATGACAATCTCTTTCTTAACTCTAACCCCCTGTAAAATCAAAATGAAAAAGAAGATCACATACTTCCACCATACAATGGAATAGAATATATATTACCATTCCAAAAGGGAGGGAAGGGAGCATACTGAGGAGATATTGGACCAACCAAGACCAAAAACCAGCTGTGCAAAGTCCTGCATCTCCAGGTCTGATGTCAGAGTGCTCTTCAGATCTCCAAGTCTTTTCAGCTTTGCTGACTGCAGTACACTTCTTTCTCTTGGGCTGGTTCCACTCCCTGATAGCAGCTTTCCTTGGAAGGTATTGCATAGCTCTGGCATCTCTAACATCTTGGTGTCTCCAAGGCAACCCAGGGTTCACCTTCACAGCTTCACACAATGGCCCCTCAAGGCCTTCATGCAGGGACACCCCTGACATATACCTGGCCTCAGTGGCTTTCCTTCATCATGGAGGAAGATTTCATAACCCCTTTATTATAACCTTGACTCTAGAGACATAAACATGTTGCCCAAACTGCCAAGTACTTCTGCTTGCTAGGACTGCAACATCCCTCCCCCCACCCCCTCATTCAAATACATTTTCACCGGTGTTCTGTTTTTGATGGTTTTCTTCACTGCCTAAGTTTGGCTGTCCTGGAACTCGATCTGTAGACCAGCCTGGCCTTAAACTCAGAGATCCATCAGCCTCTGCCTTCTGAGTGCTGGGATTAAAGGTGTGCACCACCACACTTGGCCCTGAACTTTTTATTTATTAATTTTCACAAGTTGGAAACATAACTGGCTAGAGTCTTGCCCTGAGGTCATTGCTCCCTTTATTCCATTTAGGATCAGGATTTTCTTTAAACTTTTTCCTGGTGCTCCTTTTCTCCTAAAACTGTACATTTTTTATTTTTCCTTGCTTTGCTTGCTCCCTTTCATGATAGATCTGCATAAATTGGCCACTAATAAGCACAGATATAGTCAATATTAGGCTGTTTTGAAATCTCCTCTTAGAAAGCTGTTGATTCAAAACTCTTCAATTTAGCCTCAGGCAGACTTTTCAGACAAAGGCAAACACCAACCACATTCTTTGCCAAATATCACAAGAACTATCTCTAGACCACACACTAATATTCTTTTCCTCTGAAATCTCTTGATCTGAATCTCCACATTTCAAATCATCCTCAGCTCCACTGTCTTCCATGCTCCTATTAAGTATGGCTATTAAGTCCCACTTAAAGCATTCAACTACTTTCCTAACTGGAAGTCTAAAAATGTATGTTCCTTCAAGCAAAGGCACAGTGAAGTCTATCACAGCAATACCCCAGTCCCAGATACTGACTTCTGTCTTAGTTAAAGTTTCTACTGCTTTGAAGAGACACCATGATCATAGCAAGTTTTATAAAAGAAGACATTTCATGGGTGTGCTTGCTTACAGGTTCAGAGGTTTAGTGTCCATTATTGACATGGTGGGAAGCATGGTAGCACACAGAAAGAGTGGTGTTGGAGCAGGAGCGGAGAGTTCTATATAGAGATCCGCAGGCAGCAGGAAGAGAGAGAGTCATTGGACCAGGCTTGAACATTCGAAAAATCAAACACACATCCTTCAACAAGGCCATACCTACTCCAATGAGGCCACACCTATTTTTTTTCTTTTTAAAAAATATTTATTTTTATCTCATACATTAGATTTTGGCCGTAGTTTCCCCTCCCTCCACTCTTCCCAGGTCCTCTGACCCCCCAGTGCTGCTGAAAAACAATTCTCTGAGAAACAGAGGTTTTCCAAGTTTTATCTGGTGTGGATTCTGCAAAAACAAAACAAACAAAAACAAAAACAAACAAACAAACAAAACAACCCCCCCCCAAAAAAACCCTCAGGTTGTGTTTGTAATGGATCTGTTACTATGTGTAAAGAAAGAGGACTTCCCAGGAAAGCAACAGAATGTTTAAAAAACTGTAACTAGTAAATATTCTTGGGCAGAGGGAAAAAAAAACAAATCAACAAAATCAGAAATGAAAAGGGAGAAATAACAACAGACATCAAGGAAATCCAGAGAATCTTTAGGTCCTACTTTAAAAATCTGTGCTCCACCAAATTTGGAAACCTAAGTGAAATGGACAATTTTCTTGGTAGGTTCCACCTACCAAAGTTAAATCAAGATCAGGTTAACAGATTAAACAGCCCTATAACCCTTAAGGAAATAGAAACAGTCATGAAAAATCTCCAAACAAACAAACAAACAAAAATAAAACAAAACAAAACAAAACCCAGGGCCAGATGGTTTCAGCACAGAATTCTACCAGAACTTCAAATACTTCCAAAGACATCTCAGGTAGTCACTTCATTTCCATTTACAGATTGTGGTGAAAAACCAATTGGTGTGCTCTTCCCTAAAGGAAGACTATCTCTCCTGCTTGCAGCTTTCCTTATTTACCTATATTTCTTTATGTAAGATTGAGGCCTTTTGGTCTTTTTCCTATGCAGTTTGACATGTCTATAGCTGTTGTCCTTGTTCAGCACACATTGAGCTGAAAGCACACATACAAATAACATTATATAGATGGAGGTTATATTTAGAAATATATGTATATCCTTATACATATATTCATGTAATAACAATTATTGAAAGGAGGGCATAAATTTGAAGAAGATAAGGGAGGCATATATGGGACATTTGGAAGGAGGAAAGGAAAAGGATAAATGTTGTAATTATAACCCCAAAACTAAAAACGATTGCAGTGATAGGAGATCTTAGGGACATTTTGAAGCTTCCAAGTGTATATTTTCATAGATAAATGAAAAGTACAACTATTGATATTTCACTGTTAAGTGACAATTAGTGTGACTAATAAAGCAAATACAGGACTCAAGTGGAGCTTTATTATAAAATCTTTGGTGAATAAACTTTTTTTTTCTGGATTTGACTTTTCACAATTGATTTATTTTTTCCATTTACATTTTGATCAAAGTATCCTAATTCCTCCCCTCCAGGTCCTACCCTCTTTCTCTCTTCCCCATCTCCATCCTCTCCTTCTCCTCAGATGAGGGGAGCCTCCACATATCAACCCACTTCAGTTCATCAGTCACATAAGGGCTAAGAGCTTCCTCTTGTACTGGGGCCTGGTATGGCAGCCCATCTAGGGACAGGCAACAGGGTCCATGACTCACTGCTGGATGGAGTTGTTCATAAGATAGTTATTCTAGGTCCCTATCTATTTGGGTCTGTGAGTTGCAGGATAGTTGTCCTATGCTATAGGGTTAATATCCACTTATAAGTGAGTACACACCATGTGTATCTTTCTGGGTCTGGGTTATCTCACTCAGAATGAACTTCTCTAGTTCTATCCATTTGAAAATTGCATGATTTCATTGTTTCTGATAGCTGGGTAGTAGTCCACTATTTAGATGTACCACAGGTTTTTTTTTTTTTAATCCATTCTTCTATTAAAGGACATCTGGGTTGTTTCCAGTTTCTAGCTATTATTAATAAAGCTACTATGAACATAGATGAGGCAATGTCCTTGTGGTTTTGTGGAGAGTCTTTTGGATATATGCCCAGGCGTGGTATGACTGGGTCTTGAGGTAGAACTATTCTCAATTTTCTAAGATATTGCCAGATGATTTCCAAAGTGATTGTACAAGTTTGCACTACCACCAGCAATGCAGAAATATAAAAAATATATAAAGAACTCAAGAAATCAAATCAAAAATGGGGTACAAAGCTAAAGCAAAAATTCACAAAAGAAGAATCTCTAATGTCTGAGAGGCACTTTAAGAATGCTCAACATCCTTAGTCGTCAGAGAAATGCAACTCAAAATGATTCTGAGATTCCATCTCACACTGTCAGAATGGCTAAGATCAAAAACTCAAGTAATAGCACATGCTGGTGAGGATGTGGAGAAAGGGGAGCACTTCTCCATTGTTGGTGGGAGTAAAAATTTGTACAACTACTTTGGAAATCAATCTGGTGATTGAACAGTTTAAATCACCAAAAATGTTTGTATTCATGAAGTACAATAGACAAAACTAACCAAAATTTTGTTTAAGGGGTGATTTTTTTCTTTGTGACTCAAATAGGTTGGTTATCTATCTATCTATCTATCTATCCATCTTTCTATCTATTTATCTATTTATCATCTATCTACCAATCATCTATCTCAGTTCCTTTAGATTAGACATATGATAAAACCAAACAGATTTGTCTAATAAAATACACATTTCATATAAGAGCCGTGTGCTTTTCAAAATGAAGTTTTCCTCACCTCACTGACATCACCCAGAATATTGGTGAAGGATTATTATCCCCTGGTCCAATGGAGCCTGGAGGTCAAGTTCTTCAAGGTTAAGGTGTCAGAGTATGAATTACTAACACTATCTCAGGGTGTTCTGATAAACACTGGAATATAGGAATCTGCCGAAGAATGATGGAATTTCAAATCACCCAGAAAACAAAGAAATTAGAAATAAATTTCCTCAAATAAGAGCAGTTTCATTACTTATATTCTCATAATTAATTAACTGATGACAATAAAATATGAAGACAATATGTAGACGGCTAGAGTTAGAAGGCTGTTCTCTTTCATTTTTACTTCAGAAATGATGTCTTTTAGTTAGAAACAAATCTAAAGGATATTGGCTAGACAACCTGTGTTTTTAGAGGTTTAAAGATCGACTTAAATAAAAATAGAATCTAGATGTAACGATTTGCCCACTGACTCAGGAACTACATGTACCCACAATACTTTTCAATACTCAGAATGCCTAAAGTAATTTATCGGGTGACATTCATATTGTTTACACTTTATCCAAGAGAGAATGCTTAGCTGAATATCACTCTACAAATTAAAGGCTCTATTGCTTAGGAAAGTGTTTGTGCCATGAAAGCATTTTTTTTTTGAGAATCACATATTTGTATAGAAATTTACATAAATAATCTCATATATTTTTTCTGAATCCCTTTGCTGTAAGTATAAATTATCACCATTTTGCCTAGAGACCTAGGTTCAAAGATATTTTGCATTTAATTAGTGAAAGCTACAGAAGTAGTCATTGGCAGAGTGATGGACCAGCCTGACTCCATCTTAAGATTAAAAGCCATCTTATTACAAGGTCAAAGTAAGTTCATTCTTGTTTTCAATAAAACTTGGGTTTGATTATGTCTTGACCTATTTTCTGGAATTTGACATGTTCCACACCCTATGACCTAACCTCTACCCTGATAAGATGTTCTGCCAAATAATTTTGAAATGTCCTGCCAAGTTCCTACATAACCAAAATGGCTCAAAAACTCCATGACCTTGTAGTTTTGGGGCTAATATAAACCTCACTTTCTCCTATGTTCAATGCTATTTTTTTTTCAAATCTCACTTTAGGGTGATATCCCTGACTGAGAGAAAATAAAATTTGCATAAGTTGACCAAAGAATTTGGATTTGGTGGGATAATTGTAATTGGAGGCCCCAACAAGATCAAGAGCTTAACACAAATTCTGAAGCTGGACCTTCACTCCAGAAATAGAATATTGCCTCAGGAGTTTTATACACCTTGAAGCTGTTCCAAGGCTCAGGTCATGATTTCAGGTTGGTGGATTGTTGGAACAAACAGTTGTACTAAAAAAATTGTAAGCACACGTTCGAGGAGGCCTCCATTGATTTGGTACTGTTTCTGGTGGGACTTTGTCTGGGCAACAGAGAGGTACCTGCCAAGGTCAAACTCCCATCCAGGGCATTAGCAAGATGTTGCAATGCCCACTTGGTTTTTTTGGTGGCTGGTTCTTGTTTGTTTTCTTCCCAACAGACTAGTGAAAAGTCACATTGCCCTCCTGGTTCTTGGGTACTGGGAGTCAAGACTAAAATCTTTCAAGCCAAATTAAATGTATGAATAAAGATGGCCATTGCATGTTTTGTTTTTCACTAGTCTCTTTTGACTATGTGTACATTCCATGTTCTATGTTTACTGATTTCCTTTTCACTATGTCTGCTTGCTAAATCTGCCACCACATCCACCACTGCTGCCAGTGTAAGGCACCTCACCTTTAGGGTGCTGCCTCAGCCACCCTAACACTTCCACATTAATTTGTTTTCCCTTGATCTGTACCAGCTTTCCAGTCCTGAGTCTGCTGCTAGACACTGTCTTTGATAAAACACAGCCCAGAAAACCCATGGCAGGAAGGAGGGTGGGTAGCAGCTCAAGGGCTACAATGTAGCATAAACACCCTCCCCAGCCCTGCAAACAGGAAAGTGTTCAGTCCCATCAAGGTAAGACTGACAAGCAAGGTAACCCCTTCACGTGGCTGCTTTAATAACCAGAGCTCAGAATTTCTATCTCTGGGCCTTTTAAGTTCTCAGCTTTCTCCTCCCTGGTCACTGGATTCAAGTTTTTCTTTCGTGTCGTGCTCAGATCTATACATTGCTCCAGAAAATACCACTTCTAACAGTAATATCCCCTTTCTCTCTTCCTCTTGATATATAAACAATTTTTGTCAACTTTGGTGGTGCTAGTGAATTTGTCCGCATGGCTGCTGCTGCTGACAACGTTGAACAATTTCACATTGTTATGGCCCAGTTTGAATACCCAGGCTTTAGGTCAGCTGTTCCAAAAAATCCCACACTGACTGGAGTTTTCATTGTTTACTTAATAACCAAAATTATGAGGGAAAGCTTCCAGGAAGCTCTGAAAATATACAGTTCAACTTACATAAAGGACATTACTTTGTTATCATGGCTTTAACCTTGATAGCCACAGCAATAAGCTCTGACATAATCATGCTCTGGATAAGAGTAACAGTGTGAGTGTCACCATGGTCATTTTTTTTTTTTTTAGTTTTTTTTCCTTTATTTTTTATTTCTTCAAGTTACATCTCAATCGCAGTCCCCTCCCTATTCCCCCCTCCAGTCCCACCCCCCTCCAGTCCCACCCTCCCACCCTCAACCCCCATCCTCTTCGCTTTTATTTTTTTAAGTTTAAGGTATATCTTACTTCCCCCTACAGTTTCCCCTTTCAGTCCAACAAATGGCTCTTTCTCTTATAACAATAAATAGAATACAAAACAACAGAGGTAATTAGGCCACAGTTATGAGGGTTCTATGGCTTAGTGTACATTCCCAATCTCCAGTCCATATGTATTTGGCACCTGACTTTAACATTTTACTATCTAACAATGTCCATGAGTTTAAAGTTCTATATCTAACTCAACATTCATACTAACTTGCAACACAATTTTAAAAGCATCTTCTTAGATCTATAACACTCTCTTGACTCCTACACAACTCAAAATTTAATTATGAGGCTCTATTCTTCAACCACCTCAGAGACCTGAGAGGGATAAATATATCTGATTTTATAGGAAGTACAGGGTCTGCAGCTTCCCAAACTAAGAAATGACATACCAGTGGCTGCCTGGACAGTTCCCATTTTCTCTCCATACATTACAGCATCGATCTTCAGTCGTTTGGCCCTGTTTCTCTGACAGACATTGATTGTAGAGCAGGGGTTATGAAGGACTTGCCTACCCTGTATTGGCAGAGCTAGGCTGTTGACTTACCTGCTTCCAAGTTTTGTCTTTTTGGACAGCATTCTGTCTACAGTTGGAGTAGGGGGCTTTTCCTACCAAGAGATAGGCTTGCCACTAATTCAATCATCTCCCACTGGAGATTCTTCGATGCTCATCTTCTACTTGGAGGAGAATAGGGGGTGCTGTCAGAAGTTGATATGTCTTGATATAAAAAAATCTAAAGTTACGAAAACATCCTTGAATGCCATATTCTACAGATCTCTTGAGGTTTTTGAAGAGGCCCTATCTATCTCTTATATTAGGGTAAGCAGATGTTGCTTGTCTCTTAGCAGCTTTATTTCTGATTAGCTTAGAAAGTAACTATAATAGGCTGTCATAGTACCTAACAAAATGACCGGCTTGCATAGCTATTAGTTTGCATTTCTTAATTATCCTAAACAGTTTATGACAATTAGTAGTAAAAGGCTGAAAAATCACATTTCATTTTTTTTCTTTACTTCCGATCCCTTCCATCCCATTTCTCTGGGGTGGGGTGTCCTTATATAACAGTCCCTCATCTCATTTGAGAGGTTGTATGAGGGCTAAGAGCCTCCTCATTCATTGGGGGTTTATGAGGCAGTATCATCAGTGAAAAGTGTCTCATTTCCCGGGAGAGAGAACTAAAACAGAAACAAACAAATAGGCAGACAAATAGATAAAAAAGACTAAAAAGTAGAAAAAAATAAATAAATATAAAAAACAAATAAATTAATTAAAATAAAAAATAAAAAGTCTATGTCCAAGTTCCCTTTGGTGTGTTAGTTGTAGTATCGATACCTTCTACTATATAGCTAAAATCTTACTATAAGTGAATAGTTGCCATATGCATCCTTCTGAATCTGGGTTAGCTCACTCAGGATGAGGTTTTTTTAGTTCCATTAATTTGGCTGCAAATTGCATAATTTCATTGTTCCTGACAGCTGAATAATATTCCATTGTGTAGATGTACCACAGTTTTTTGACCCATTCTTTGGTTGAGGGACATCTGGGTTGTTTCCAGTTTCTAGCTATTACAAATAAGGCTGCTATAAACATAGATGAGGAAACTTCCTTATGATTCCGTGAAGAGGCATTTGGGTGTATACCCAGAAGTGGTATGGCTGGGTCGTGAGGTAAAGTTATTCCAAGTTTTCTAAGATATTGCCAGACTGAACTTCATAGTGGTTGCACAAGCCTGCACTCCCACCAGCAATGGAGTAGGGTACCCCTTTCTCCACACCCTCGCCAGCATGTACTGTCATTTGAGTTTTTGATCTTAGCCATTCTGACAGGTGTGAGATGGAATCTCAGAGTCATATTGAGTTGCATTTCTCTAATGATAAAGGATGCTGAGGACTTCTTCAAGTGTCTCTCAGCCACTAGGGATTCCTACTTTGTGAATTCTTTATTTAGCTATGTCCCCCATTTTTTTGATTGGATTATTTGGTTTCTTGGCATTTAATTTCTTGAGTTCTTTGTAGATTTTGTTTATTAGTCCTCATCTGACTGATGAAGTGAAGATTTTCTCCCAGTCTGTAGACTGCGGTTTTGTTCGAATGGCAGTGTCTTTTGCCTTACAGAAGCTTTTCAGTTTCATGAGGTCCTATTTATTGATTGTTTGTCTTAGGTCCTGAGCTGTTGGTGTTCTGTTCAGGAAGTTGTCACCTGTGCAAATGAGTTCAAGGGTTTCTCCCACTTTTTCTTCTAGTAGATTTAGTGTGACCGGCCTTATGTTAAGGTCTTTGATCCACTTGGACTTAAGTTTTGTACAAGGTGATAAGTATGGGTCTAATTTCATTCTTTTACAAGTGGACATCCAGTTGGACCAGCACCATTTGTTGAAGATGCTGTCCTTCTTCCATTTTGCGCTTTTGGCTTCTTTGTCAAAAATTAGGTGGCCATAAGTGTGTGGGTCCATTTCTGGATCTTCAATTCGATTCCATTGATCTAGTGGTCTGTTTCTATACCAATACCATACTGTTTTTACAACTATTGCTCTGTAGTACAGCTTGAAATCTGGGATGGTGATACCTCCAGATGTTTTTTTATTGTACAAGATTGATTTAGCTATTCTGGGCTTTTTGTTGTTCCATATGAAATCGAGAATAGCTCTTTCCAAGTCTATAAAAAATTGTGTTGGTATTTTTATAGGAATTGCATTGAATCTATATATTGCTTTTGGTAGGATGGCCATTTTTATTATGTTGATCCTTCCTATCCATGAGCATGGGAGATCTTTCCATCTTCTAAAGGCCTCTTCCATTTCTTTCTTCAAGGGCTTGAAGTTCTTGTTGTACAGGTCCTTTACTTGCTTGGTTAGAGTTACCCCCAGGTTTTTTATGTTGTTTGTGGCTACTGTAAAGGGGGTTGTTTCCCTTATTTCTTTCTCAGCCCATTTGTTTGTTGTATAAAGAAGGGCTTCTGATTTTTTTGAATTAATTTTGCATCCAGCCACTTTGCTGAAGGTGTTTATCAGCTGTAAGAGTTCTCAGGTGGAATTTTTGGGGTTGCTTATGTATACTATCATATCATCTGCAAATAGGGATAATTTGACTTCTTCGTTTTCAATGTTTATCCCCTTGATCTCCTTTAGTTGTCTTATTGCTCTAGCAAGAACTTCAAGTACTATGTTGAAGAGACATGGTGAAAGTGGACATCCTTGTATTGTCCCTGAGTTTAGAGGAAATGCTTCAAGTTTCTCTCCATTTAATTTGAAGTTGGCCACTCTCCTGCTGTATATTGCCTTTATTATTTCTAGGTATGGTCCTTGTATGCCCGTTCTCTGCAGAACTTTTAGCATGAAGAGGTGTTGGATTTTGTCAAATGATTTTTCTGCATCTAACGAGATTATCATGTGGTTTTTTTCTTTCATCTTGTTTATATGGTGAATGATGTTGATAGACTTTCGTATGTTGAACCATCCCTGCATTCCTGGGATGAAGCCTACTTGATCATGGTGTATGATACTTTTGATGTGTTCTTGAATTCAGTTTGCTGTATTTTATTAAGTACTTTTGCATCTTTGTTCATGAGGGAGATTGGTCTGAATTTCTCTTTCTTTGTTGGGTCTTTGTGTGCTTTAGGAATCAGGGTGACTGTGGCCTCATAGAATGAGGTTGGCAATGTTCTTTCAGATTCTATTTTGTGAAAGAGTTTGAAAAGTATTGATGTTAGCTCCTCTTTGAAGGTCCGGTAGAATTCCGTGCTAAAGCCATCTGGCCCTGGGCTTTTTTTGGTTGGCAGATTTTTAATGACTTTTTCTATTTCCTTAGGGGTTATAGGGCTGTTTAATCTGTTTATCTGATCTTGATTTAGCTTTGGTAGGTGGAATCTATCAAGAAAATTCTCCATTTCAGTTAAGTTTTTAAATTTGGTGGAGTATAAATTTTTAAAGTAGGATCCAAATATTTGTATTTCCTCAATGTCTGTTGTTATTTCTCCCTTTTCATTTCTGATTTTGTTGATTTGTGTTTTCTCCCTCTGTCCTATAGTTAATTTGGCTAAGAGTCTGTCTATTTTGTTGAGTTTCTCGAAGAACCAACTCATGGTTTCATTGATTCTTTGTATAGTTCTTTTTGTTTCTAAGTTGTTGATTTCAGCCCTAAGTTTGATGATCTTCTGCCTTCTGCTACTCTTGGGAGTGTTTGCTTCTTTTTTTTCCAACTCACCCAATTTAGCTGTTAATTCGCTAATATGAGCTGTCACAATTTTCTTTTTGAAGGCACTTAGTGCTATGAACTTTCCTCGTAGCACAGCTTTCATTGTGTCCCATAGGTTTGGGTATGTTGTGTCTTCATTTTCGTTGGATTTTAAGACGTCTTTGATTTCCTTCTTTATTTCTTCCTTGACCCAGTGGTCCTCTAGTAAAGAGTTGTTCAATTTCCATGTGAGTGTAGACTTTCTTTTGATTCTTTTGCTATTGAAGTCCAGCTTTATTCCATGGTGGTCTGATAAGATACAAGGGGTTATTTCAATTTTCTTGTATCTGTTGAGGCTATCTTTGTGTCCAACTATATGGTCGATTTTGGAGAAGGTTCCATGAGGTGCTGAGAAGAAGGTGTATTCTTTTGTGTTTGGGTGAAACGTTCTGTAGATATCTGTTAGGTCCATTTGGTTCATGATCTCTATTAGACTCATTATTTCTCTGTTTGGCTTCTGTCTTGATGATCTGTCCATAGTTGTGAGTGGGTTGTTGAAGTCTCACACTATTAAAGTGTTTGAATCGATGTGCGCTTTAAGTTTTAGAAGCATTTCTTTTATAAATGTAGGTGTCTTTGTATTTGGGGCATAGATGTTCAATATTAAGATGTCCTCTTGGTGGATATTTCCTTTAATGAGTATGTAATGCCATTCTCTGTCTTTTTTTATTAACTTCAATTGGAAGTCTATTTTGTTTGATATTAGGGTGGCTACTTCAGCCTATTTCCTGGGTGCATTTGCTTGGAAAACCTTTTCTCAGTCCTTTACTCTGAGATAGTGTTTATCTTCAATAGTGAGATGTGTTTCTTGTATACAGCAAAAAGATGGGTCTTGTTTACGGATCCAGTCTGTAAGTCTGTGTCTTTTTATTGGCGAGTTGAGTCCATTGATGTTGATGGATGTTAGTGACCAGGGGTTGTTATTTCCCATTATTTTGGTATAGCTGGTTGTCTTGTGTTTCTTTTTGTTTAGTTGCTATGGAGGTTTCTATTTCCTCTGTTTTCTTGGGTGTAGTTATCTTCTCTGTGTTCGAATTTTCCTTCTAGGATCTTCTGTAGGGCTGGGTTTGTGGGTAGATATTGTTTGAATTTGATTTTGTCATGAAATATCTTGTTTTATCCAGCTATGTTGATAGAGAGTTTTTCTGGGTATAGTACTCTGGCTGGGCACCTATGTTCTCTCAGAGCTTGTAGGACATCTGTCCAGGCTCTTCTAGATTTTAAAGTTTCTGAGGAGAAGTCAGGTGTGATTCTGATGGGTCTGCCATTGTATGTGACTTGGCCTTTTTCTCTTACAGCTTTTAATATCCTTTCTTTGTTCTCTGCATTTGGAGTTTCTATTATTATGTGGCGAGAGGAGTTTCTTTTCTGATCTAATCTGTTTGGTGTTCTGTAAGCCTGTTAGATTTTTACTGGCATCTCTTTCTTTAGGTTGGGTAGTTTTCTTCTATTATTTTGTTGAAGATATTTCCTGGACCATGGAGCCGGGAGTCTTCTCTTTCCTCTATGCCTATAATTCTTAGGTTCTGTCTTTTCATTGAGTCCTTGATATCTTGGATGTTGTGGGTGAGAGATTTTTTAGCTTTCTCATTTTCTTTGGATGTTGTACTGATTTCTTCCATCAAATCTTTCATGCCTGATATCCTGTCTTCCATCTCTTGCATCCTATTTTTCATACTCACATCCATAGTTCCTGTTCTCTTCTGTTGATTCTCCATTTCCTCTTTTAACTCTGACTGTGTTTTCTTTATTATTTCCATTTCTATTTTCATGTCTTGAATGGTATTGCTTGTTTTGTACATTTCCTTCTCCAGTTTGCTTGTTTTTGTCTGGAAATCTTTCATTGCTCTGTCCTTTTCCTGTTCAAGCTGGGTCACCTTGGCTTGGAGCTCTTTAATGGTGTTATTCGTTGTTTTGACTTGTAAAATTGTGGCTTTTTTGAATTCCTTCATAGATTTAAGTTCTTCTTGAAGGGACTCTTCAAGAATGTAATGTAGAATTGTCATCGTTTTCATGTGTTTCAGCTGTGGTGAGGTGGTTCGGGCTGGGTGGAATAGCGATGCTTTCTTTTGTTGGAGTCATTTCGCTCTGTTTTTTTTTTTTTTTTTTTTTTTTTTGTCTGGGGCCTCTGGCCATGTGGAATTTTTTAGCTCTCTTCTGGACTTGGGTCCAAAGGGGGCGCTTTTGTGTAGGATTCGAGTTGCCTTACTCCACCCCTATAAGGTGAGTCATTCAGCCCTGCCTCCTAGGTGGAGACCTAACTAATCCAGGTGGTGGAGGTGTGTACAAGTAAGCTCTGGTTCCCAGCCGGAAGGGCCAGTACTAGTACAAAAGTCCGATATACAATAGTTTCAAATATCTTGCAGTTTGCCCGGGGTTGGTTCCTGTGGTGGGTAAATCTGCCCTTCACCCCCAATGGCCTTGCTGCTCCCGCAGCTTGGAAACTGGCCAGTGATGTCACAGCAGTGGGTTGCGATCTGCAGTCTGAAGGCACTTTGCAGCCAAGCTGCACTCACTTTCAAGGGTCGCAACCTTTCACCAGATAGCTGTATCATCTGTGCCAGACCTGGGGGTGCCCAGCAGGGTGGGGATTATCTCTGCGTGGAATCTGGGTATTAAATTGGAACTTACCCGGATTCTCTCCTGTTGGGGGATGGGGAATCACGATTCCCGGGTCCAGCGGCTTCCTTGCGTGTCCGAGAGTGGGAAAGAGCGTCCTTCCCAGGGACCCTGGGTGGTTGGGTGAGATTTAGAAGGGGTCAAGCCATTTGTACAGAGTCCTGCAACACTTGCCGCCCTGTGACTGTTAACCCCGAAATCAAAATACGTCCGCGCCAGCCGCCACCATCTTGGATCCCCGAAACTGTCACCATGGTCATTGAAACAACTATTTTCTTTGTCTTTCAAGAAGCTGGTATCAGTTTCTATTAGATTGCATAAAAAGTTATTTCAGTGTATTTTACCTCTGCCAGCTATCTCAGTTTTCCCCTTAAAGAAGATTTTTGTTTATCTAATGAGAAAGCCTTTACTTTCTAACTTGATAGTGTTGCTGCAACTATTATCCTACTCTTTTACTGCCACAGTGGAGGATTTCCCCTCCAATGAAGGAATAAACTTCGTCAGTTGCGGTGGCTCACCTCTTTAATCCCAGCACTCAGGACACAGAGGCAAGCGGATCTCCGTGAGTTCAGCCCTCTGTGAGGTCCAGCCTCGTCTGCAGAGTAAGTTCCAGGGTAGCCAGGGCTACACAAAGAAACCGTGTCTCAAAAAACAAAACAAACAAACAAACAAAAACACCCCAAACAAAGCAAAATAAGTTACATGTATTTTGATTCCAAACCCTAGGGCCATCTTTGTCTCTATAATTTATCACTTATTCTCTATGGTTAAGACTTCATCTTCTATATTGGAGCATTGTCATCAATATTCAAGTATTTTCTAGAAACAGGCCTCACCCAAACCCTACATTTCTCTGTATTTGATGCCCAATTTTTAAACTTTATTGATATGTTTTTCACTACTATCATTTTTTGACATAATTACATATATTTCTATGTTAAAATTGATCATAATGTACAGTTGTGTATTTATAGTTTTATTATGCATTATTTTACATACTGGAGGTGATTATTTTCATTTTACTTGTAAATTTTACAGCAAAGTGCTAGGGGATATAGTGGGATCCAACTAAATATTTTTTATGTGAATATAAGACCCTAGATCCAGAGTACTTCCCATAGAAGAGCAAGGGTGGTGGGGAAGTAGTGATGGATACTACACATTAGCTCTTGTTCATTGTCTCTCTCATTGCTTGTACTTTAATGAAAACTGATAAACTTATTATTGTTTCAGAATTTTATGCATGCATATCATATGTTTTGATCAAACCCACTGACTGTTTTCTTCCCTACAATTCCTTCTTTATCCCTTTCATTATTTCCCTCTTTTATTCATGGACTTTTACAAAATACGCACTGAGTCCATTTAGTACTGCCATTATGTGCAGTATGTTTATGGGTGTAGGGACATCTACTAGAGCATAGGCAGCCTGTTGGGTGCTGCATTTCTAAAGAAAACTGACTTTCTCTTTACTAGCAGCCATAAATTGCCAAGAGTTGTTCATATAGAATTGGGACTTATAACTTCCTCCCTGTTCCATTCTGGGATTTTGATTGGCTTGATCTTGTACAGAACTTCTTAATACAGTCAAAGCTATTGTGAGTTTATATGTTCAAATACCCTGCCATGTATGAAAAAGTTTTTTCACTATGGTCATCTACTATCACCTTTCTGCCCCATTTCCATGGAGATCCTTGAACCACTGGAGGAAGTGTGACATAGATGTCCCATTGAGAGTTGAACACCCCACAGTCTCTTACTGCTTACCCATCCACCATCTATGGTTCTTTGTATTAATTGCCATCTACTGCAAAAAGAAACCTCTTTAGTGAGGTTTGAGAGATGCACTACTTCATGAATATAAATATAAGTACTCAGTAGGCAGTTTAATATTCTGTTTATTTAACAGAATGCTAAAGGTTGTTCTACTACTATGAACCACCAAGCTATATGTTCTTACCTAGATAATAGTACAAACAATGTGTTCTATCTTGGGGAGCAGAACTTAAACATAATACAAAGTGGCTGGTTAGTCTCATTACATTCACGGCACTATTGTACCAGTAGCCATATCTTGCTAGAACAGTTATTATAACTTTCAGGGTTTATAGGTGGGTAAGCTTATTGATTACTTTTCTCCCATGTTAATATACATAGTTCTTTCTAGAGTTATGGCAGCTTGTCAGTAGAGATAATGTTTTCATGTTGGTAACAGTTTGATTTCTTCATACCCTGAGCTCATGTACTTGGTGTCCACAGCAATAGAGTCTTACCATCAAGTTATAGAGGGCAATCAATAGCAGCTACAATAGTGTAATGTCACTGCACAGTTTTCAAAATTCATAGAATGTACAAAATCAAGAATGAATCCTTGTGCTAATTAGAGATTTTAGTAGATAATGATGAATTTGTGTTGCTTATAAGAATTATAATATTATAATGTTTGGAAGTTCTTTGAAACCACACTGGCCAACAAATTGAAAAGAGGTAACTCGTCCCTTACACTAGACTTTTTATTTGATATCATACAGCATCTGGAAGAGGCCTTGTCCTCCTGTTATAATGTCACACAATTTAAACTATTTTTATATATGGCTATATGTGTATTTTAGAAGCTTCTATGGTAGTAGGTTTCCATACAGCTTTTTTTTCATATAGCTTTTTCAGAGGTCTTTAATGTTAGCCCTCACTCTACTCCATCCTTTACCTTTCCCTCCCATCCCTCATCCTGCTTAACCCTTTTTTCTCTATTTAATACATTTTAGTTTTGGAGAACTCTTTGCTACAAAATGAAACTCATCAGAAAACAGAGTTCTTTCATTTATTTCCCTATCCTTCATTCTAGAGCATAAAGTAATGTGTTGGTCACCATCAATGAACCAATACAATTTAATAATTATCAACTAAAATCTATAGTTAGCACAAAGATTCACTCTTGATTTTGTACATTCTATGAATTTTTAAAAATGTGTAATGACATTATTAATCATTAAAATATCATAAAAAAAGAAACTGTCTCATATGACCCATGTGCTCCATTAGTTATCCCTCCTTCACTTTAAACCCTTGACAATCACTTATCTTTTTACTGCCTCCCTTCTTCCTTTTCTAAAGTGTGTAATTGGGAGCACATAGCATTTAGCCTTTGAAAAGTGGCTTCTTTCAGTTGGTTGGGATTTCTTCATGCCATTTTGTACCTTGATAGTTCATTTCTTTGTATTGCCTGGCTGTTATTGTTCCTATATTGTCTGAATGTATCATAGTTTTTCCATTCAACTACTGAAGAACATGTTGGTTGTCTCCATGTTTTGGTAATCATAAATAATGCTGCTGTAAACATTCATGTTTGTTTTTTGTATAGGCATACATTTTTATATTCTTCAGATAACTATCAATGAGTGTGATCACTGGCGTCTATGGTATGAATATGTTTTATAAGAAGCTGCCAAACTGCCTTCTAATATGGCTGTGCCATTTTGCAACACTGCTAGCAATGGATGTTTCCTTGGCTCCTGCTGCTAGCATTTGGTCTCTCAGTGTTTTGGATTTTAGCCATTCTAACAAATGTTCAGTGCTATCTCATTTTAATTTTCAATTCCCCAATGACACATCACATTGAGAATTTTTCATATGCTTACTTATCATCTGTGTATGTTTTCTGGGGAGACATCTGAATATTCTCCCATAATTTAGTCAAGTTAACTATTTTGCTTTTAACTTAAAAGTTCTTTATAGAGTCCAACTAACAGTCCTTTACCAGATATGTTCTTTGCAAAAGCTTTCTCTATGACTTATTTTTCATTCCCTCCATCCTTTTACATTTTGCTTTCTCTTTCTAAATCTATGTGGCATCTACATTTCTATCATTTTTTTCCTATCATAGGGAGAAATTGTCTGAGAAATTCACACTAAAATAAATAGCTCAGATAATTTTTTTTTCTTAAAGAGGACTGGGGGAAAATGACAATGCTTGCCATTTGGAAATAGCCTCCAATGATAGAATTTAATTTAAACACTTGTGATTCTTAAATAATAAATTTTGGGAAGATATTTTTAATGATTATTCTACTCAAATATTAATGACTATAAGTATATATAAAGCTATATTTATATAGTAGAATCTTAGTTTTCTATCACTACTCACATGATACTTAAGATTTTTTTTAAAGACAAATAAAAGGAAATATACTTTAGTTGTTTTTTTTCAATAACTCATGCATAAATCCCAATATACCTAATGTAAACAAATTCAAAAGAGAATTAATTAACTTTGAGGTAAGAAAATTGTATCTGCGGAATTTTTACTTGCAATGACAACTTATATCAAATCAGCTTACACAAAAAAACAGTTATGCTCTGTACCTGTGAAAGAGTGGGCAGACTGCTTCTAAGAGTTGTGTGCTTACATGCCGAGCACTTGCACAGATTTGCTGCTTCTTCTTATTCACTTTATTCTCAGACATGTACTACCCACATCACAGGGACTATTGTTGCTCATGCCCAGAAGCTTATATGTGAGCAGATCATAACCTGAGAGAGCTCTGCTAATGTTTAGATAGCAAGCTTCTAATTGTTTGATATCTTGGGCAATATACTTTATGGCAAGATGAAGAGCCTTTTTAAATTGGATATCATATCTCTACCTGTATGTTCTGATAGGGGATAAATTCACCTCTCTTGAACTGTAAGATTTTATTGGGAGAATTTTTGTTTTAAGAAAAAGTAGTTATAATGAACTAACATTTTGTTAGTTACTATGACAAATAAATGAATAACATTTTGTTAGTTACTATGACAGTCTATCACAGTTATTTTCTAAGCT
>CAJQZJ010032097.1:3622276-3635526 GCA_907164525.1 Lophiomys imhausi
AATGGGAACTGTCCAGGCAGCCACTGGTATGTCATTTTTTAGTTTTGTAAGCTGCAGGTCCTGCACTTCCTATATAATCAGATATATTTATCCCTCTCAGGTCTCTGAGGTGGTTGAAGAATAGATACCTAGAGTGTCATAGTTAAATTTTGAGTTGTTTAGGAATCAAGAGGGTGTTCTGGATCTAAGAAGATATTTTTAAAATTATGAGGCAAGTTAGTATGAAAGCTGAGTTAGATATAGAACTTTAAACTCATGGAGATGGTTAGATAGTAGAATGTTAAAGTCAGGTGCCAAATACATATGGACTGGACATTGGGAATGTATGCTAAGCCATATAACTCTTATAATTGTGGCCTATTTATTTTTGTTGTTTTGTATTGTATTTATAGTTATAAGAAAAAGAACCATTATTTGGACTGAAAGGGAGAGCTGTTGGGGGGAAAAATAAATACCTTAAACTAAAAAAAAAAAAAAAAAAAAAAGAAGGGAAGAGGATTGTGGGGCTGAGGGGGAGGAGGGTGGAAGGGTGGGACTGGAGGGGGGAGTAGGGAGGGGATTGTGATTGAGATGTAACTTGAAGAAATAAAAAATAAATTATTAAAAAAAATATATATGCTAGTTTAAGCTGCTAAAAAAAAGAAAAAGTAGTTATAATGAACCTCAGAGAGCATCAACAACAAATATTCAATCTATAACTTACTTATTTTGATACACAATATTCCTCCATTATCTTCATAGTGTGATTATCAAACCCATGGCCTTGCTTTGAGAGTGCTTTGAATGACACACTGTTCATATTCTACTGGAGGACTTTTTCCCTGAAACTCATGCTATATTCATTAGGTGTGTATTTAGAAAGTTCAAAGTGCCAGCAAAGAATGAGAAAGCATTGTCTTTTATAGTTAGAAGCATTTATTGTGCTGTTAATAGAGTTATATTTGTTCTATTCTATAAGTTCTTGCTTAAGAGGAGAACACAGACATATGCAGTACTCATTATTTTTCCTGTAATTGTGATAACTTCTTTGTGAAGTTCATTCTTTGCCTGGTGGTAACTAGGCAACAAAAGTTGTTACAAGTGAACTATGAAGACTGAATTTTAATTGAATCTTAAAAATCACCTTCCCATCATCATTTTATATTTTACCCAGATGCTTATCTAAGTCTTCAAATATGAATAAAGCTCTCTGTGATTAACATATTGATACACATTAATTAGTTCTTATTTTACATGGCTTCTATCAAGGACTTTCTAGCCCAACTATACTCTAAATCTTCAAATATGAATAAAGCTCTGTGATTAACATATTGATACACATTAATTAGTTCTTATTTTACATGGCTGAACATTATCATGACCTCAGGTGGCAGCCCAGAACGGGACATCCTCATGACCTTTGGTGGTAACACAGGGCTCAGACCTCAACACAGAACCCAGCTGCAATAGGATCACTGATCTAGACAGAGTCCCCATCAGCAGCATGGGCCCGGATGTCACTATGGCCTCAGGTGGCATCTCAGGTCACTCAGATCAGCATGTGCTTTGAGGCAGTATGATCCTCAGATATCCACATGGTATCCAGTGACAGCACAGACCAGGGACATCTATATGGACTTTGGTGGTAATTAGGACCACAGACATAGACACAGACCTCAGTTGCATCAGGACAATGGACCCAGACATGGCCCTTGGTAACATCCCCCGATGGAACATCATCATGGCTAACATCATGGCTAATATCTTGATGTTAGCACAGGCTTCTCACGTCTATTCCTTACTGGAATTCATGGAGTTCATTCCATCTGTCTCCATGGTATATGAACCCTTCAGCTTCACTTTCTCTCCCATCTCTCCATCTCATACTTCATCCTTCCCATCTCTCATCACACATTTACCCATCATAGTGGTGTCTGTGGAGGGTGATTGAGTATCTTTTTTTCCCCATCATCCCTGGGCTGGCAGGACCAGAGCAGGTGTGAATCTTTCTTCTTGCTCCCCTGGGCCTGAGGAACTGGGGTGGGCACTTGAGTGTCTTTCTTAGGGCTAGGAAATGATAACTGATATGGTATAGAACCAAGCCAAAAATTCTGGCTTGGCTACATTTGACAGTTAGTAGCTCTGTGTTAGCTGGGTTATTGAACATTGGTGATTCCTACTTTGACTTTAGAATGAAAACATTAAGAGAGAAACATTATAAGAGAAAATTTCATTGACAAAAGTGAAACATTTGAAGAGAAAATGGAAACAATAAAAGCAAACCTTATAAGACTTTCAGAAGGAGTTACTGTGATAAAGCATGCAAACCCCTGTTGGGACACAGGGCTTATGCATGCTTTTCAGATGCTAATGTCAAAGTTATGAGATCTGGCTACTGTCCTATCTGAGGCACTCTCTGATTGGATAATAAAAGTTGCTAATGACCAATTAGCTGGGCAGAGAGAGAATAGGAAGTCAGGAGTTCCGGTGAGGAAGAAAGAAACTCTGGGAAGAGGCAGAAGAAGCTCTCTCTTTTCACCAGGAGACACAGGGCTTGGAAAGTACAGCAAGCCATATGGCTGATTGGGACTAGGTTGTCGGGTTAACTTGGGTGAGCAAGTTGAGAGTCTGCCGAGCTAAGGCCAAAGCACTGAAAGATTAGAAGGTCTCAGTGTATTTATTTTATGGGCATAAGTACCATCTTGGGTCTCAGCTATTCTTACCTGAAGTCATAAGTCCCTGGACCTAATACAACAAACTCCTCAGGTGCATTGGTGCTCAGTGACTTGCTATCCACCATTAGATTATAATGATATGCTGATATTCATCGGTGAAGAGATGCAGATGATTTAAGATTTCAGTAATTATTAGTGCTAATTCCCTGCTGGATAAGACCACTGTTGGGGCATAGAGGTATGTGTTAGGACATAGTGAAGGTAAATATTTTATACTCAACTCTCAGGAATGAGGTGACAGAATAATCTTACCTTGGTGTTCCAAATCAACTGGTGCCTACAAGCCATATTGACTCCATAATTAGAAATACATATTGAACATGGGTGAAGTGTATACTTCATAACAAAATTACATGAAATATTTTATGCTGCCCCACCACAGAATCTATAATAAACCTTATCTTTATTTCAATAGTTATGTTCTACTTTCTTTCCTTATATGCAGATTAATTTCTATTTTATTTTATACCAAGCATGAAATTAATGACTTCTTAGCTTATAACATTGATGTTTCAAAGAAAAAGATATTGTCATTGAATTGTTAATGTACATACAATATAACTCAAACTACCAACAAACACATTTATGAATTTTTCAGAACTCAACTAGAATTTTTTTATGTTTAACTTTATATTTCATTCACTAAACAAACTAGTGGTAGAAAAAAATCACAACATGTATATTTATATTTTAGAGTAGACGTGTTGATGTTGTGTTAAACAGTACTAAGATACATTAACAACTCAAAAACATAGTGATCCCCTGAAACTGCCAGTTGATACCTACTATGAAACGCTATACTCTGAGTATAAAAATCATTGCCATATTAGTCAGAGAACCAACAGATCCTTGACAAGGTCAGGCCACTCATTCCTGTGCCCTCCATGCAGCTGCTTGGAATTCTGCCTCAGCTGGATTATATATTGAAGGTGAAAGATAGACTATGTAGAAGGTAAATGGATTACTGAAGGTTGGATTCCATGTATGCAATATGGGAAGCCATCATCCATGATGGTGGAGGACTTTTCAATGATGCATTTTTGAAGTCTCTTCCAAGGTCCTGAACATAACTTCTCACTTACGCTTCTGTAAGTAAGCTCAACAAAATCAATGGATTCAACAAGCTAGACTTGGGCAAAATAATTTATTTGGTCTGTTGCTGATGTTCTATCTTGGGTGAACAAACATTGCTCATAACACAACAAACAAACATATACACACCAGAATTATATAGGGTAGTATAATGGAGGCCTTCAATAATATTTTTATCTTGAATTCAAGACCAAGCTACACATCTGTGTTTTTAAAGACTTTTGTTAAGTGCAAAATTAAAACACCCATGGATAGTACAAGAAACCAAATTTCTGTTTTTAAGAAAGATAATCTTTCTTGGGAATTTTGCCAAAGGCACAAGTAATTAATAAGTCAAAGGTAAACAATTTTGACTTCATTAAAACTAAAAACTTGTGCACCCAAAGAAACTGTTACTAGAGTGAAAAGGCGGCTCTAAGGATGAGGAAAATATTTTCAAGCTACAGTGTTCAGCAGAGTTTTGTGCTGGAAGCCTGACTGGGATAATGAGGGAATGAAGAAAAAACAGACACAAGAAAAAACATGGAAACACTGAGATTCAGTAGGCAGTGTTCATTCTGATTGAGTGGTACTACATGCACCACAACAATCCAGATCCTCAGCTGGTTATTATATACAGGGCATGGAGGAGAAGTTAGCCAGTCTTGGTAAGATAACCCTTCTATGGCTAGTTCCTGCACACACTGTCAATGGCTGCACATGAACCAGAGGAGGGCTAGGCCAGTTCCCATGGATCCTAGGCATTCATCATTGTCAATAATCCACATTCACTAGGGATTTCATCCTCTCCTTAAACTTTCACTCAGGGCTTCCTCTACTTCCCTTAGCAAATGCTATGTGTTAAGGGATTAACATCTCACATATACAAAGAACTCCTACAACTTAATGCAAATAAGACACATAGATGCCAACTAACACATGAGAAGGCGTTCAGCATTGCTAATCATGGAAACAAAAGGCAGATTCTGAGTGAGATTCCTCCTCACAGTGTTAGGATGGCTGCTCCCAGAAAGTTCAGAAACCTGAATGTCTATCAGTGGATGAGTGACTAAAGAAAAAGTCTTTGATTTCTTTATGTGGAAACTGAAGAGTTCGTCTCAGAGAAAGAGCAGAATTGTGGTCCCTAGAAAATAGGAAGAGTGTGAGGCAGAACATGAAGAAAATATGGTTAATGTGACCATGGGTTGAGTCTAGAGGGTGAGGACCCAGAGGCTTGATATCCTAGGGACCTATGATAGAAAATGATTCCTAATAATATTCTGGCATACTTGTAGATTGGTGCCTAGCCCAAATGTCATCAGAGTGGCTTCATGCAGCAACTGATGGACATAGATGTAGAGATACACAGCCAGACATTTGGTGGTGCTCCAGAAATCTGACAAAAGAGGGAGAGAGGATTTAGGAGCCAGAGGGGTCAAGGATACCACACGAAAACCTACAGAATCAACTAACCTGGGCTCATAAGGGTTCACAGAGATTGAACAGTCAACCAGGCAGCCTGCACAGGACTGACTTAGGCTCTTTGCATATATGCTATAGTTATGTACCTTGGTCTTTTTGTGGGACTCCTAACAATGGGAGTAGTAACTGTCTTGGGGTCTTTTGCCTGCTTTTGGGACCCTTTTCCTCCTACCCCTACTGGGTTGCCTAATCCAGCCTCTGTAACCGAACTTTTAAATTATTATTTAACACTTATTTATTTATTACTAAATTCACTTATAACAAACACCAACAATTTCTTAACTATTAATCCTATAAATTCCTACAACCCCTTTAACCTATCCACTAAACCTATTGATAATTATAACAACTACTTTCATAACCTTTTAGAATGATACAGTCTCTGGGGCAGGTCCTCAGTCGTCAGGAACACAGTATTTGTTGTAGATTCTTTAACACACTTAGCAGTCCTTTTTCTGGATCTCTCAGATGCAGGTTCGTCAGGGTAAGTTGGTTATTGCAGTCTCACCTTAAATAAGGCTTCATGCTTTCTTCTCTGTGGGAGACCCCAGCCATCTGCAGGCCAACTTACTTCTTTTGAATCAGGAACTCAGCTGCTCTGCCTCAGTCCTTAAAGCCAGGCACCGTTTCCTTTAGGCCACTGTTTGGACAGATCAAACCCCTCTAGGCAAAAGCTGAGCCACAGGGTCCAGTCCTTGGCCTTTTGGTGTCTTGCTCAGGCTTTCTTTGCTCACCGGCTTCTTTCTGCTTCAGGGAGAGAGCTGGCCATCAATGGCCAGCCCTTTTTTCAGCAGGACTCTTGGAGCTCTCTAGCATCAGGGGCCTCTTCTCCTCTGGGCTCCACGCACTGTCCTCAAATAGGAGGAACTCTGTTTCAGCTTAATTTGGGCTCCGCCCACTTAGCAGCTGAAAACAATGTCAGGCCAGATACTTTGTTTCTTCAAGTCTTGAGTCTTTCCTGTTTTTCCTGACTTCAAACTTGTTTTTCAGTCTATTGAGTCTTTCCTGTTTTTGCTGACTTCATGCTGATAATGCTCTTCAGGCCCCGAATTAAGAGACAGTATCAGAAACTCCTATATATTTCCTAAATCTAATTTATCTAACTCCTACAGAGACAGTATCAGAAACTCCTATATATTTCCTAAATCTAATTTATCTAACTCCTACAGAGACAGTATCAGAAACTCCTATATATTTCCTAAATCTAATTTATCTAACTCCTACATATCCCCCTTCTAGTAAAATAAAAAATAAATCTACATATCTACATATACAATGTAAATAAATTGTCTATGTACAATACATAAACTAACTTTAAATTTTTATCAATATACATTAAAGCAAATGTTAAAAAACCTTAAACTTCTCACAATACCTAGTTGTATTTACATCTTTTGACAAAAGACATTAAAGCAAACAAAACATTTTAAATTCTTATCAATAAACTTACTTTCTATTACATACAAAACATTTTTAAACTTGCATCAATAAACAGAATCTTAAATTTCTACCAATATAACAAAATAATCTTAAGCTTTTAATAATAAAAGAGACAAAAAATAGAATGAGGGAAAAAAGAAAATCCTCAAATCCAATTCACAACACATAACATATATCCATTCATTCCAGACGACAACAAACAATCACAACACATAACATAACACACACAAAAAACTTCCAATCCATCTTTTGGGAATGGAGTGTAAATATTTTCGGGTACCCTTCAAAAATTGAGATATTGGCCAATTCTCGGGAAAGTTACCTATAGCTTTTATTGTCCAGTCTCTGTAAGATCGATCATTTTTTGGACTAGCGCTTTTAAAAATGATTTGCATGCAAAGCTTTTAAGAAAACAGTGATTGAAGCAGTATGTTAGGTTGAATCTTCTGGCCCATTTGTCTTGTTGTTATTGTCATTCAGTCCTTGGCTCTGAAAATAAATTTTTGCTCTAAATTTGAGCAAATGGAAGGCATAGAACAACTTTGTAAGTCCATTTTAAGGCATAAACTCTGTCCATCCTGGATAAAAGATTGGAATATCATGATCACCATAAAGTTAATAAAATATTCTTACCATGCGAAGACATTCATATTTCAGCTAATGGGAGGTTCTCCCTGGTCAGATCTAATCTTTATAAGTTTTGTTGGTAACCACATTTTTTCATTCCCTGTAGACACATAGGCATAACCATGTCCCCATCTTAAAACCATTGCAGGTTTCCACTCTAAAGTTAACATATCCTTATAATATATTGGTTGATTTAATTCCTCCGTTTTTTGTATAACCCAATGTCTCTCAGCTGCAGTGGTACCCTTTTCCCCAACATTTAGGAAATTCAAAGTTAGCAATGCATTGTGTAATCTATCCCTGGGATTCTTTAATTCCCCCTTTTGTTTAAAAAGCATCTCTTTTAAGGTACGATTAGCTCTTTCTACAATTGCTTGTCCTGTAGGATTGTGTGGTATACCAGTAACATGTTTTATATTATAATATGCAAAGAATTGCTTCATCTTATTAGATACATATGCAGGAGCATTATCAGTCTTAATTTGTGCAGGTACACCCATAAATGCCATTATTTCTAACAAATGTGCAATAACACAATCAGCTTTTTCAGAAATTAAAGCAGTTGCCCATTGAAACCCGGAGTATGTATCAATGGTATGATGTACGTACCTTTGTTTTCCAAATTCTGCAAAGTGAAAAACATCCATTTGCCAAATTTCATTCTTTTTTAGTACCTCTAGGGTTACTACCAGCAGGTAATGGAATTTGGTTATACAAAGAACACGTAGGACATTTTTTAATTATTTCCCTGGCTTGTTGCCAGGTAATAGAGAATTTTTTCTTTAAACCTGAACTGTTAACATGATGTTTCCGATGAAATTTTGAGGCTTCCAACACATTTTCTATGAGTAACTGGTCAATTTCCTCATTTCCTTGTGCCAGTGGACCTGGCAAACCTGTATGGGATCGAATATGGGTTATATATAATGGATTATTTCTACCTCTGATGACCTGTTGCAATTGTATAAATAAAGAAGTTAATTCTGTGTTATCGGGAATAAATTCAGCAGTTTCTATGTGCAACACAACTCTTTCTGCATATAGAGAATCTGTAATTATGTTAAGAGACTCTGGAAAATCTAATAACACCATAAGGATTGCATACAATTCTGCTTTTTGAACTGAGGTATATGGACTTTTGATTACCTTGCTGATTTTGTCTGTCTTATAACCTGCCATTCCCATCTTGTTAGCATCAGTATAGAAGGTTGGTGAATCAGGAATTGGTGTTCCCTTTATAATACGAGGAAGAATCCAAGTAGTTCTTTTTATAAATTGTATACGTTTGCTTTTTGGAAATTTGTTATTAATTTCTCCCAAATAATTACTGCAAGCTCTTTGCCAATCTTCATTGATTACCCACAATGACATAATCTCAGCATTAGTAAGAGGCACTACTATTTCAGCTGGGTCCATTCCTGATAATTGACGTAGTCTTATTCTACCTTTTACAATTAATTCAGATATCTTTTCTATGTATGTCTTTAATTTTTTACTTTGTTTATGTGGTAAGAAAATCCATTCCATAATACTATCTTCCCGTTGCATAATAAGCCCTGTAGGAGAATGAGTTGATGGTAAAATGACCAAAATACAATCAAGTTGGGGATCAATTCGATCTATGTATGCATCTTGCAATCTTTGTTCTACCAACATTAATTCCTTGTCTGCCTTAGCAGTTAAACATCTTGGACTGTTTATATTTGAATCCCCTTGTAATGTTTGAAACAAATTACTTAACTCATGAGTACTTAAACCAAGGGTGGGCCTTAGCCAATTTATATCTCCCATTAATTTTTGAAAATCATTAAGAGTTTTCAATTGGTATCTACGGATTTGTACCTTTTGCGATCTTATTCTCTGTTGACTTATTTTATAACCCAAATAGTTGATTGAATCTCCTCTTTGTATTTTTTCAGGCGCAATTTTTAACCCCCATAGTGGGAGAATTCTTTGTATTTCCTTAAATAAGTTCTCTAAAACAACTACATCAGAATCAGCCAACAAAATATCATCCATATAATGATAGATAATAGATCGAGGAAACTGCTTACGCATTATTTCTAATGGTTTTTGTACAAAATATTGACACAGAGTTGGACTATTCAACATTCCCTGTGGAAGTACATTCCAACAATACCTCTTGATTGGCCTACTGTTATTAAGAGTAGGTACAGAGAAGGCAAACCTTTCCCTATCATTCTTATGTAATAGAATTGAGAAAAAGCAGTCTTTTAAATCAATTACTATTAAAGGCCATGACTTTGGTAACAGAAAAGGTAAAGGCATACCAGGCTGCAAAGGACCCATAGGTTGAATTACTCTATTCACAGCTCTTAAATCTGTTACCATTCTCCATTTACCCGATTTCTTTTTTACCACAAACACAGGAGAATTCCATGGGCTGGTAGACTCTTCTATATGACGAGCCTCCAGCTGTTCTTTTACCAATTGCTCAAGAGCCTCCAATTTTTCCTTTGTTATGGGCCACTGCTCTTGCCACACTGGTTTATTTGATAGCCATTTCAAGGGTAGGGCTGTTGGAATTTCAGCAGTGGCCCCTAGTATAAATTTGGAAACTCGATACCTGGGGTGTCCTGTGTTTGGACACTAGATATAGCTTGCAGTTGTTGAGTACTCACATCAATACCTTCCTCAAAAGTATCTATAATCTCAATGTCTGGGGTGTCCTGTGTTTGGACACTAGACATTGCTTGCAATTGTTGTTGAGTATGCATATCAATACCTTCCTCAAAAGCATCCATCATTTCATCATTTGTTATTTCTGGCATTGTAGGAATATTAATTTGAGTACCCCATTGTTGTAAGAGATCCCTTCCCCATAAATTTATGGGTACATCAGCCACATAAGGTCTCAACTTCCCTGTTTTCCCTTCTGGCCCCACACAGTTAAGCCATCGTACACTTTGTTTTACATGTGATAATTTACCAATTCCTATAAAATGTGTAGGAACCCTTTGAAGTGGCCAGTTTGAATTCCAAGACTCATGTGAAAGGACAGTGACATCTGCTCCTGTGTCAAGCAATCCTTCTATTTCAATACCATTCACTCGTATTTTTAATTTTGGTCTCGTATCACTCACCATTGTTTGCCAATACACACATTTTCCATTATTTTCGACTGCTCCTGTTCTGTCTATTGGAACAACCTTGCGCTTGGTGTAAGGAAACAGCAGCAGTTGGGCAATTTTGTCCCCTGCATTAATTGTCATCTCTTTCCATATGGATGTCATAATTTTAATTTCTTCCTTGAAGTCTCCATCTATAATACCTGGATGTATAAAGAATCCTTGACAAGTTAACCCATTTTTTCCAAATATTAATCCTATTGTCCCTGATGGTAAAGGACCATAGATACCAGTGGTTAACATATAACATTCATCTGTTTTGGATAATGTTTTAGATTGATCTGTGGTCAAATCTAAAACTGTAGTACCTTCAGTAGCCTGTAAAAGATCAGCAATAGTTAATTTTGTTCTTCCTGCCTGTCTGTTTCCCTCTGGTTGGATGATGGACGACGGTTCACATTGTTTTGGGGGGCCTGAACCGGTAGGCCCCTTCCCTCGTTTCCCGGCAAGGGGTTACCTCTGACATCCGTTTGAGCTCTACAATCCCGGGACCAGTGTTTACCTTTTCCACAATGAGTACAAAATCCTGGAGACCTTAACCTTCTATTGCCATTAAAAGCCGTTTGTTCCCTTCTATGACCATGTTCACCGTTAAAAGCCATTCGTTCCCTTCTATGACCATGTTCTGCAGAGTCCAGGTACCTATCATTTCGAGTTCTGGAGGATTCAGCCTTATGATATCTTTGGAAATGACCAAGTTCACCATTTTTAAAGCACTCATTAAGACCCCTAGCAACTGCTTGTGCTATGACATTAGTCTGATGCTCTTGAAAACCAATATCAGCTGTTTGTCTTATCCATTCATCTACTGAGGCTCCTTGAGCTTTCAATGGCCTAATTGCCCTTTGACATTCAGCATTTGCATTTTCATATGCCAAGGCATTTATCAAGTCCTGTCTGGCATCAGGGTTATCTACATCTCTCTCCACAGCTGAAGTCAATCTCCCTAAAAAGTCTGAGAAGGTTTCCTGAGGACCTTGTATTATCTTGGTAAATGAAGTAAACCTTTTCCCAGCCTCAGCCACCATATCCCAGGCCCTCAGAGCTGTAACACGACATTGTTCAATGACAACATCTTCAAATTGAGTCTGTAACCGTATGTCAGCATAAGGTCCCTCACCAAGCATTTGGTGGGTTGTGACATTTATTCCCCTTGCCATATTTTGCTGCTCTAATTTTGTGGCTTCATGTCTCCACCATGACAACCATTGTAATTGCTGGCTACCTTCTAGCACAGCTGATATCAGTCCCTTCCAATCTTGGGGAATGACTCTATTTTGTAAAGCCCAATTATTTAGCATCTGTTTAACGAATGATGAGTGCATTCCATAAGAGACAATAGACTCCTTAAAACTTTTTAAATCCAAAATGTCTATTGGACGCCATGTTAATTCCTGATTGAGCTGACCGTTATTATCAGGCCTAAATTGAAACATAACTGGAAAAGCTGATGGTGATTGTGCAGTACCATGCAGCTCCTCTGGAGGCGCACTTGGTTCCACATTAGCACCATTACCTACCTGGTTTCCTACTGGCACATGCGGCGACTGTGGAGACCTAGCTAGAAAAGAACTTGTCATTTTCTCAGTTTCAGTCACCTGCCCTGCCAGAATTTTCTTAAGCTCCTCAATCTGCATTTCCATAATTTTTAATTGTGTAACAGACGTCTTCCTTATGACAAACAAATAAAATAAAAAAAAGTAAACAGCATAAAACATTCGGTCTGATTGAAAAACAGTGTAGAGGTCAGCAGTAAACATTGCCATATTGTCAACAACTGGCATCATAGTTTCAAAATCTGCAGTTTTCTCTATAGTTTTGAAAATAAAATTACCCATAATGCCTTACCACGTTGAGCGCCACCTGTAACCGAACTTTTAAATTATTATTTAACACTTATTTATTTATTACTAAATTCACTTATAACAAACACCAACAATTTCTTAACTATTAATCCTATAAATTCCTACAACCCCTTTAACCTATCCACTAAACCTATTGATAATCATAACAACTACTTTCATAACCTTTTAGAATGATACAGTCTCTGGGGCAGGTCCTCAGTCGTCAGGAACACAGTATTTGTTGTAGATTCTTTAACACACTTAGCAGTCCTTTTTCTGGATCTCTCAGATGCAGGTTCGTCAGGGTAAGTTGGTTATTGCAGTCTCACCTTAAATAAGGCTTCATGCTTTCTTCTCTGTGGGAGACCCCAGCCATCTGCAGGCCAACTTACTTCTTTTGAATCAGGAACTCAGCTGCTCTGCCTCAGTCCTTAAAGTCAGGCACCGTTTCCTTTAGGCCACTGTTTGGACAGATCAAACCCCTCTAGGCAAAAGCTGAGCCACAGGGTCCAGTCCTTGGCCTTTTGGTGTCTTGCTCAGGCTTTCTTTGCTCACCGGCTTCTTTCTGCTTCAGGGAGAGAGCTGGCCATCAATGGCCAGCCCTTTTTTCAGCAGGACTCTTGGAGCTCTCTAGCATCAGGGGCCTCTTCTCCTCTGGGCTCCACGCACTGTCCTCAAATAGGAGGAACTCTGTTTCAGCTTAATTTGGGCTCCGCCCACTTAGCAGCTGAAAACAATGTCAGGCCAGATACTTTGTTTCTTCAAGTCTTGAGTCTTTCCTGTTTTTCCTGACTTCAAACTTGTTTTTCAGTCTATTGAGTCTTTCCTGTTTTTGCTGACTTCATGCTGATAATGCTCTTCAGGCCCCGAATTAAGAGACAGTATCAGAAACTCCTATATATTTCCTAAATCTAATTTATCTA
>CAJQZJ010032097.1:3652844-3682058 GCA_907164525.1 Lophiomys imhausi
GCGGTCTTAGCCAAATATGGACTTGTTTACCACCGAGAGCGCTCACCGTCGGGCTGGTGGAAGGCAGAGACCAGCGCCATCTTTAAGGCGCGGCACGTCGCAGCTCTCTACATCTAGTAGCAGATTCCACTATGCTTACCACATTTTGTTTTCAATTTTAGATACATAAAAAATTTGGATGTTCTGAAATTACTATCATGTCTCAAAATTTTAAAAATTAATATGGAAGGAAATTTAGAGGATATCTAATGTAACCAGGTCATTTTTAGAAACCTTACAGAGGTTCATAAATATATAAAAGTATTTATATATATTTATATATGAGAAAGAATATATAAAATTAAACATGTCTCAGGTTGTACATGGCTCTTTCAGGTGTTGAGCTGCAGAGTAAGGGTACTCCTGGCCAATCATCCTGTCTTTTCACTAAAAGAAGATCAGCAGAATTCCTTGCTGTGGCTTCTAAGATGGAATCAACAGAGCACAACTCTGTGGGAGAGTGTGGACTTTTGTCCAACAAAAACTAATTAAGCCGTTGATTACAGCCTGTGTTACCTATTGAAACTTTATCTTTTCCTGGATGTTTCTGCTCAGGGAGTAGCTAAGAGGGATATGGAGATTATAGAAGGAAATGACTATCCTACCATGAGAAGCTCCTTGGGGGAGAACATTAAGCTAAAGAAAATTATTTTGAGGTCCTCATACTTTCTACTAACTCCTGCTTTCGCCTTCTCCAAGTCATTCCTTTCATACAGTGGTCATGAGAATGAAGATAGGAAATGATTTACCCTTGCCCTGGTACAGAGAGCAACAGTGATTTCTTAGATAAGATATGTGAAGGAAAGTTGAGAGCTAACATAAAAGCTAACTTTTGGTTAGTTTCTGAGGAATGGTGGGAAAGGTTTGTCTTCAGTTTCCTCTTGATCCAAACCCTTCCACACATTATCATGGTCTTTTGTTGATCATTTTCTTAAAATCCTCTTTGTGTCTCATCTGACTTTTGCCTTGGCTGAACCCCAAATTAATTTCCTTTTCTGACATATACCTTAGTGTAATCAAACATAACACTAACTCAAGAATGAAGAATTATATCTGGAAGTGGACTGGGGAGAAATGAAGATTTAAACTAAGCATAAATTTAGGACCAATGAGAGTGAATCATTGGCCTGCATAATAAACTTCCAGATGGGGAGGTTTGGACATCAAAGACTGTGGTCTGGCTCCAGACTTCCTTTCCAGACTCATTCACATAGTCTTCATTTAATAACTTGTGGTCTGATTGGGCAGATCTGCTACTGTCTTGGAACTCTTGGCTCTTCCTGTCTCTGGGATTTGGCATTTTCTCTCATGTGGGCACTCCGTCTTCAGACCCACTTACCTACTTGAAATCTAGCCATACATCAACTTTTCTCACCATTGTCTGCATTGATGTCTATTTCTCCTGAGGATCCTCATTTAATATTTATCATGTATTGAATTTCTGATGCTTAGTCTTCAACAAACATGTCTTTGTCTGAAGCTATAACTTTAATAAAAGAAAAATTTGGTTTAGTGCTTGTGGTGCCCTTGTAATATGTCCACTGGACTTGGCAAAACTAGGTTTTTCTTTCCTGTGCATTTCCAGTTATAGCAATCCACAAGAGAGACATAGAATTGAAGGGAAGAAATGACCGATATATACTCAGAAGCTCATGTAGGTTGTTGCTGATGACTGACTCATCCTTGCTGTTGTGGGTCATTGGCTTTTTGCCTGGGCCTGAAACTACTCCACCATTTCCTGGATCTGCTTTCTGATGCTTGAATACTTAGCTCCGTGAGTCAGGGACCCTGGTTTGGAAGGACTCTTGTGACACAATGGTCAAAAACAAGAGAACTGGCAGGTTAAGCTCACTTCAGAGTTACAGTGTTATCTTGGTTCCTCTAACATACACCTGCTGCTAAAACAGTCCCATTTTCCTGACTATTGTATGACAGTCACTGACTGCTGAGAAATACAAAAGAGAAATAGTTTTTTCATGATGTGGTCAAATGTAGAGGTCAGAGATCAAGTTTCAAATCTGCTTCTCCAAAGAAAGACTTAACATTTGGGCAATGGTGAATTGAGATGAAGTAGCAAGAGGTACACAAATGTATAATCAATACTTATGTCTTTTCATAAGACACATATTAAAAAATCATGTCCACTTTGGATGTACAGAAATTGACATCAGTGTGTCAAGAGACTTTCTGCTGGTTAGCTTACATAGTGTCAAAAGGTGCTATGCATGCTGCTGGGTACAAAAGACATCAATGATCTCATCTAGTTAGCGACCCTGAATGCTGTAATATCAAGCTTCTTTGAAAGCTGTGTGTACAATAGTGGAATGATAATTTTGGGCTTGTCAGCTTTTTATGATTGTTTTTGACACCTGCTCCACAGGAAAGAATTAATACCTGACTGTAAACCTGGTTAAACACACATAATTGGGGAGATAATAAGCTTTATGGTCAAATCTGCTGTTGTTGTTATATTAAATGGCCACGCTGTTAAACTGCATTCTAAATATTTGTGTTTCTACCCACAGGTCGATGTTACTCTAAACTTTGGTCAGAGAAAATTTCTTTTTGAAGTGGTTCATAGTTAACTCAGAGACTCATAACTCACCAAAGGACAGAGTGTAGGTATCTATGAGTACTCAGTTGGGGGTGTATTTGTATCATCTATATAAATATCCCCCCATTCTAAGGCTCAGGAGAAATCATGGAAGGAGGGGCAGAAAAGGAAACAAGAGCTGTGAAATCTTGACTTCTGGTCATGACATGGCTTTTGGACTCATCAAGTTATGGCAGCTGTGGTTACATACATAAAACCTGTACAAGATCAATCCATCCAAAATTTAACATGAATTGGGGTAGAACCCCTAGGACTCCGTCCTTGGCAGAGGACCTACTGGTAGCTGATGGCTGCTGAAGGAGGTAGAGTCACTCTCCTTTGTGGATGTAGCCCCTGCAAAGTTACTGATGCCCCATTGAATGACCCCATATTCATGTGCAGGTAGGAAACACTAATTGAACTCAGGGAGTTATTAATAAGAAAAAAATAAAACAACATGAAGTTGTGAAGGAGACAGGGTGATAGCATCAGGGGGAGTTGGAGGAGCTGTTGGTGGAAAAATGGTCAAAATACATTCTTTAAATGTTTGAAAATTTCAATGAATAAGTATAAAATATTAAAAGCAAAACAAAACCCCAAAAGAAAAGTGGTGTTGCTACCATTATCTGAGGAGATCCTAATGTATCTAATGTATCCAAGATACATCCTCATACCAAAGATACCTTTATAGTCATAAGTCAAGAGTCAGTGTTTCAACAAAAAAGTTTTCAACATCAGAAGCATTAAGACTAGTGGGAGATGAATAATATATTATCCAGCTATGCACCCTCTAAAGTTGATTTTAAAATTGATCAAAATAAAGTAACTAAATCAATCTTCTTATCTTTCTCTTTTTCTCTCCATTTGTTTTTTAGCTTTTTGTTTTGTTTTATTAATTTATTCTCTCATATAATACATCCCAACTTTAGTTTCCCCTCCCTTCTCTCTTCTCAGTACCCTCCTCCCACCTTTCCTCTCCCCATTCACTCCTTCCCCTATGTATAAGTACAGACAGCTTTACAAAACCTATTTTTTTTCAGCATTTATTTATTTCTTCAAGTACATCTCATTCACAGTCCCCTCCCTCTTCTTCCTGGTCCCACCCTCCTACTCTCTTTCCCCTTTCCCTCTTATCTGCTTTTTAATTTTTTTAAATATTTATTTATTACTTCAAGTTACATCACCATCAGAGTCCCTTCCTTTCACCCCTCCCAGCCCCACCCTCCCACCCTCTCCCCCTTCTCCCAGAACTCATAATTCTTTTTTCTTTAATAATTAGGCCTCAAATTTGAAAATTATAAGGTGTAACATACATTCCCAATGTCCAGTCCATAAATATTTGGCAACTAATATTAATATTCTATTATCCATTTCCAGGAGCTTAAAGCTCTATACCTAACTCCTTTTCCATCCTAACTTGCATTACCAAGTTAAAAGCACCTTCTTAGATGTAGAACATCCTTTTAATTCATAAACAACTTAAAACTTAACTGTGAGACTATAACTATCTAGTCTTCAACCACATCAGAGACCTGAGAAGGATAAATATATCTGAATATACAGGAAGTTAAGAGCCAGCAGCTTCCAAAGCTAAGAAATGACAGACAACTGGCTGCATGAACAGTCCTCAATTTCTCTCCATACATTAGAGCATCAATCTTCAGACTCTTGGTCCAGTATCTCTGACAGACATTAATTGTAAATCAGGAATTATGAAGGACTTGCCTATCATGTCTTGGCAGAACTAGGCTGTCAACTTAACTGCTTCCAAGTTTTGTCCTTTTCAGACAGCATTCTGGCTACAGTTGAAGCAAGGAATTTTTCTTGCCCAGTGACAGGCATGCCACTAATGCAATCATCTCCAAATGGAGATTCTTTGATGCTCATCCTCTACTTGGAGTAGAATGGGGGGGTACTGTCACGAGCTGACAAGTCTCAATATAAAAAAATATTAAGTTAATAACCCTTCTTTGAATGCCAAATTCTACAGATCTCTTGAGGTTTTTGAAGACCACCTCTCTATCTCTGTATATTTGGATAAGCAAATGTTGCTTGTCTCTTAGCAACTTGACTTCTGGTTAACTCAGAAAACATCTGTGATAAACTATATTAGTACCTAAACAAATGACATGTTTGAATGACTATTAGTTTGAATCTCTTAATTATCCTAAACAGTTTGTGACGGTTGATATCAATGGGCTAAAACTTCACATTGCATTTTTAAGCATTACCTATGTACAATGACTTAAAATGGGTTATCCTTAATTTTGTATCAATATATAAAGATTAATACTAATGTAGCCAAATAAAACCTTAATTTTGTATTAGTATACAAAGATATAAGAGCATATTCAACAATCTATCCCTTTTTCTTTATCATTCCTAATATTTATGTTTATATCCAATTAAAAATTTTAAGTCTTTCCCCCCCACATAGGAGAGAAGAAAGGATAGAGAAAAGAAAAAGAGAGAAATCCCTGGTTTCAACCTCCAAAACCTACTTAACAAGACAATTTAGCAACTTGTAACCAATCCCCTTAAATAACAACAAGCATCTATAACCCATCAAATAACAAAAGGGGAGGAAGACAAAAAATCACCCACCCCACCTTCTGGGAATGGGACTTTGCTCCTTAAAATGACTTCCTGCTGATTTGGGATGTAGGAAACCTGTTTGGGGCTCAAATAGGAATAGAGAAATGGTTAAGCAAGTTAACAGCAACATTTGATGTTCAGTCCTTTTGTGCTCAGGTATTTAAATGTTCTAAGATGTTTATAATCAGAGGTTGAACTTCAGGGTTTTGCTGAAGTCTTGGCTGGAACAGTCTGGGGTTGAGCCATTTTAGTTAGCCATTTTGAGTTGTCTTGTATATTTTTGAGAAAACAGCTATTGAAGAAGTCTGCAAGGCTGGATCATCTGGATTACTTGTCTTCATTGGTGAGATGTCCAGTTGTCCCTAGACTTCTTAGATGGATGCTTTTAATTTCCTGGAAAGATAAGAACAGAGTCCTGTCCTAATCCTAACTCTGTGGCACTACTTTTCTGGGGGCCAAGTAATATCTTTCCTAGAGCAAATTGGTTTTTTTTTGACAATATAAAAAATATCATCTTTCAATTTAGATTTAAAAATTTCTTTTGATATTTTGCAGCTAAACATACCTTTAAGTGTATGTGTTTTGAGATCACAAAGGACAAGTCACTTTGAATTTCAGCATGCCTTTTTTGGAGTAGCTTTTAAACTTAAATCATTGCAAATCCTATGTGCCTACCTCTGCCTTCCAAGTATTGGGATCAAAGACATGTGCCTCGCAATTGTTGGGATTAAAGGTGTGCACTACTACTCCTGGATCTAAGTTTTTCTCTATTTGGAACTTACTCTGTTTCAAGCTGTCCTTGAACTCAGAGATCTGCAAGTTTCTGTCTCCAGTATGTTGGGATTAAGGGTGTATGCCTCTCAGGTGATGAGATTAAAAGTGTGAACCATACCACCCAGTTCTTTGTAACTCTAGAATTTAAAAGACAACTAACTCTATAGTGATCCTCCTGTCTCTGCTGGAATTAAAGGCATGGGCTAACACTACCCTTCTCAAATATTTTACCTTAGCTCCAAATTACTTCAGCTCCTAGAGGTTAGGAAAACCAGGTTGAACTACAGTATCCCTTAATTTACTTATAACTTTAAGCCTCTTAACTGCCTTCTTAAAGCCAAACAATGAAAATATCCTTTATATACAGGTTAGGTCCGTGCGGGAGGCTAGATACCAGGCAGACAGGCAAGGCTGCTGATCTGTGGATGGAGCTATGGAATGGATCTGATCGTGGGCTAGGTCTGCTCTGGCTAGCACTCCCCTCCAGAAGGTTGATCTCAGGGTGGTGTTTCTAGGAACTGTGTGAGCAGTTTTGCATGGTAACCAGACTCAGTGTTTGCTGCAGAAATTCAGACACTGTCTGTGTTTCACAGGCTGCTGCATGACCTCACATTCACTCCACAGTGACTAATCTCATTCACCTACTACTCACATTCAATGTTCTATGGACGGAGCCATCTTAGATCCCCCTGTTTTTTTTTTTATCTAAGGTATATATCTTTCTCCCCAACTGCTACCCCTTTTAGTCCAATAAAAGGCTCTTTTTCTCATAACAATAAATACAATACAAAACAATAAGAACAATTAGGGAACAATTATGAAAATTATAAGGTATAACATACATTCCCAATGTCCAGTCTATATGTATTTGGCAACTGATAATATTTTATTATCTATCTATCTTGATGAGTTTAAAGTTCTATAACTCACTCAGTTTCCATCCTAACTTGCATTACCAACTTAAAGACATCTTTTAGACCTAGAACATCCTTTAATTCCTAAACAACTTGAAACTTAACTGGGAGACTATAACTATCTAGTCTTCAACCACCTGAGAAGGATAAATATCTCTGATGATACAGGAAGTGCAGAGTAAGCAGATTCCAAAACCAAGAAATGACAGACAACTGGATGCCTGGACAGTCAACAATTTCTTTCTATAACGTTGGAGCATATATCTTCAGCCTTTTGGCCCGTATCTCTGACAGACATTAATTGTAAAGCAGGAATTAGGAAGGACTTGAATACCCTGCCGTGACAGAGCTAAGCTGTTGGCTTACCTGTTTCCAAGTTTTGTCTTTTTTAGACAGGATTTTGAAGTTGAAGCAAGGGCTTTCTCTTGCCCAGTGACAAGCTTGCCAATAATGCAGTCTTCTCCTAATGAAGATTGTTTTATGCTCATCTTCTACTTGGAGTAGAATGGGGGGGGGGGGTCGCTGTCAGGAACTGACATGTCTCAATATAAAAAAAATCTTAAGTTAAGAAAACATCTTTAAATGCCATATTCTACAGATCTCTTGAGGTTTTTGAAGACTACCTATCTCTGTATATTGAAGAAACAAATGTTGCTTGTCTTTTAGCAACTTGATTTCTGACTATTCTGTTTTTATATAGTATTTCAGTGAATCAGAGGGATGGAAATACTATCAGAAGGAATTGGAAATCATTACAGACAAGGTAGAGGAACTGTGATATAAATTAGGCCAAAAAATAAAATAAATAAGAACTGATAAAGGTAAATAGATACATCACAATGAGCAGAAAGAACAATCTGAAGTAAATCATGATAAGCAACAACTGGGCATGAATATAAATAAAAGTAAAACAAAAAGCAAGAAAATTTAACAACTGACAAAAACAAAATCCCTCCAAAGTTTTCAGATGTTCCTTTAATATTTTTGAATTTTTTAATGCCTCTTAATTCATACATAATACTAACAGTTTTCCTTATTAAATTATTAGGTATGAACAATATATGAATATTTATGGCAGCACTTTAATGTCCACTGGGCATGAAAGATTTTTTTTTCTCAAACTCTAAATAAGACTGTACAGCTGCATTCTAGTTTATGTACCATTCTTCTTTCCATAAGATACTTTTTTATTATTACACTTGCTGGAGAAAACTAAATTATAAAAAAATATTATCTTTTAGAAAGGAATGTAGTTATCTATTGAAATTCTGAACTTCCTTAAGCTAACAATTTGCATAGTATCTGGCAGATGTTTCTAAATTTCTGTTGAAAACAGACTTACTCAGTGTGTCTTGTGAATTTGCCGAGACACTTTAGGTACCAAAGTGGGATAATTGACTGGTAACTGCAGGGCAGATTTAGGATATGAAAAGAATTGTGAAGAAAGGAGGAAGACAAAGGAAAGTAGGAAGAGGGAGAGAAGGAGGACTGAATTGAAAAACTATTTTAAAAGTGTATTATTGGAGGGGCCAAGATGGCGGCGACCTACACTGATGCATTTTGAACGTAGGAGAAAAGAGCCATAAAAAACACAGAGTTATTGGACACTGTGCAAAAACCGGACAAACAAAATAGACAGACCCCCTAGCCAAATTAACTAAAAGGCAAAGAGAAAGAACCCAAATCAACAAAATCAGAAATGAAAAGGGAGAAATAACAACAGAAAATATTCGGGTTCTACTTTAAAAATCTATATTCCACCAAATTTGAAAACCTAAGCGAAATGGACAATTTCCTCGATAAATTCCACCTAACAAAACTAAATCAAAATCAGATTAACAGCTTAAACAGCCCAATAACACCTAAGGAAATAGAAACAGTCATTAATAATCTCCCAACCAAAAAAAGCCCAGGGCCAGATGGCTTTAGCACGGAATTCTACCGGACCTTCAAAGAGGAACTAACACCATTACTCTTCAAACTCTTCCACCACATAGAAACAGAAAGAACACTGCCAAACTCATTCTATGAGGCCACTGTCATTCTGATTCCTAAACCACACAAAGACACAACAAAGAAAGAGAACTTCAGACCAATCTCTCTCATGAACATAGATGCAAAAATACTTAATAAAATACTAGCAAACCGAATTCAAGAACACATCAAAAGTATCATACATCATGATCAAGTAGGCTTCATCCCAGGAATGCAGGGATGGTTCAATATACGAAAGTCTATCAATGTAATTCACCATATAAACAAGATGAAAGAAAAAAACCACATGATAATCTCGCTAGATGCAGAAAAAGCATTTGACAAATTCCAACACCCCTTCATGCTAAAAGTCCTGGAGAGAACGGGCATACAAGGACCATACCTAGAAATAATAAAGGCAATATACAGCAAGCCAGTAGCCAACATCAAATTAAATGGAGAGAAGCTTGAAGCATTTCCTCTAAACTCAGGGATAAGACAAGGATGTCCACTTTCACCATATCTCTTCAATATAGTACTTGAAGTCCTTACTAGAGCAATAAGACAACTAAAGGAGATCAAAGGGATAAACATTGGAAATGAAGAAGTCAAATTATCCCTATTCACAGATGATATGTTAGTATACATAAGCGACCCCAAAAATTCCACCAAAGAACTCTTACAGCTGATAAACAACTTCAGCAAGGTGGCTGGATACAAAATTAACTCAAAAAAAAAATCAGAAGCCCTTCTTTATTCAACAAACAAATATACTGAGAAAGAAATAAGGGAAACAACCCCCTTCACAATAGCCACAAACAATATAAAATACCTGGGGGTAACTCTAACCAAGCATGTAAAGGACCTATACAACAAGAACTTCAATCCCCTGAAGAAAGAAATGGAAGAGGCCTTTAGAAGATGGAAAGATCTCCCATGCTCATGGATAGGTAAGATCAACATAATAAAAATGGCTATCCTACCAAAAGCAATATATAGATTCAATGCAATTCCTATCAAAATACCAACACAATTCTTTATAGACCTGGAAAAAGCTATTCTCAACTTCATATGGAGAAACAAAAAGCCCAGAATAGCTAAATCAATCCTGTACAATAAAAAAGGATCTGGAGGTATCACCATCCCAGATTTCAAGCTGTACTACAGAGCAATAGTAATAAAAACAGCATGGTACTAGTATAGAAACAGACCAGTGGATCAATGGAATCAAATTGAAGACCCAAACATGGACCCACACACCTATGGCCAACTAATCTTTGACAAAGAAGCCAAAACCGCACAATGGAAGAAGGACAGCATCTTCAACAAATGGTGCTGGTCCAACTGGATGTCCACTTGCAAAAGAATGAAATTAGACCCATAGCTATCACCTTGTACAAAACTTAAATCCAAGTGGATCAAAGATCTTAGCATAAGGTCGGCCACACTAAATATAATAGAAGAAAAAGTAGGAGAAACCCTCGAACTCATTGGCACAGGTGACAACTTCCTGAACAGAACACCAACAGCTCAGGACCTGAGATCAACAATCAATAAATGGGACCTCATGAAACTGAAAAGCTTCTTTAAGGCAAAAGACACTGTCATTTGAACAAAACGGCAACCAATAGACTGGGAGAAAATCTTCACCAACCCCACATCTGATAGAGGGCTATTATCTAAAATCTACAAAGAACTCAAAAAAACTAAATGCCAAGAAAACAAATAATCCAATCAAAAAATGGGAGATGGAGCTAAATAGAGAATTCACAAAAGAAGAGTCCCTAATGGCCGAGAGTCACCTGAAGAAATGCTCAACATCCTTAATCATCAGAGAAATGCAACTCAAGACGACCCTGAGATTCCATCTCACACCTGTCAGAATGGCTAAGATAAAGAGCTCAAATGACAGCACATGCTGGCGAGGGTGTGGAGAAAGGGGAACCCTACTCCATTGCTTGTGGGAGTGCAGGCTTGTGCAACCACTATGGAGGTCTGTCTGGCAATATCTTAGAAATCTTGCAATAACCTTGCCTCAGGACCCAGCCATACCACTTCTGGGTATACACCCAAAGGACCCCTCACGGAGACATAGGGAAGTCTCATCATCTATGTTCATAGCAGCCATATTTGTAGTAGCTAGAAATTGGAAACAACCCAGATGTCCCTCAACTGAAGAATGGATTAAAGAACTGTGGTACATCTATATAATGGAATATTACTCAGCTATCAGAAACAATGAAATCATGCAATTGGCAACCAAATGGATGGATCTAGAGAAGCTCATCCTGAGTGAGCTAACCCAGACCAGAAGGATGCACATGGCATCTATTCACTTATAGTAGGATTTTAGCTGTATCGTACAGGATATCTGTACTACAACCAACACCTCAAAAGGAACATGGACATAAACTTTTTTTTTCTTTTTCTTTTTCCTTTTCCCTTTTCTTTTTCCTCTCTTTTTTGTTGTTATTCTTTGTTTTTGTGGGTTTGTGTGTTTGTTGGTCTTTTTTTAGTATTTCCCCAGTAGCAAGGAGATACCTTTCACTGGCAGTACTGCCTCGTAGGCTCCCGGTGAATGAAGAGGCTCTTGGCCCTCATATGACTCCTGATCTGTGGTGAGAGACTGTTATGCAGGGACACTCTACCCCAGAGGAACAAGACGGAAGGGTCAGGGGGTAGAGCATGGGAGGGTGGGGCTGGGAAGAGGGAAAAGAGGACAATATGATAAGGATGTAACCTGAAGCAACAAACAAATAAATTTATTAATTAAAAAGAAGCAGGTAACAATGCTAAAACATTGTACATAAAATAAAGGATACACCTGTTTAACCTGGTTTTATAAACCTCCAAGTGTCAAAAAAACGTAGAGCTAAGGTAAAATACATGAGAATTGTTGTGTTAACCCATGCCTTAAACTTCAGCAGAGATAGGAAGAGCACCATAGAGTTAATGGTCTTATAAATTCTAGAGTTACACGGAACAGGGTGTTGAGGGTGCACACCCTTAATCCCATCATTCAAGAAGAGTACACCCTTAATCCCAACACACTAGAGACAGAAACAGGCAGAACTCAGAGCTCAAGGTCATCCTGATACAAAACAAACTCTAAATAGAGAAAAACTTCGATCCAGGAGTGGTGGAACACATCTTTAATCCCTTCAGATGGGAACCACAGGTCTCTGATCCCAATAATTAGAATGCAGAGACACACACATAGGATTTGTAAAGACCTAAGTTTAAAAGCTGCTTACAAAAGGCCTACTCAATACAAACAAATTGTCCTTTGAGATCTCAAAATATATACACTAAAGCTAGTTTAGCTCCAAAATAACAAAATAATTTCTTCTTTAACCCAGATTGAAAGATAACACTTTATATATTGTCAAAAAACCAAATTTGCTTCAGGAGAAATATTACCTAGCCCCCCCTCCCAAATAAAGGAGGGTAATTGTTCCAGAGTTAGGATTAGGGCAGGGCTCTGTTCTTATCTTTCCAGGAGAATCAAAGCATCCATTCAAGGAATCCAGGGACAACTGGACAACGGAAACCTCAGCAGAAAACAGAATCAGACACCAAAGAAGACGAGTGACCCAGTTGATTCAGCCTGACAGACTCCCTCAATAGCTGTCTCCATCAAAAGCCTACAACCACAACAACTCAATATCACTAAGACCGTTCAGCTCTACACAATGCCCCAGCCAGAACCTCAGTAAAGCCTGCAAGATCAGCTTCTGCCTACAAACTCCTTAGGACATCTAAACAGCTGGGAACAGAAGGACTGAACATAAAAGGATTGTACTAACATTTTTAACCATTTTTCCATTTTGGTTCGGGCCCCAAACAGGTTTACTACGACCCAAATCAGCAGGAAGTCATTTTAAGAGAGCTACGTCCCATGCCCAGAGGGTGGGGAGGGTGTTTCTCCCCCCCCCTTTTTGGTTATTTGAAGGATAACTGAATACTCTGTTATTTAAGGGAAGAGATTACAAGCTGTTAAATGATCCTTTTTAAAGGGTTTATGAGGTTAGACCCAGGGACTTCCTACTTTTCCTTTTCTGTATCCTTCTTTCTCTCCTATGTAGGAGTGCATGGACTTGAGAAAAATGAGACATAGACATAGCACAGGAAGGACTAAGAAAAAGGGACAGATTATTGAATATGCCCTTATACCTTTGTATATTGATACAAAATTAGTAGTATATTTGGCTAAAGTGGTATTGACCATTGTTTATTGTGCAAAAATAAGATCGTATTGGACTACATCGGTATTGATCTTTGTATATTTATACAAAATTAAGATTATAATTGGCCACAATGGTATTGACCCTTGTATATGGACGTAATATTAAGATTGTATTGGGCTACATAGGCATTGATCTTTGTATATTGATACAAAATTAAGAGTATATTTAGCCACAATTGAATAGATCTTTGTATATTGATAGAAAATTAAAGGTAACGCTTCCTAATGGTATCATACCTAGAGATACTTAAAAATAAAATGTGAAGCTCTGGCCTCTTGATACCAACCGTCTAAAACTGTTTAGGATAGTTAAGAAAAACAAACTCCTAGTCATGCAAACATGTCACTTTGTTAGCTACTATGACAGTCTATCACAGATATTCTCTAAACTACTCAGTAATCAAGTTGTTAAGAGACAAGCAACATTTGCTTATCTAAATACAAGAGACAGATAGGGCATCTTCAAAAACCCCAAGAGATCTGCAGAATATGGCATTCAAAGATGTTATCTTAAATTAAGATTTTTTTTTTGTTTCGAGACATATCAGCTCCTGACAGCACCCCCTGTTCTACTCCAAGTAGAAGAAAAGCATCGAAGAATCTCCAGTGTGAGATGGTTGAATTAGTGGCAAGCCTATCTCTTGGCATGAAAAAACTCCTTGCTTCAACTGCAGACAGACTGCTTTCCAAAAAGGACAAAACTTGGTAGCAGGGAAGTCGACAGCCTAGCTCTGCCAAAACAGGTTAGGTAAGTCCTTCATAATTCCTGCTCTACACTGTCAGAGAAACTGAATTAAAAGGCTGAAGACTGATGCTGGAATGTGTGGAGAGAAAAGGGGAACTGTCTAGGCAGTCACTGGTTTGTCTTTTCTTAGTATTGAAAGCTGCAGGCCCTGCCCTTCCTATATAATCAGATATATTTATCCCTCTCAAGTCTCTGAGGTGGTTGAAGAATAGACAGCTAGAGTCTCATAGTTAAATTTTGAGTTGTTTAGGAATCAAGAGGGCGTTCTAGATCTAAGAAGATGGTTATAATAGTGATGCAAGTTAGTATGAAAGCTAAGTCAGTTATAGAACTTTAAATTCATGGAGATGGTTAGATGGTAGAATGTTAAAGTCAGGGGCCAAATATGTATGAACTGGACATTGTGAAGGTATACTGGGCCATTTAACACTCATAAATGTTGCATATTTATTTCTGTTGTTATGTATAGTATTTACTGTTATTAGAGAAGGAACCATTTGTTGGACTGAAAGGGGAAGCTGTTGGGGGGAAGAGGGTGGAAGGGTGGGACAGGAAGGGGGAATTGGGAAGGGTTTATGACTGAGATGTAACTTGAAGAAAAAAAATAAAGTATTTAATAAAAAGTGTATTATTATTGTCTTTGTTATTGTATGTATGTGGAGAGAAAGAGAATGAGAATATAGGTGCATGTATGAAGTGTGTGTGTGTGTGTGTGTGTGTGTGTGTGTGTGTGTGTACAAGCATGCATGTGTGGGGATCAGGTGACTTCTGGGAAGGTGGTTCTCTCTTTCTGTGTTGGTCTCTAGTAATAAAACTCTGGATCAGCCTTTCATGACAAGAATTTTTAACCACAGAGCCATCTAACCATCCCTGAAAAATATACTTTAAATGATGTAAAAATTAATGTGCAAATTATAGCCTATATTTGAAGTTACTTGATTTATTAATTCATTCAACCTCTATTGAGTGTCTACCTTGCAGTATGTAGGGTACTGAAGACATAGTGGCAAATGGGTGGACTCAGTCCCTGTCCTGAAATGTCTTAAATATTCTGATAACCTACCAGGTTTTAAGATAGGAAGAAAATTATTGTAGGGGATAAATATAGAGATCATAAATTATATACAAGTGAAATTCAGTGTAGTCTGAGATCTAGACCAAGATCTTCAATAATGTGTGTTCTGATTTGAGAAATAAAGGATAAATAGAGCTGGCTAGAGTAATAGTTTGCAAGATGAATGAGGGCATGATCTCAAAGACATGGCAAGAATGTCTGATTACTAGGTTGTTAAAATTCAAGAGACAGATTTTCCAGGATGAACCTGGGAGACACTGCATAACACCTTGAAACTCCTTGTAAAATAGTTGAAAATTGATTCTTATGGTTGCTGAGGAGGAGACTTTGTTAGGTCTTAAAAAATAGGATGACAGTAACCAATTTATAAGTCAAATGATAATGCTGGCTACAGGGTGGCAAATTGATTCCAGGAGAACAAGATGAAGAGACATGAATTAGGAGGTTGGTGACATAGGTGTTAGACAAGGTGGTGGGTGGAGAGGTAATGTTGGTGCTGTTTCAGTGAATCCACATCCCAAGTTCTAATTTGTCAGGCTTGAGGTAGACCCTGAAGGATGTGGATTTCTAAACAAACGAACAAAAACAAGCCAAACCAAACCAAAAAACTGTGGCATTCCTGATTTAGGAAGTCAACTTTGGGGATCATTAGACTTAAATGTAGACTACCAAGAAGGAGAACAGAAGGGAAAAAAAAAAAAGATCAAGGTGGATCCATGGACATGTTGGTGCAAGAGTCCAACTCTATTGAACTTTTCTTCTTCCCATGAAGGTAAAGGAGAGGTCATGTGCTGAGAGGAAGTGGGTTGGCAACACAGTATGTTTCTGAGATAATGGATGCTCTAAAGAGTTGTAGTTTAAATGCTGTGGACACAGCTGTGCTTTCAACAGACACCAGTGATTGTAAGTTACAGTACATAAACCAATTAGGTAATTGATTCTTTTACAACAAATTTCAATAGTGCGAGCACATGCACATGTAGATTCATTCAAGGTTGCTGTTTTCCCGAACTGTAATTGTCGGAGGATGATAAGGCAAAAGAGATGAAGATGTACTGAAATATTTGGTCTCAAATATGATCTGAAGTTTGAGGAAATGGACAAGAAAGAGGAGTATTTTGACAAAAGTTGAGAATGCATTGAGAGCTAAATTTAAAAATAAGCCAGAACAGGAAGAAATTTTATCTCCAGAATGTAAAATCCTTATGATTGTTAATGATGTCAGTTTGATTGGATTGAAATACGTTTAGGAAATTAGCAAAGCTGAGTGTGTCTGTAACAGTGTTTCTAGAGACTAGTGAAGGGAGTGATCCCTTAATAGACTCATGACATGAATCCATTGTTAGGGGGTGCTAAGAGAAACACCCTAGTTGGAGGACATAGACTCACAGCAGTATGTACTTTTGGGGCTCTACCTTCTTCCTGATTCCCCAGCCTCTGTTTCATGGCCACCATGCTGCATTTACCTTTTTTCATTCATATACTCACCCCAACACCATGTCCTACCCAAGGCACAGAACTAAGAAACTATCAACTGAAACTATGAGGCTGTGAGCTAAAATAAGTATTCCATCTTTTCACTTGTTGTGTTAGTTATTACACCACAGTGACATGAAAGTTAACAGTATGATTCTGAATGTATGATGGCAGTTACAGCTAAAAATAAGTTAAAAGACCATAAAAGTAGGTGCCAAGAACAGAGTGAAGGAGGAGGATGTTGAAATTAAAAATTAATGTACTGAGCTTTCAAGAAATTGTTCTCTCTTTGAGTTCTCAAAATGGCTTGGATCCTAGAAGATAACATAAGGTGACATCTGTTATTTCTTTGTCACTGCATCAGTGAATGATGAGGGGATCACCATATGCTTATGTATCTTCATTCATAAAGAGAAATGGAGAGCCTGAGGTATTGCTTGGTGATGGGATGCTTGCCTAATGTGTATAAGACCCTGGTTAGATGCCCAGCAATGTAAAGGGTAAGTAAGCAATTGCTCGATAGTATGCTCAGAAAATAGCATGAGTGGACTTCATAGGAGGAAAGCACAAGCAAGGAATTCTGTGGTTCACATCTCATATTTAGAGGTAAACGGGTATTGAAGAGTGGACATTCTTCTGTTGAAAACACCTACAGGTCCTCAGGGGAGAGCTGCTTTTATTTTTGTTTTGTTTTGTTTGTTTGTTTGTTTTAATTAAAATCTAGGTACGCTATTTCCCTGGTTTCTTTTCTTACCCCCAGTTCCTCCCATATACCACATCTTACTCACTCTCCAATTCATAATCTCATTTTCTTTGTTTTTAACAATTTATTTATTCAAGTTACATCTTAATCACAGCTCCCTCCCTCCTCCCTTGCCGATACCATCCTTCCACCCTCTTCCACCTCTCCATCCTCTCCTTCTTCTCAGGTAAGGGGTGTCCCATACCTATTAAGCCCCCTAAGTTCATCACTCATGTGAAAGCTAAGAACTTCCTTGTGCACTGGTGCCCAAAATGGCAGCCCAGCTATGGTAAGGTGCTCTACTAACAGGCACTATAGTCCGTGACAGACACTATCCCTGCCCCCACAACTTGCTAAGGGATCTGTATGAAGGCCAAGTTGCCTATCATCTATATATGTATGGGGGGGGGTGTCTAGGTCTGGTCTCTATATGCTTTTTTTCTCTTTTTTGGTTAGTGTTTCAGTCTCTGTAAATCTCTAGGGGTCTAGGTTGGTTCTGTTGATCTTCATGTGTTGATCTTGTCCCCTCCAGGTCTCTCTATTCCTCCTCCCTCTCTTATGCACGACTCCCAGAGCTCCACCTAATGTGTTTGGCTGTGTGTCTCAGCATCTGTTTTGTTCTTCTACTGAGTGGGGTTTCTTTTAGGATAGTTGTGGTAGAAGTTAGGCCTCTTTAGTGAATTAGTAGGCAGGTCAGATTAGTATCTGACAGCATATAGGGAGGACTTTGCTGTCCCTTTAACCTGCTGGACTGGACAAAGCCCAGTTGAGGCCAGACAATATGCCCTGTTGAAGGGGCATTGCTAAGAAACCACAAAAGCTACACAGATGACATTGGTTGCCATGAGAAACAATGGGACTGCTGGACATCGTGAGAGCCTATGTGGACCCTAGAGACTGCCAAGGATTGTGAGATGATGTGATATATAAGCCAGAGAACTCCATGTGGCTCTCTCTTCCTCCTGCCATCACTGACTGAGAAGTCACGTTGGAGAAGTGCACAGCAAGGTATGACATACTCAAGCCATTAGACTGCAATGGTCATAAACTGAAAGATGGAGTCCAAGAGAGAAAAACTTTTCATTGCAAGTTGGCTGAGAAAGACCCTTTGCCATAATTCAGCCTATTAAGGCTGGCAGCAAAGCGGGCAGAGTTCTGAAGCCACTGGGAATCTGCTCAGAGAAGCTTTAAGCCATTAGGCCTATGTGGGTCTAGGAGACTGTGGATGCAAGTCTCAGCTGATGGAGGAAGCTGAGTTCAAGTTTGATGCTTAAAATAAACTGGTCTCATAAACCAGCCACAATTTAGCAGTTGAAATTAGCTCTGGCAAAACTGGCCATATGAACTGGCAAAGACCGAAATGGACACTAAGCTTTGAAAGGGACTGCCTGTTGGGACTGCCGTACAAACAAGTCATCCTGCATGAACCTATGATAAAAATACTAATATCCTTTTAATAAAGTTAAAATAGTGTTATTTAGGTGTCCTTAGATAGGTATTAGGGTATTCTTAGATAATAGATTTTAGATAATAGGTTTTAGGTTATAGGATATAGGTGTTTTATAGGTGTTTGTTAAGTATTAATAAATGTAAGTGTTTTAAATAAAAATTTTCTGTTACAGATAGTTATACTAGGTTCCTGTTCCTTTGGATCTGTGGGTTTTAGGATAGTTATCCTGTACTATATGGCTAACATCCAGTTATAAGTGAGTATAAGCCATGTGTATCTTTTTGGGTCTGAGTTAGCTTGCTCAGGATGCTTTTCTAGTTCCATTCATTTGGTTGCAAATTGAATGAACATAGTTGGGGAGATGTCCTCTTGGTTTGGAGAACAATTGTTTGTATATATGTCTAGGAGTGATATGGCTGGGTCTTGAGGTAGAACTATTCCCAATTTTCTAATATGTAGCCAGATTGATTTTCAAAGTGGTTGTTTAAGTTTTCACTCCCACCATCAATGGAGGAGTGTTCCCCTTTCTCTACATCCTTGCCAGCATATGCTGTAACTTGAGTTTTTTATCTTAGCCATGCTGACTGGTGTAAAATGGAATCTCAGAGTCATTTTGAGTTGAATTTCTCTGATGATTAAAATTTGAGCATTTCTTTGAGTGTTTCTTGGTCATTAGAAAATTCTCTTTTGTGAATTCTTGGATTAGTTTTGTACTTCAATTTTTGATTGGATTATTTGATTTCTTGGTGTTTACTTTCTTGAGTTCTTTATATATTTTGGATATAAGCCCTCTGTCAGATGTGGGGTTAATGAAGGTCTTTCCCCAATCTGTCAGCTACCATTTTGGTCTAATGACAGTGACCTAACAGAAGCTTTTTAATTTCATAAGGTTCCATTTATTGATGGTCTTAGAGCATGAGCTATTGGTGTTCTGTTTAGGAAGTTGTCACCTGTGCCAATGAGTTTAATGCTTTTCTCCACTTTTTCTTCTGTTAGATTTAGTGTGTCCAGGTTTATGTTGAGGTCTTTGATCCACTGGATTTAAGTTATGTGCAAGGTGATAAATATGGGTCTATTTGCATTCTTTTACATGTTGGCATCCAGGTAGATCAGCACCATTTGTTGAAAACACTTTTTCCTTTGTATGGTTTTGACTTCTTTGTCAAAAATCAAGTGTCTGTAGGTGTGTGGGTTTATTTCTGGGTCTTTAATTTAATTCCATCGATCAACCTGACTGTTTCTACACTAGTACTATGATGTTTTTATTACTATTGCTCTGTAGTACAGCTTGAAATCAAGGATGGTGGTACCTCCAGATGTTCTTTTATTGTAGAGGATTGTTTTAGCTATTTTGGGTTTTTAGTGTTTCATATGAAATTGAGAGTTGTTCTTTTGAGGTCTGTAAAGAACTGTGCTGGTATTTAAATTCCTTTGAATCTGTATATTGCTTTTGGTAGGATGACCATTTTTCTTATGTTGATCCCACCTATCCATGAGCATGGGAGATCTTTCCATCTCCCATACCCTACTCCTAACTCCTTCTCCAATTCATGATCTCATTTTCTTTAATTATTATTGATGTACACAAATAGATACACACACTCCTACTCATATTCATATATATATATATATCTGATCTGAGTACTTGGTATTGGATATTTAGGGGGCTTATGTCTGGGGGAAGGCTAATTTTCCTTCTTAGCACTTATTAGTCACCTGTAATTCTTTGCTTAGTGGATGAGGCCTGTAAGTTTTCCTCCTTTTATGTTAGTGTATCTATTGTTCTATTGGTGTTATTATTTGGGGGCGGGTTCTTGTTTAGGCTACCATATTCCTAAGGTATTATGTGTTTAGCTTTCTTGTCATAGGAGATACAGTCTCACAGAAAACTTCCTAGTTCTCTGGCTCTTACAATCTTTCCAACCCCCTTTCCTTGATATTCCCCAAGTCTTGGAATGAAGGTGGCAGCAATCAAGTCAGACACATTTTGATCATCAGGAAAACCAATTGAACAACAGCAGAGATATAATCTTGCTGAATGGCAGTTTGAGAGATGCAAGTCTCTCTGGGATTGCCCAGCAAAGCCAGGGAAAACAAAGGACTTGGCACTGGAAATATAGACACTGGAGGATCAGAGTCACCCACCAGACAGGGACATGGAGTGCTTCTTGCCAGGAGACTGCACTCCTCACCACAGTGGAAGAGACTGCAGAATGGATCCTTTCAGGAATCCAACTGGCAGTTTCAACCTCCAAACATTGAACCTCCTGATGGGGAGGTATTAAGCATTCTAAATGTTGATTGGTCCTGTTTACAGTCTGTTACTTAATTGACTCTAATTGGTTAAATAAATGCTGAGGCCTGGTGATTGGGGAAAGACAGAGATAGGTGGGACTAGGGGCTTTTAGAGAGAGATACAGAAAAGTCTGGGAAGGAGAAGACTGGAGAAGAAGCCAGGAGCAAACAAGGAAGACACGCCATGGGGTAGATTAAAGAAGATCCTCCCACGTGGCCTGGAACATCGGCTTAATAATTGTCCAAAGGGACATATGTATATATGGGGTCATATTTGGGTAATAGAATTAAAAGCTAGCTTAGGTGGGCCAAGATTGCTCAATTCAGGCCAAGGCTTGTTAAAATCCATGTGGTGTCTGTGTGCTCATTTATAATGGCAGGTTAAGGATTAACACCACTGAACCAATTAAAGATAATATAAATACTGGTTAAACAATTTAATTAGTTATTTTTTTCTACAATCTCCTGAGTCCACAGCATCTGTGCAGGGACTAGGTTTGAACACCCAGGAGCATACCAACAGAGCCGCTACATGGTAAGACTGAGGGACTCTCCCTGGGATATTCAGTATGGCGGCATCTGGATGACTGGTAACAGAAGGATCCAGCTGGCAGGTGTCGAGCTTCCCTGAGACCAAGCACACTATAGGCAGGATATAGAACACAAATTGGAACTCTCTTCCCCCCCCTGCACTCTCCCCTGATTACAAGGGGTCTGGTGGAATCCCCTGCCAACCCAGGCAGGCTGCTTTGGAACACTACAATACAGGCAGGAACTCAGTGAGTCATCTCCTTATTGGATCTCCCAGCTCCACTCCATCTGCCTGGCCACTAGGCTGGGCTCCCTGCTGTGCAGCAGGGCACAGAGACAGTGACAGCACTGGTTCACAGAGTTTCAAACTGAGAGGTACAGACTGGTTCTAAGACTCCTGTAAGAGTTGATTGGGAGGACCATAGCCACAACCCTGACACCATAGTTACAGGGGTCTGGTAGAAGCCCCTTCCTACCCAGGCAGGCTGCTCTAGAGCACTGCAATTCAGGCAGGGAAAAGGCACTGAAATTGAGTGTATTCCATACTGGAAACTCTCTGCCCTTACTCACTTCAGCAGAGCACTCAGTCTAAAGCCTCAGTGTAAAACATTTTGATCTCCACCCAGAGCAGTGATACAGTCCTGGACTGGGGCGTGCTACCCAAGGGGATGGGCAGCACCCTACCACAGAACTTCTGACAGAGAAGCACCCCCATCCCCTGCCCACCCCCACCCCATAGTCCAAGTACGGGAGATACTTTGTGAACTCACTACCCACACCCACTTTGGGAGGGCTCTTAGTCTACTGCCTCAGTTTACGGCATCTACATGTTGGTCTGGAGCAGTAAAGCAGTTCTGAACTATTGCATGCAGCCCGAGCAGGTGGACTGCTCTGACCCAAAGAACTTCTGACTGAGAGGCACAGGGTGATCCTGAAACTCTACTGGAGAAGAGTGTGGAAGGACCACAAGCACAGTCTTGATACCCTTGCCACAAGGAAACTGCCAGAAGCCACATATGCCAAGGATAGGTACACTGGAGTACACTTATTCTGGTGGGGAAAAGGCAGCTGAGCATCCCGGAATCCAAACGCTGTGGTCAGGGTGTGAATTCCACATTAGATCTCTATGACTACACCTGCCTTGCCCCTCAGCTGAATATCCAGGCTACAACACAGAGAGCTCTGACTTGGGAGCAGTAAAACAACACTGGACCATTGCTCATTGCCTGGATGATGTGGGCTGTACCATATCACAGTGCTTCTGGGTATAAGATGCACATTGAACCTGAGAACCCCTGGAGAGCAGGTTGGGAGGACCATGGTCATGGTCCCAACACATGAGCTTCAGGGGAGGTACAGCTCCAGCCAACAGTCTGTGGCCTGTCAACCTGCACCATCATCACTACGAAGACCAGTTGGATTTCAGGAACCTGCAGGCAGGAATAACACATCCCACCACAACCTCTGACCTGAGTTCCCAATTGGGACACAACAGGAAGGGGTGAGCTCTGGGAGACTCACTGAGAACCAACTTCCACTCAATGCCACATCCAGCCTGTGGAGAGCTACAGACCACCAAGCTATACAGCCTCTACACCAAAGTGGCTGTCTTGGCATCAAGCCCAGAAGGCACCAGGAACAAACAGCTAAGAACAACCAGATGGCTAAAGGTCAGTGAAAGAAAAGAACTGACAAAAGTCAGGGAAATATGACTCCAATAAAATGCAGCTATGATAGTACAGCAAGCCCTGGCCATTCCACCATAGCTGAAACACATGAAAATGATGACAAATCTATACTTTGGAAAGGGATAGAGTCCTTAGAAGAAGAAATAAAATCCCTGAAAGAATTTAAAGATTCCTTAATTTTACAAACGAAAGCCATTGGAGACCTTGAAGCCAAAGAGTCTCAACATGAATAAGAAAGAGAAAAGACAATGAAAGAGTTAAAAGGTTTGAAAGATTTGCAGACAAAGACAAGCAAATTGGAGCAGGAAACATCTAAAACAAATAAAATTGTGCAAGACCTGAAATTGGAAGTGGAAACAATAAAGAAAATTGGAGGTAGAAAATCAAGGGAAGAGAACAGGAATTACAGACATGAGTATCAAAAATAAGATACAAGAGATGGAAGACAGAATATCAGACATTCAAGATTCAATGGAAGAAATCAGTACAACAACTAAAGAAAGTGAGAAATCTAAAAAAGTTCTCACCCATAACATCCAAGAAATCAAGGACTCAATGAAAAGACAGAACCTAAGAATTATTGGCATAGAGGAAAGAGAAGACTCCCGACTTCAAGGTCCAGGGAACATCTTCAACAAAAATCATAGAAGAAAACTTCCCAAACTTAAAGAAAGAGATGCCAATAAAATTCCAAGAGGCATACAGAACACCAAACAGAATAGACCAGAAAAGAAATTCTTCTTGTCACATAATAATTGAAACTCCAAATGTACAGAATAAAGAAAGAATATTAAAAGCAGTAAGAAAAAAGGTCAAATAACATATAATGGCAGACCCATCAGGATTACACCTGACTTCTCCTCAGAAACTTTAAAAGCCAGAAGGGTCTGGGCAGACATCCTACAAGCCCTACGAGAACGTAGGTGCCTAGCCAGACTACTATATCCAAGCAAAACTCTCTATCAACATAGATGTCTCTATCTATGGAATATCTAGATATTCCATGAGAAAATCAAATTTAAACAGTATCTACCCACAAATCCAGCCCTACAGAAGATCCTAGAAGGAAAATTCCAACCCAGAGAAAATAACTACACCTAAGAAAACAGCAAAAAACTACACTGCAGCTAAACCAAAAGAAACACACAACAAACACCTACATCAAAATAACAGGAAATAACAACCGTTGGTCATTAATATCAATCAACATCAATGGATTCAACTCCCCAGTAAAAAGACACAGGTTCACATAATGGATCTGCAAACAAGACCCAACATTTTGCTACATACAAGAAATATATCTCTCTAACAAAGATAGATGCTACCTCAGAGTAAAGGGCTTGGAAAGGTTTTCCAAGCAAATGGGCCCAGGAAGCAAGATGGAGTAGCCATCCTAATGTCAAATAAAATAGACTATCAACTGAAGTTAAGCAAAAAAAAAAAAAAAAAAAAATAGGGAAGAGCACTATATTCTCATTAAAGGAAAAATTCATCAAGACGACATCTCAATACTGAATATCTATGCCTCAAATACAAGGGGCACCCACATTTGTAAAAGAAACTCTTCTAAAGCTTAAAACTCACATTGATCCCCAAACATTAGTAGCGGGAGACTTCAACACCCTACCCACAACAATGGACAGGTCATTGAGACAGAAACCAGAGAAATAATGAGCCTAACAGAAGTCATGAACCAAATGGACCTAGGAGATATCTATAGAATGTTTCACCCAAACACAAAAGGATACACCTTCTTTTCAGCACTGCATGGAACTTACTCCAAAATTGACCATATAGTGGACAACAAGATAGCCTCAACAGATACAAGAAAATTGAAATAATCCCTTGTACCTATTCAGATCACCATGGAATAAAGCTGGTCTTCAACAACAACAGAAACAACAGAAAGCCTACACACACATGGAAATTGAACAATTCTCTACTGAATGACTACTGGGTCAGGGAAGAAATAAAGAAGGAAATCAAAGACTTCTTAAAATCCAACGACAATGAAGGCACAACATACCCTAACCTATGGGGCACAATGAAAGCTGTGCTACGAGGAAAGTTCATAGCACTAAGTGCCTTCAAAAAGAAAATTGTGACATCTCATATTAGTGAATTAATAGCTAAACTGGGTGAATTGGAAAAAAAGGAGGCAAACACTCTCAAGAGGAGCAGAAGGCAGGAAATCATCAAACTTAGGGCTGAAATCAACAACTTAGATACAAAAAGAACGATACAAAGAATCAATGAAAACAAAAGTTAGTTCTTCAAGAAAATCAACAAAATAGACAAACCCTTAGCCAAATTAACTAAAAGGCAGAGGGAAAAATCCAAATCAACAAAATCAGAAATGAAAAGGGAGAAATAACAACATTGAGGAAATCCAAAGAATATTTGGGTCCTACTTTAAAAATCTATACTCCACCAATTTTGAAAACTTAAATGAAATGGACAATTTTCTTGATAGATTACACCTACTGAGGCTAAATAAAGATCAGGTTAACAGATTAAGCAGCTCTATAACCCCTAAGGAAATAGAAACATTCATTAAAAATCTTTCAACCAAAAAAAGCCCAGGGCCAGATGGTTTTAGCACAGAATTCTACCAGACCTTCAAAGAAAAGCTAATACCAATACTCTTCAAACTCTTCCACAAAATAGAATCAGAAGGAACACTGCCAAACTCATTCTATGAGGTCACAGTCACCCTGATTCCTAAATCATACAAAGACCAAAGAAACAGAACATCAGACCAATCTCCCTCATCAACATAGATGCAAAAATAATTAATAAAATACTAGCAAACTGAATTCAAGAACACATCAAAAGTATCATACACCATGATCAAGTAGGCTTCATCCCAGGAATGCAGGGATGGTTCAACATATGAAAATCTATCAATGTAATTCACCATATAAACTAGATGAAAGAAAAAAAACACATGATAATCTCATTAGATGCGGAAAAAGCATTTGAAAAACTCCAACACCCCTTTATGCTAAAAGTTCTGGAGAGAATGGGCATACAAGGACCATACCTAGAAATAATAAAGGCAATATACAGCAAGCTAGTAGCCAACATCAAATTAAATGGAGAGAAACTTGAAGCATTTCCTCTAAACTCAGGGACAAGACAAGGATGTCCACTTTCATCATATCTCTTCAAAATAGTACTTGAAGTTCTTGCTGGAGCAGTAAGAAAGTAAAGGAGATCAAGGGGATACAAATTGGAAATGAAGAAGTCAAATTATCCCTATTTGCAGACGATATGATAGTATACATAAGCGACCCCAAAAATGCCATCAGAGAACTCTTACAGCTGATAAACACTTTCAACAAGGTGGCTGGATACAAAACTAATTTTAAAAAATCAGAAGCCCTTCTTTACACAACAAATAAATGGGCTGAGAAAGAAATAAGGGAAACAACCCCCTTCACAATAGCCACAAACAACATAAAATACCTGGGGGTAACTCTAACCAAGCAAGTAAAGGACCTGTACAACAAGAACTTCAAGCCCTTGAAGAAAGAAATGAAAGAGGCCATCAGAAGATGGAAAGATCTCCCATGCTCATGGATAGGTAGGATCAACATAATAAAAATAGCCATCCTACCAAAACCAATATACAAATTCAATGCAATGCCTATCAAAATACCATCACAATTCTTTTTAGACTTGGGAAAAGCTATTCTTAATTTCATATGGAACAACAAAAAACCCAGAACAGCTAAGTCAATCCTATACAATAAAAAAAATATCTGGGGGTATCACCATCCCAGATTTCAAGCTGTACTACAGAGCAATAGTAATAAAAATAGCATGGTACTTGTATTGAAACAGACCAGTGGATCAATGGAATCAAATTGAAGACCCAGAAATGAACCCACACACCCAAGGGCATTTAATATTTGAAAAAGAAGTCAAAACTGCACAATGGAAAAAGGACAGCATCTTCAACAAATGGTGCTGGTCCAACTGGATGTCCACATGTAAAAAATGAAATTATGGATACTTATCACCTTGTATAAAATTTAAATCCAACTGGATCAAAGACCTTAACATAAGGCCAGACACATTAAATCTACTAGAAGAGAAAGTCGGAAAAACCCTTGAACTCATTGGCACAGGTGACAACTTCCTGAACAAAACACCAACAGCTCAGGACCTGAGATCAACAATCTATAAATGGGACCTCATGAAACTGAAAAGCTTCTATAAGGCAAAAGACACTGTCATTCGAACAAAACGGCTGCCTACAGATTGGGAAAAAATCGTCACCAACCCCACATCTGACAGAGGGCTAATATCCAAAATGTACAAAGAACTTAAGAAATTAAATGCCAAGAAACCAAATGATCCAGTCAAATACGTGGAAAAGAGCTAAACAGAGAATTCACAAAGGATGAAATCCTAAAGGCTGAGAGATACTTGAAGAAATACTCAGCATCTTTAATCATCAGAGAAATGCAACTCAAGAGGACTCTAAGATTCCATCTCACACCTGTCAGAATGGCTAAGATCAAAAGCTCAAATGGCAGCACATGCTGGCCAGGGCGTGGAGAAACGGCAAACCTCTTCTCTATTGCTGGTGGGAGTGCAGGCTTGTGCAACCATTATGGATGTCAATCTGGCAATATCTTAGAAAACTTGGAATAGCTCTGCCTCCGGACCCAGCCATCAAACCAGCTATCAGAAACAATGAAATTATGCAATTTGCAGCCAAATGGATGAAACTAGAGAAGCTCATCCTGAGTGAGCTAACCCAGACTCAGAAGGATGCACATGTCATCTATTCACTTATAGTTTCATTTTAGATATATAGTACATGATATCTATACCACAACCAATGCACCAAAGGGAACATGGACATAGACTTTTTCTTTTTCTCCCTGTCAATGAGACACTTTTCCCTAATGGTGCTGCCTTGTAGGTCCTCAGTGTATGAGGAGCCTCTTGGCCCTCATATGACTGCTGAACTGGGGCGGGGGACTGTTATGTAGGGACACTCCACTCCAGAGGAGTGGGATGGAAGGTTTAGGGGGTAGAGGATGGGAGGGCGGGACTGTGAGGTGCAGAAAGAGGACATTATAATGGAGATATAACCTGGAGCAATAAATAAATAAATTAAAAAAATCTGTACTCCACCAAATTTGAAAACCTAAGCGAAATGGACAATTTTCTTGATAGATTCCATCTACCAAAGTTAAATCAAGATCAGGTTAACAGATTACACAGTCTTACAACCCCTAAGAAAATAGAAACAAACCTTAAAAATCCTTCAACCAAAAAAAGCCCAGGGCCAGATGGTTTCAGCACAGAATTCTACCAGACCTTCAATGAAGAGCTAATACCAATACTCTTTAAGCTCTTCCACAAAATAGAAACAGAAGGAACATTGCCAAATTCATTCTATGAGGCCACAGTCACCCTGATACCTAAACTACACAAAGACTCAACAAAGAAAGAGAACTTCAGACTAATTTCCCTCATGAACATAGATGCAAAAATACTTAATAAGATACTCGCAAACTGAATCCAAGAACACATCAAAAGTATCATACACCATGATCAAGTAGGCTTCACCCCAGGAATGCAAGGATGGTTCAACATACGAAAATCCATCAATGTAATTCACCATATAAACAAGATGAAAGAAAAAAAAAATCACATGAAATCATCTTGCTAGATGATAAAAAAGCATTTGACAAAATCCAACACCCCTTCATGCTAAAAGTTCTGGAGACAACGGGCATACAAGGATCATACCTAGAAATAATAAAGGCAATATACAGCAGGCCAGTGGCCAACATCAAATTAAATGGAGAGAAACTTAAAGCATTTCCTCTAAACTCAGGGACAAGGTAAGGATGCCCACTTTCACCATATCTCTTCAACATAGTACTTGAAGTTCTTGCTAGAGCAATAAGACCACTGAAGGAGATCAAGGGGATACAGATTGGAAACAAAGAAGTCAAATTATCCCTTTTTGCAGACCATATGATAGTGTACATAAGCGACCCCCAAAATCCCCGAGCCTCACGTATAGGAGTTTTATTGTAGTGGTAGCTATT